>CM050436.1:4220828-4400828 GCA_027564155.1 Gymnocypris eckloni scoliostomus
ATTTCAATGTAACTATTGCATCGTTTGGCCTAATTTGTCATCTTATAGGTTGGAAATTGCAAGTCAGATCACTTGGAAAAGTAATAGCACACATCTTCTCAAAAAGTTGCATGATTTGCGGTATCATTCATGCCTGTATGACTGATGCGATGAGTTATACACCAAAGTTCATTGTCATCATCTATAAATGCCGTACCGCTCCCCCGCTGCGCTGCATTCGTCCTTCTTTGAGAGTAAATGTAAAAGTGAAATCTTCAAACGTTCTTCGGGAACATTACAGGCTTTTGCCTATTCATCTGGAGCAAGAATCACTTGAGACGTTTTACAGCGTGTTGAATCTTCATGAGAAGGTTGAGCGATGCCAAATCACTTTCCTTCCCTTGATCCCAGCTCCAGTCTAATGGTTCAGTTGAAGCTCTTTCGTGACGTAGAGGAGTATCTGGAGAACGGTATGTGATTATCTGATCTGTCAGCTATTCGATCTTCAAGAAATAAGAAGATGCCATCAGGAAGCCAGTGAGAATTTGCAACTCTAAGCACGTTCTGCTACAGGAGAACTTTTCCTTATTACTCTACCCCCCTCAAATGTTGTTTTTCCCATCTGTCAGAATTCACCTCCCAAGGGCAAGGCAGGGCAGAAATCAATGCCCGTCTTTATGTTGCCTCACACATGGGAATAAGAACAAGAATTCACTCCTCAAGTAACGCAAGCACCACTACAGAGCAGTACCGCAAACGTTCAGGCTTTGATCGCTATTTTCCTTTACATCTGTTCTCGTTGTCTCCGTCTTGTTCCACAGCGGCTTCAAATGAAGTCACGTACAAGACTTTTCTAGCGTGGTACCAGAAGAGATTCGATACAGAGGCGGAAGAACACGCGGCGTATTGTATCGCTAAGCTTTTGAACATATGCTGGGGCGTTCTCATCTTCAAAAGCCAAGAGTAACAAACACAGTGTGGCGTTTCCAAATCAGTCTCACTAGATGATGTCTTCATACCCATCACTCGCACCTGAGACACAACAGCAAGATTAAAGCAAACAGATGTAACAGATAAACAAGACAAGCAACAACAGAAACAAGCCGATCTGTGTCAGTCACATCTGCGTCTGCCTGAAGCCACCTCCGACAACTTGATTGAAACTCTATTTGATCTCTCAAAGGCATTGAATCTAATATGACAATTATACACTTGAACCGCATGCTAGCTGAGAGCACTCCACGATAATGAAACTCAATATGAGTTAATTACATCCTTCTGTGGCCACAAGCCCGGTTATGGAGCGCGCCAGCATTTCGTGCCACTTCAGAATGTGATTATTGCAAGGGCCATTGAGGAGATATTAACAAAAGGTTATTACAAAGGGATGTCCACAGGACCACTCAGCAAGCGTCTTTTCCAGTCTGGTCCACACCTCGCCGCCGTCGCAAACATTGTTCTGAAGATGCTGAATCCCAGCACTATTAAATCAATGTAAGGGTGCTTAAATGAACAGCTGGCTGCTCTCGGGCCTCCAGGGCAACACCGTATGGAACAGGGAGGAAGGACGTATCTTACACCAATGCCTGTGGTCCGAATGTCTTCCTGCGATCAGCTGTACAAGACCTGACCAACAGCTGCTACACTGCCTTTGCCTTGAGCGGCGCTGAAGAATAGCTCAGTAGGAAATCAAGGTCATCACGTTTGGCATATGGGTCAATTTTTAAAAATACATAAAACGTGATTCTTGATTATGCTTGTTCAAGAATAAGAATGTTTTTCAGTTTCTCAGTTACATTTTCATCATTTTTGTGGGATAAAGACAATCCAAAGTGTTTTTGAAATTCTTTGAAGATAAGCTTAAATTATTTCTTAAAAATAAACCTCAAGGTATTAAACTATTAAAATATGTTTAACTTTTTAAAGAGAATGCCCTGTAAACCCTGAAAGTGTAATTTTTTTGTTATATTAATAATATAAATGATATTATTATTTTTATTATTTCTCGTAAATATATATATATATATTTCAATCAAACATAAAATGGGATAACCTCAAGAAAATTTCATGACATTCATGATTCATATATTCATGGTATTTTGACATTTTTACCTTGAAACTTATAATTGAAAAACTTTATTAAAATGATGATAGAGATTCAAGGTGCTAGGAAATATATTACTTTTAACTTTATGGTTACACCACTTGTCCTTTAAATTATCAAATCAACATTTTTATTGAAAATGGATTAAAAGCATTTATATGAAAATGTATAAAACCAGCATGAACACAAAGATTAGGTTTCTTAGAATATGGTGCATGTTTTTCACTAGATTTTCTCTTTTTCATCTTTCTTATTTGTCACTGACCCAAACACTATGAACTCGTCACTGTGACAGTAGACTGCAGAACATTCACACAAAATGACAACACTTGACAATGCCATGCAAGCAAAGGAACATTGCACTGTTTTGAGACTCATAATAATAATAAATATAAAAAAAAAACGTTTAATGTTCCATTCAGTCCCATTCCATGACAATAACAGCACTTAACTATTTAATTATTTAAAAATACAGAAGCTGCAGGATTTAATTAGATTTGTATGTGCAATGCAGGGTAATCAAATGATTGGTATTTGCTCAATGCAGCATCTTAGGATGTTTGATTTGATCAGACTCATGCGCTAGTGCTCCAGACTCACTCAAGACAAATGATGAAGCTGACCGCCAATGCAAACGTATTTATAAAAAAGTCCCCACGCTCTAAATAAAAGTGACATGGTTTCATCTTTCCATAGTAAAATGTGGGCGACTTTGTAATTGGTATCAAATGTTTCATTCATCTGAACTGAACTGAAAGTTGTTGTTTGTAATGGAAAAAGAGATTCAGCATTTTGTTACTAGCCAAAAGTTACGGCCAAACGGATACGTAAGTGAGGGATAAAATCCACCCAGGCTGTATAATTGGAAAAAGGGCCATTTGAGCCATCCGAGTTGTCCATTTGTTTTTAAAGGGATATTGATCCAAGAGAGATCTAAATGGTTCTGCCACCACAACATGCATTTCCTGTTTTTAAGATCTGTGGCTTTATTTATTGGCCAGGCTTCAGTGTTGAGAGTGATCTGTGTTTGAAGCCAATGATGCTAATTGGACTCATGTAAAGGTCTCTCGCTTCTTAAAACACCAAAACAACAAAAACTGCGCTTTTATCACTGAAGTTTAGTACTGGCTTTTACTGTAACTTTGAGCTTAATGATGCAGGTTATCATATTGCTATATGAATTCTTCACACAGGCGCTTCATGTTGATTTATGCTTTACGCTGCTGAGAAGAAACAAATCATTTCATCTTCGGGCTTACGGGAATGAATTCAAGCACCGAGAGTGCGTATTACACTATTCCAGGAAAATATATGTATGTGGGTGATTCTTCAATTAGCAGAAATGTCCTGTTCCCTCGGATGAATTTAAAGAGGAAAGAACAAAAATATATTATTACTGGATAGATTACAATAAGTGTTGTTGGAAACAAAGGTCCCATTGGTTGATGTTAGTTACTGTAATGCATTAACAAATATTAATGAACAATGAGCTATTGTATATTGTTTTTAATTGTTTATCATTTATTAGTCTGTGTTAATGTTAGATAATACAAATACAATTACTTAGTTTATGCAGGTTCATGAAATAAAATTAACACAAATCTTTAATAATGCATTAGTTAATGCTGAAATTGTATAAATGCTTCAGAAGTATTTTTCCCTGTTAGTTCATGTTAACTAATGTAGTTAGCTGCTAATAAAAGCGTTATTATTGTGTCCATTTAATTTGATAATTTCTTCACTTGAAATTAACCATGTTGTTATATATCCCCAATATTTATTCCTGATCTGAAAGCACTTTTATTATGTGCTATTACAGAAAATCACAGCTAAGCTAAATGACTACAACGTTAGCTTTCTGTAACTGCCATCACACACAAAACCAGAAATCCACCCATTAAACATTATTAAAAAAAGCAGGTTGATCAAGACAATAATTAGATGTTTCTTTTTCATAAAATAGCTGAAAATACCCCTAATTGAATATATTAAAGTGTTCTCTACCTCCATAAGATAACATATTCAAATGTTTTATATTTTTATTTATATAGTTTTAGAGGCTTGTTCAACTCTGCGATTAAACGATTAACTGCCCCAAGTTATTGCTCCATATGTTCACTCAAGCACTGAGTATATGTCCACTTGTGTGTATTTCACAATACATAATCTGAGGAACAAGTCGTGAGAAGTAGAACCCTAACAGCTGTTCCCGGTTTCCTTCAGACAACAACACGGTTAAACCTGCACCAACATGCCTCCATGTCATTACTGTAAAGCCATCTTGGGTTTTCCAAGAGTGCATATTTACGATGACAGGACTCTGACAGCGGTTTTGAGTCATTTCAGGTCTGTTTTCCACAGGTCACCTATGCACACTGTAAGACTGTGAGAATCCTCCCTCACGTCTGAATGAAAGCGCTGGGTGCTGGCACGTCTTTGATGATCGCAGTAAGTTTTCATCTGTCAGCCTTCATGTCTCCCCAAAGGTGCTCTCTGGGTTGCTGTCTATTAAATTGGGATTGATTGAAACAATACGAATCATACATTCAACACTGTATGGCAGAAAGGGAGATTTGTTCCTTTCGCTGTCTTTCCGTTCTTTTGCTTTCATTTTTTGACAGGCCCTGGGGGCTTGTTACAGTTTCCCAAAATGCCTTTCATTGCACGTCTGCAATTTAAGGTGACCGCTGAGGCACTTTGCACCCGGGCTGTACATCCATTCCCATCCTGTGCGGCACTGTAAAAAGAGTTTTATGTTATTAATATAGAATCAGGCTGCGGTTTTCTGTATAGAATGATATGAAGGTTAATAAAGTATATTAATTTAATTGTTTTCTGCTGCTTGGGGTTGGAGCAGAAATATTGAGCAGCATATCCTTACTGGTTTCTTCTTGTGGATCGCAGTGCCATTGTGTACGATGATATTTTAACTGCTGATAATTAACAATGTACTCAATTTATACACATTATTTAATATTATTCATAGTTGAAACCAGTTTTCTTGTCCCCATTTTTCACCATTACATTATAACTGCATACCCTTTCACAAACAATGGCAAAGATTTGGCAAGTAACACAATGAATTAAACATGACATTTTGAAGTAGAAACACTAAAACAGTATGTTCTTGTAAAATGTGATACAATAATCTGTTTAAGATACAAATAGTTTTTTGCTCAGTGTATACATAATAATATACAGCATTGATTTAACACTATGCTACATTTTTTACTATGCAATTTGACTTTGTTTAAGGCTTTGGATTTTTTCTTAAAGAGTGTACTCGGTACATTTTAAAAAGTGCACTTTGTAATAATAAAAGTAAGTACATTTTAAATTATTATTTTAGTAATATGTAAAGTGCAAAGTAATTGATTCAATTTTTACTGTAGTGTTATTTAATATTGCATTTAAAGTTAATATATTTAAAATGTACTAAATTGCAACGACATCATTACAAATGTGTAATTACAAATGTTTAAATACACAAAATGCTAATTTCAATAGAAATGACATTAAGCTATAGTTTAGTTTAGGATATTTGGTAGAACAGTATATTTCAAAGAAAATGGAATTATGAAATAATATTAAGCTAATTGCATTTGAAATAATTTAAACTACACTTGAAATACGGCAACATCTACATGACATACTATGAAACTCTATATGGTAGAGTCTAAGTCAAATCTAATATAACGACATCATTCTTTAATGCAGCTGATTTGTTTCTTTTCGTCTCAGCAGTCAATGAGCTTTTCTGCTCAACATTTATATACTTGCACACTTCAGAAACCTCCCCAGCTCCACCTGTATAGATCTGCTACGAGGTGATTTCATGCATGTTATATGTGCAGCAGCAGTATTTCTTACATGCTCATAACAGCATGTCTTTGGATATATTGGCAGTAGTAAGTCTTAGTATTTGATTTGCTGCAGCAGCGTAGATCTATTCCACCAAGACCAAACACATCAACATTGTCATACACATTACCATACTAAACTCTCCAAGAGTTGTCCTCACTAAACCAACGTAAAGAAAATGAATCAACACAAATGCCTCTATAAGGTAACAATTGCAGGTTACCACTATTTAGTGTATAATGCATTATATTTAATTGAAATTAGCATGCAATTAATTTTCCAAAAACATTACATTCATTTCACACTGAAGTATATTCTTTGTAAGTATATAATTTCCGTAATAAACACATGCTAAAGAGTACATAGTTTTCACACGTTTCTCTAACAGTCTTTGAGAATACTATTTGTTCACATGTACATTAGTCTTACATCACCTTGAGAACGACTGTGTATGTGCTTATATCACGTACAATAACTGTACAATCCTATGAAAGAATTTGATGAAATGATTTCCGAGAAGAGATTTTAAGGATTTAAAAGTTTACGGATGACTCGAACCGAAACCCTGAGATACATCATCTGCTCCAGATACCCATCTCTTGTAAGTCCCAGGTGTTGATTTGCAGAAATATCAAACAGAGGTTAAGCTCTGATTAGCAAAGGTATGTCCACGCTTGAATTATTGAGAATGAGGGAAAAGAGAGAAACGAGGAGGAATAAACGGAGAGGGCACCTCTGAGCAAGAATTGCCCCCTGCGGTTGCCTGATGTCAGGTGTGGGAAAGCAGATGAAAGTGGGGCAGGGGTGCCGTGGCGGACTTTGATCTAGCCTTTTGTGTGCTAAACACGGCTGCATGCCAGCTCCTCTCTGAAGGTGCAGCCTTTGAGTGCTCTCCCATGCGCTTGCTCTGCCAGTCTGTATGCCAACCTGCTGTCTTGTGTGTTCACAGAAGTGTCTGAAGTATCTTGTCCACCTTCTGCCGCTCTCTTTTTCCCCTTGAAGAGTCTGCGCGCAGCACGGAGACATCGCAATGATTGTTAAAAGATGGTGCTCGCGTTCCGGAGGCGCATGTCATGCTGAGTCAGGCCTATCCTTTATCCTTTCTGCTTCACTATCATAGCTGACTTCCAGCAGCGCTGTGATGATGATATGCATGTTACATTTTTTATGTCTGCTATGGCTTTGAAATGCGCCCGTAGTTAACCCGTTTAATCTCAACGGTCGCATTTGTGACCGTCATTTAGCTTTGAGTTTGAAGAGCCTAAAAGGGTTGATGTAGTTCACACCTGTCAACTATAAATGAAAGCGCACTGTATTGAATTTGTGTGAACATTTTGACATGGCCAGGGTCGAGGAGGTCTATAATACCTGAGGGAAACCGTTCGTTAGCATTCCCATTCATCTCAACGGCAGTGACCCGGCTGGTGCCGGACTGCCTGGAAGTATGTGATTTGAAATCGATCATGTTTTCTCGTGGGCTCTCAGTTCAGAGGGTTTTTAGATGATCACATGTGACTGTGTGACTAATCAGTAATCAGCTGAATAAAAAAAATGAATCAAGTTTTTGTCAGCTGGCATACATTATATTCTGTAAGTTTTACAAAAACTAAATGTTTCAAAAATTCATAAAAGCTAATGAAAAAATTACCCAAAAATATATTTCCAAAATAAAATAATAGATAATAAAGATAAATAATAAAACTAGACTGGAGAATTAACGTTTGATGTCAAACATTGATGTTTGAAAGGCTTGAGGTTCGAAGGTTCTATATCAGATTGTTGAACTAGTAGCATGTTGCACTGCTGGCTAGTGCTTACACCTGTAAAGGTAACACCTTTGTTCATCTTCAGAACACAAATGAAGATATGTTTGATGAAATCCGAGAGCTTTCTGACCCTCCATGAGATGAGGTTGAGTAATTAAACAACATGAGGTTGAGTAATTAATCACAGATTTTTTATTTGTTTGGGGGGGGGGGCACAATATATTATTTTTAGAATAAAATATAAATATTATTACTATAATACATTTTTGATACCTGCCTAATTTTTCAAGACGGACGCAAATTATTTCCCATGAATGTGTGACCTTCCAATGAATTCACCACTGAATAGATAAATAACTAGAAAAACTATGTGCATTATTTGAGCTACAAACCAGTATGTTTGTGATTATGAGAATAAAATAAAAAATACAAGATGATAACAAATACCAGTTTGCGGTATCAAGCAAGCTAACAGTCAGTCTTTGTACAGCTGAAATGACTGGAAGCGTCTGATAGCAGAAGCCTCACACATTCACAGTAAAACTGGCATACTTGCTCTTATGTAAAACATACAAGAGTTAACTATGTCCTGTCATAAAAAAAACATGCACACAAACAATATAACTCCGTTTTCTGTTGTAAGAGCCTGTTTCTAATCAGAAAGCAAGGGCATAGTCAATTGGTTGCGGAGGGCGAATGATGCATAGTGGTTCAGGATTCATATTTGTTTTATAATTTCTCTTATTTCATTGGTGTCACCATGAAATGAAGTATCATATATCATCTGAAGATAATTCACCATGACAGAAGACAGTATTTCTCCAAGAGACGGGTTATAGTTAGAGTAAATAATGCGGGCGCATCAATAACATAGCAGCCGAGTTAGTCTTCAGAGATAGAGCTGCTGTGCATGTGCCAAACACTCTTTTCATTTGTGTGCATGTGTGAAGTACAGTCTGAGGATGGATTATATAATACGACAGGCAGTGGAACACGCTGATGCCCCAACAGCTCTGCTGCTTGCTTCTTTCTCTGATTCATTCAGAATGTATCCGTTTTGCAAACAGAAAACTCCAGCAGCGAGAACTGCTTAAAAACTAAAATATGCCGCTTGTACCTGACAATACAAGATGCAGCATACAGGACATGTTGTTGATTTCCCATTTATTAGTTAGTGCAATCTTCCAAAGCAAATATCGTAAACACATGCACTTGAATATAAGAGTGACATGAAGAAAGGGCTTTTGAGACATGCTACATGCTGAGGTTCACTCTTGAATTGACTGTTAGCGTGTTTATAGGTGTTGGGTGGAAGAGGTCAGTTCAAGTCTCGAGTGAATTCTTTTAAGTGCTTCATTTTCCATTAAGCAATTTACTCTGAGTGTAATGGATTAGTTATTAGGCTGACACCTGTGAACTTCACAACACAGGCTTGTTGGAAATATTTTACTCTGCTTGCATGTACGCAAAACCTAAAAAAACCTTGTTCTGGCAACATTTTACTGCTCTTTTCAGATGACACTATAAGTGATATAATTTTGTTCTTCATTGTAGATGAGGGTTTATTAAACAGTAGTGTCATGGGGGGAGTAAAAATGAAGAGTACTAAATGGTTGCAAAATGATATTGTGTTGTTTTTAATTTGTGTCATGGCAGTTTCAAAGCAAACACCTACACTAAACCTAACCGATGGTGTTAACAAAAGCAAACATGAGCTTTTAACCATTATATCTTCTTTATGAGGCTTTGAGCTCTTTCGTGGAGTATTGTGACTTTTACCGGGTGAGCTACAGAGCAAGTTTACTACATTGTAATATGCCCCGTAATCATAATTAGTGTTAAAAGGAATAAAAGTTATTGTTGGTTTACTGCCTTTAGTGTTCTTTTCTCCTGTAATCTCCAATGAGGTCCAATTCATGTCCAATGAGGCTGGATATTATTTAATACAATTGTGCATGTAGGGCATCATGTACAAACGCATGCTTTTTGCAATGCTTTTGCATTTGAGATAAGAATATATTTTATTATTTCACAATGCACATAAGTCCTATTTCTTGAGAAATGAAATCTGATCCATGTGTGACCCTCTCTGTGAAATCCAGGCTAAAGTCTCAAAATCTGATTATGAGATAACAAGCAGCAAAGTTTGATTTCTACCATTCATTTCACTGTAATTTCAATCTTTGACATGACCTTATTCAGTCAACATTAAAGATATAAAGGTTACATTTTCTCAGAATGTTCTTTATCATATGAAGGATGAAAACAGCACATCACAAAACAAAATGACTTTAGCTGGGTTTTCACAGAGAGGGTCACATTTGTTCAGACAGCTTGGTCAATATACAATATGTATTTTGTTTTTATAATAATCTGTGACGTCAAGAGACTTCCTCATACAACAGCTGAAAGCAGTGATAAGTGTGTGAAAAAGCTCATCATGTCTATTGCAACACCTTACTGTGATGCTGACTTTAAGGTGCACTGAACAACATGAGGCATTACTATATTAATAACTGCTCACTCAAAGCTGTAGAACACAAATACTGTACGTGAATTCAGATACCGCCAGACACTACTGGGTTGTGAGGAACGTTCCAGTCATGTCACGGTTAAATTCTTAATTTGTATTCATATTTCATGTGTGTGTGTGTGTGTGTTTTCAGTTTGATATGCAAAAAACATACAAACATAAAACAGATTTGAGCTGCCTATCTGAATAAATGCATAAGCGTTATTATGTTCAACAGGCACTTTTATGCCCCAGGGGATGATTTTTATCAAAAACCAACAAATGTAGTCAAGTTTTTAATGTTTCTGTTATAGAGAGTCATGATTTCCCCCTATACTTTACTATCAATGCTTGAATAAAATGTATTGTTTCACCCTTTTCCTATGTCCAGACTTTACAATTATTAATATGATGATGTACACTATTGTTCAAAGGTTTGAAGTTAGTAAGACTTTTTAGTAAAAGAAAAAAAAATAATGCTCACCAAGGCAGCATTATTTGATAAGAAAATACAGTAATATTGACATATTATTGCAATTTAAAATACATTTAAAAAAAATACATTTTTAAATGTTATTTATTTCTGTCATGCAAAACTGTGCAGGAAATGATATAACTTATTATTTATTATGATATAATAAATGATGTTTCTAAGAAATGACAGAATTATCCTGTGCTGAATCTATACATTGTTAGAAATTAATGGACAAACGAATATTAATGGATCATCTTACAAATAAAGTTTCATTATTGGCATTGATAGTCCCAAAAAGAAACTTTAACATCCATGAAAACATTCTATTGGACACAAAGATCTTTATAGTGGAACAATAATGTATAACATATATTAAAATATTCATCACATTACCAAAGCAATGCTTCTTTCAATAACTTTTCAGTTAAAGGTTCTTTGCGGAAACCAAAATGGTTCTTCTATGGCTTCTCATTTATTGCTAGGAGTGCTTGCTCAGGTGAAATACCGAGGTTAAGAGAGTTTATATGCCAAACTGGGAGCAAGCTGAGTGTGTTTGAGGTTTGATACTAAAAACAAATGCAAGTGTGAGGAATGGCATGCATGTGTGTGAAGGGGTTTTATCTTGAGCAGTAATGATCTCAGCACACACTGGACTGCAGCCGGACCCTCGGAGCGCGACTCAAACAGCACCTGCTTCAAACGTTAAGCACAGACCCGAGGAAGAACACCTTCCATTTAAATGAAATGCCAGATTTAATGTCTCAGAGTCATCTGAGATTGATATTTAAGCTGATCTTTTTAATTTTCCAGACAAAAGTCAGAGCTACATTTACAGAAAGCATCTGAAATAGCATCAGCAATCAGTCACTCGCAATGAGTCCTCCAATATCCCTCATATTAATGTGCACATCACAATCAGGAAGGAAGCAGGCAAGCGTGCACTTCTGACACCTGGAAATTACACGCGCTGGCATCCTGGCATACGAGGGCTTTCTTAAAAATATATTTCATGTAAATGTAAAATGCATGAGGACAGGAACCTCGGTTCAAAGTGCACGACCGCAGCATGTGTGCGAGCGGCCATTTAAACCCCGCTGCTGGCCTGATGTATCACGTGAGGAGAAAACGACGTGCAGAGCAGCTTGCCAAATGAGAGAAGTTCCACAAGACTATATACAGATTTAAGCAGTAACTGATGTAACTGAGGAAGGACAGGAAAGGGTGACATTCCAGACGAGAGAGAGTGTGTGTGTGTGTGTGTGTGTGTGTGTGTGTGTGCGCGTGTGTGTGTGTGTGTGTGTGTGTGTGTGTGTGTGTGTGTGCACGTGCGTGTGTATGCGTGTGCGTGCGTGTGTGTGTGCATGTGTGAAATGAGCCAGCTTTCCAAACTTTCACTGGCTTTGTGTGGGGGGGAATTTAGTATTGAGTATATTTATTGTGGTTTTGTTTACAAATTTTATTTATAGACAATTCATTGTATTGCTATTATTTCTTCCCATATAAAGAAATAATTCACCCAAAAATGAAAACTTACAGAAAATGTAGTCATCCTCAGGCCATCCAAACTGTAAATAAGTTTTTGTATTCATCAGAACAGATTTGGAGAAATGTAGCATTACATCACTTGCTCACCAATGGATCTTCTGCCGTGAATGGGTGCCGTCAGAATTAGAGCCATAGAAGTTAATACATCTTGATGGATTTGTTTCTTACAAACATGCACCTGATTAGCTGGAGTCGTGTGGGTTTCTTGTGGATTATTCTTCACATTCATACATTAAAGAGATATGGAAAGGTGTAGCCAGTACATACTTCAAAAATAATCCCTTGTTATTTTAGTATCATTTAAATAATCTCATATTTTGTTCATGTTTTAAATTAGATTTTTTTTCTTATTTAAATTTTGTTAGCTTTACAAATTCTCTCTCTCTCTCTCTCTCTCTATATATATATATATATATATATATATATATATATATTTGTCAACACAAATACATCCTGGTTTTATGGAAAAAGACTCCACACTGTACTCCAATAATCTCAAATATAACAAAAAATTATAAACATGTGCTAAAATAAATACAATTATAATTACCATTGTGCATAATTGCCATATGTAGCTTTCTCTGATATCTGCTTGTGCTGGTGTTTCCTGCGGGCAACAATAATTAATAAATGACTAAAAAACACAGCATCAAATTGGAACTAATTCATTCTAAACACAACTATAAAATAATGTATGTCTATATAACTCATGTCTATATACTACACATCCCTTCATCAGCTTGCTAATGTGAGAAGCTATGAACTCAGTGAACCATCTATTTCTGGTGCCCTGTAGTAAAACTAACATGCACTTTTACAACAGCTTTGATTGTGGCTAATCCAATCACATTTTAGAAAGTAGTTTTGCCTACATCTGTGCTACGCGCTGCGCCGTTCTGCAGTAATTGAGCGGCTCTAGTCGCACAGAGGTCTCGAGAGAGAGAGAGAGAGAGAGACATCATTTAAAGGCAGACAGAATGAGATGAGCTACTGTCAGACTCCTCCGAGCGTGGCCAACATTGTCATCTCTCCCAACCTATCCTCATGTGCGCTGATGTGCATCTTGGAATGACAAGATCTTCCTGTCTTCCTGTCTTTCCCTCCCTCTGGAGTCAGTCAGTATCCGGGAGGCATCAGTCTTGCATCACTACGCTCAATCAAAACCTGGTCAAGGAAGAGCCGCATAATGTGACAGAGGCAATGTCTCTTTGATGCCGTCTCGTCAGCCTAGTGCCAAGAGAACCAGACACTCTGGGTCTAAATGGATGATTGGGAAGATGAAGAAGAAGAAGAAAAGAAAAAAAGAGCAAGAGGGAAATCACTTAGACAGACACACTCTCGGCTGTATTAGATATAATCCCGCCGCTGACCTGTATGTTGGCTCTGTTTGATTAATTGGCCTTAGTTTTAATTAGCGGGCCCTTGAAGACCGCCCGAATCCAATGAAAACACGCAACATAACGTAATGAAATAAAACCCCGAAATGAAGGTATCACGGTCTCGTATGATAATATCAGCTCATCACATTTTGATTGTTTTACCTGCAATCCTTTCCACGCTCATTGCCCTCCATTATAAGGCAAAAATCAAAGTGGAGACAAACAGATAATGATTTTTGTGGTTATGTAATGTCATTTAAAGGCTAATGCAATTTATAATAAACCTGATCATGTTGTAAATTCACAGATGTGCTCTGGAGGTGGTGTCTTAATTTTCTGCGTCTCCATGTTGTATACACACTGCCCTCTAGTGTGTCTGACGGTGCAGTCGGCGTTGGTGGAGAGCTGTCGGAGTGAATGCCAACTCGTGAGGATTTGACAGTTAAAGCCGTTTTGTACGTGCCACTCAATTTTAGAATACAATCATATATGTATATATGTATATATATCTTCACACAGTATATATGCGTATATGTATATATTTATTTACAAATATGTTTATACATGATATACATGATACACACACACACATTTGGTATAATTTGCCTAACTATAATGAACACATTTTAGGCAAATGAAAGAGTAATTAGCGTGTAATGTGATTATATAAGTGTAACAATCTATTAAATCATATCCAGCTGCTCTTGCAGTCATGTTAACAAACCATCCATATCCTGTATGGTCAACTAATTTCACGCTATAAATCCATTATAATTTTCAGGAAAAATAGCTGATGTCATTTTCAAAACGATGTAAACAGACTCAAAAAGGGCAGGAAAACAGAAACAAATGGAAAGTGAAAATTAATGAAACTAAAGAGACATGTATGTTCATTTTTCGAAAGATGCAGCAAAAGGTCATCTGAGGATACCGTGAATGAGGAAACCTGAAACCGCGTTTATGTCACAACGTGCCTCTGTTTCCTCTAATGACTGTGAGTGTGTTCTTTCTCTCAGGGAGAAGAAATTAAACTTCACCACTATTATGTCAATGTTTACTTAACGACTTTTCCAAACAACAATCAGCACAGAATTAAAAACACCAAAAAAATGTTTAGTTGCCAAGAAGTGACATTTTATGTGACTAAGTTACCATTTCAAAGGCAAACGAAACCAAACTTTAGGGAAGCTAGGCTTCGATTGCATTACAGAAGTCTCTCTTTTAGCAGATTTCGACATTTTCCTTCATTCAGTCGGGTTAAATGTGGCAGATGTCTTCCGGCTTTCTTTTACTCACCGTTGGCTTCAAACTGAATAGCTCAAACACCACAACAGAACTCAGCATCCTCACTCATTTTCACACCTGTTTGCTTCTCATTAACATGTGCATGTTATATAACAGATCTTGTTATGTATGGGTTCAGAGCTTCATCTGTATGGACACGTTTGACCCTGTACAACACTGTCCAAGTCTGTACATACACATCACATTGATGTACACAGATTGATTAAAATAAAATAAAATGTTAATACAAATAGTTAAACAATTATTTTGTATTATGTAAGAACAATTATTTTATTTGAAATATGTGTCTTTGCTTAACTGATTATAATATTTATTTATTTATTTGTTTTTATTAAAAAAAATGGTGCCATGACCCGGATCTGAACCAGGGTTGCTGTATTATATAAAAGAAAATCATGTTTTAACATTACAAATCTGCATCTAGTAAAAGTATAAATAAACTAAACCCTTTTTTTAATGCAAAAATAAGGGGTCATGGTCAAAAAGTTTCCAAAACAGCTTTACAAGTAAACCATCTTATGTGACAAAAATGCAAAATGTAAATGTCAGGTTTAATAAAACTCTACCCTTCAGACATGAAAGCGTGTGTCTGTTGTTGAAGAAAGACCCCAATCTGAGGTGAAACTGAGGGTTTGAGTTATGTATATGTCTGTGATTTTATATTCTCTATTCTGATGAAAAGGGGAAAACCATGTTTCTTTGAAGGTCACTGCTAACATAGTAAATCTGTGTGTCTGATCCACTTGGCTTTTTGCTTCATTTGTTTCCTTCAGCTGATTGATTTTAATTTGGAAATGGAGCTTTAGTACGTTTAGTTCTGTCTGTGAAAGAAAAAGGTCACTTCAGGATACGGTGACGTGAGACAGAACTGGAAACGTTTGCCTTCCATTAACACCATGATTTTGTTCCAAGATGGAAAAGACTGTACGAACCACTTATTGCTCAATCAAGACATAGAATGTTCCAGGCTCCTGTGCAATCCTGCTTTACACACAGTTATAATCTCCAACTGAAGGGCCACTATTTTCTTCGCTTCTTTTCTTTATATGGACAAGGAAAACATTAGCTGATCTTGCCACCGGAGTGTAAATGAGATCAAGATGGATTTGATATCTGCTTTCTGTTTGCAGCACTGTAAACCGCAAGCTTTTCGAGCCACTGAGAGCCAAGTCCAAGACATGAGGGGCAACGCTAAATGAGATTTCCTGTAGGAAAGCACTGGTTGTGGCTAAAGGCATTAAACCAGATCAAATCATATAAACCTCTGCTAGTAAGATTTGATGTGGATTACTGACAGTGAGAAATGATCTGTTTGAAATATAATACAGCACTTTAAGTGTGGTAGATAGCTAGGTGGTTATAAGAAATGCTGAAAGTGTTTTCAAGAACTTGACAGCATTTTATCAGACAGTTGTCACTGTGGCGAGTTTACGCTGTGGCTCTGAATTCTATAAAATAAAACCTTTAGAGTGGAAGATAAGCCCAGAGTATGACATTTAAATCACTGTAGACTTGCTGTAAATGTTTTCCTGTGGGATACGGTGCATTATTGAATCGAATTGAGAACAAATTCGGTGACTCGTGCAGAGAACTGATGGAAATAGAGTCACTTTCAAGCTCTAGAGAAAAGTGGCCTGCCAATGTTATTAACAAAGTGCTAAAGTGTTATATGAAAGCCCAGCCTTATCAAGTCACCTTCGAAATGGCGGTCAAGTCTAAGCACATTTATAATTCAACTCTTTCAAAAAAAAGTAGAAATTAGTTACAAGGTCAAGTTTTACCAAATACTGCATTCTTATGTGATAAGGATGTCTCTTAAAAATAGTGCCGGTCCCATGCATATTTCAACGATATTGCATACAGTAAGGTAATAGAAGACATAAAAGACTAGAACACCTTTTATGATGAACATGTCATGTAAAATGACCCTTCCCATCTCCATCACAATGAATTGTGCACAGTGTTATATATTTGAACACTGTTTATTGTTTCAGTGCCTGGTTCACAAGGAATTATGCAAATTAAGGAAGAATAGAAACATGCCCCAAAATTTGTGTGTCACTGTGCCCCAGCTTGGACTATATGCAAACATCCCATTATGTGTCAATGACAAAAAGGAATGTTCATGATATTAAACAAACAATAATAATAAAATAATAATAATACATGTATATCATTACAAAAATAAATAATTTTGAACGTTTCACCATATAACATTTAACAACTTGAATCAATATTTTAGTAGGTTTATTGATCTTGACAAACTCGCATGCCAAAAAAATTGCATACTAACGAGTAGCTAGCTACTACATGTTCCTGTGGCTCAGTGGTAGAGCATTGTGTTAGCAGTGCAAAGGTTGTGGGTTCAATTCCTAGGTAACACACATACTGACAAAAACATATAACCTGATTGTTCTGTAAGTCGCTTTGGATAAAAGCGTCTGCTAAATGCATAAATGTACTAAATTTTAACAAATTTTGTAAGATTAAAAAGTATTTTTTATATAATATAGATGTTTGTAGTATGAATGTAATCCAGTGTTGTCATTGTAATGTGACTTACGGCGTCAGATGCGTCGCTTCACTGCCCTTTACAACTCCTCTCCTGTGGCCTCATGGGATAGTAAAGTGTCCATCAGATACAGGCAATCAGATTCCTGAAGTGGGAAGTCACTCGGGACTTTTTGCCTACTACTCTATGAATACTAGGAACTTGAACATGCTACTCATTTCACATGCTGTTTCTTCTACAAAACATTAACATGGCCTTTGCCAACACACTGTTATATGGGTTATATGGCGCTGTTATATGGGTTTTGAGGACCTTATATCTTTAAGAACTAACTTGGCCAAGTTTGAAAATCAACTAAACCAGTATAAACTAGCAAAGCCTAGCAGGGATGTATCAAACACTACTTAAAAGGTGCCAAAAGAGGTGCAACTGATTGACATCTCTTTAATCAATATGCAAGTTAAGACTTGTGATTCAGTGTGATGAAACCTTGAAAATCTGACACAGCTAAATTTGAATTTGAAGTCATAAGACCACCCTGAAGGATTTAACTGATAGGACAACACTGCTTTTTAAGCTGCATGGAGACCTCATCTGGCCGGGGAAATTTTAGAAGCAACACTTCATGAGGGTTAGACCATGAAGGGGATTCCCCATTACACCCCAACAACTGTTTCTGGAGACAGACAGATGAAGAGGGTCACCCACATTCGGACAGCTGGCTGGTCATATACGATAAGCAGGGGATGTTGAGAGTTGAGTTATGTTGTTCTGATGAATATCCAACTCTATATTCAGCATCTTTGTTTACATATACAGCCTACATCCAGAAAGAAATTGATTTTGGATATCAGAAATACTTTGGACAGGTGGTCATTGGTGGATTTCACATACTGCATAGTAATGGTTGATATGTTGATATTTATTAGACTAGAAGAACACTTCAGCTCGACCTCAAGGCAAATCAGCAAAGCAAGTATCTTCTATGCTCAATCACCATTTGCAATCACATCCTATTTCCCCTTGTTTCCCAGACAGCACTGATTAAATGTCATTCACACGTGTTGCACAGGAAATGCACACCTGAGTCACGCTTCCCCTATGACCCGAAACATACTGTGAACAACCACCTGGAAGAACAAGATAAGACCGTGCATCATCATGGCTCTGGTACACTGTTTTCTGCAAAAAGTGTAACATCTAAAGTCAATTTGCAACACAAACTGTCTTTCCAATCTCCAACATGAATTAGCGTTTTATAAAAGCCATCTTATCGGATCCACAAACTGCAGACTCTAATGTCTTCTGGTGGTGATTGCATTATTAATGATATGTGGTTAAATTTATCCCGTCTCCTGCTAAATCCCATGCATATGCCTGAGATAATGACCAGCAGGAACTGCTGAGCCACCTACTGACTCACAGTTTCTCGTTGTCCCTGTTGGGCCAGGGGTTAATGACATAATTTCTATTCAGTCAGGCTGCTGAACTCTTCCTGGTAGTCAGGTGATGAGAGGGAAAGCATGTGTTAGAGCGAGCGTGCCTGTATAACCATAAGCTTAATCAGAAAGGACTGGCAGCAGCTCTCTGATCCTGGAAGTGTCACCAGATACACAGAGAGTGACTCACCAGAGGAGCGAGCGAGATAAAACGAGGGCTTTGGGGGGATGGTGTTACTCAGGGAATGGTATGCCAACCCTGGTGCTGGGAATTTATCCCATAGAGAGCTGGGTCAGAGAGTGTTTAAGGGGTCCTGACCAAGGGAAAAGGCAATTTAAAGAAAGATTAAGCTTATTGAGGTATAGCAAAAGTCAAATCCAGAATAAAGAGACCAAGTGAGACATCAAAGTACATGTTCATCTGGAAATTCTGTCACCATTCATGTCATTTCAAATCTGTAAGTCTCTCCCACCTTTTGAGGAGAACAAATCGAGTTATCTAACTAAATGTCCAAGCTTTCACTCTCAATACATTGGATATGGTTGATGACCAGTGGTGGCCATAAATTATGTCCTTATGATCACTGAACACGTATGCGCATTGTAGTCCCTAAACTGTTGGCTCATAGTTAGTGGACCTGATCTGCCCCGGTATATTACCATATCAGGTGGAAAATTACTGTTGGAACGTCCACTGGTTGTCAGCAAATTGCTTCATTGCTGAATGCATACCGTGACTCTAGGGGTCAAACAACTAAAAATCAAGTCAAAAATATTGAGGTGATTCTGGAGACAGACCTTAGTTTCAGTATTCATATCAAAGCAGTAACTAAATCAGCATACTATCATCTCAAAATCATTGCAATAATTAGATGTTTTGTTTCCAGTCATGACTTGGAGAAACTTGTTCATGCCTTTATCACCAGCAGGGTGGATTATTGTAATGTCTCCTTCCAAAGAAGACCATTAGACAGCTGCAGCTCATCCAGAACGCTGCTGCCAGGATACTGACTAGAACCAGAAAATATGACCGTCACATCAGTCCTCAGGTCCTTACACTGGCTTCCAGTTACATTTAGGATCGATTTTAAAGTACTTTTACTCGTTTATAAATCCCTCAATGGCCTATGGCCTAAATGCATTGCAGATTTGTGACCCTGGACAACAAAACCAGTCTTAAGTCGCTGGGGTATATTTGTAGAAATAGCCTTTTATATGGGTCAAAATTATAAAAATTTTTTTTTGCCAAAAATCATTAGGATATTAAGTAAAGATCATGGAACATGAATATATTTTGTAATTGCATTACCGTAAATATATCAAAACGTAATTTTCATTAGTAACATGCATTGCTAAGAACTTCATTTGGACAACTTTAAAGGACATTTTCTCAATATTTAGATTGTTTTGCACCCTCAGATTACAGATTTTCAAATAGTTGTATCTCGGCCAAATATTTTCCGATCCTAACAAACCATACATTAAGCTTTCCATTATTTATTCAGCTAGATCTATAATCTCAATTTCGAAAAGCTGACAATTAAGACTGGTTTTGTGATCCAGGGTCACATATGCTCACTGAATATAAACCTAACAGACCACTCTGATCAGTACTACCTGGTCTCATGGCATTTACGTACCTGGGAAACTGCAGTTTCCAAAAGAAACAAACACTAGAGGCAGTAAAAATCTGAATCCTTTTACTCCTTTTCAAACAAATTTACAGAGTTTTGATTAATAAAGCATAATTTTCGCACAATTACTTGAAGAATATCATGTTACAACTTCAAAACAATATTAATATGCTGGGAGATTTGAAAACTGATGCTTTTGAACATTAGCATCACACATATCCAGCTTCATATCGATGTGTTTGTTCGGTAAGTTTGTTCGTTAGCTCACGGAGTACGGAGACGTACTTAAGAGGCGAGGAGCTCCGGTTTGAATCCCGTGTAATCACGGTTCGACAAAGCAGTTCAAATCTGTATATAAGTTCGTTGAAACGGCACGGTTGTATCAAAAAATATGTTTTTATATCAGTTTCACATTTGTTAACACTATCGGGTAGGTTTAGGGTTGGCTTTGGCGTAAGGCATATTTTCAACACGACAGAGCATTAACTTTTAGGGACAGACCGCGGATATTTGAATTCTGAACCGCCACAATACATTTCTGTAGCAACGTAATAAAAACAGAGCAATATGTTCCTATATCTACGTTATATAAATGTGCCAGGGTTCACGTATTTAACCTGTGTTTTAGCGCCACTCAGTGGACATTTCTCTTTGAAACTGCGGTGAAACGTGCAGTAAGGTACGTAAAACGGTGTCGCACAGAAAGTGCACAGAGGTACGTATTTTTATGAGACAAGGTTGGATCAGTAGGATCGAGTTAGAAATGCCAAGGGTTTCATACAAAACAAGGGGAGTCCGCTTTTAGCTATTATGCTGCCCGCAGCTGGAACCAGCTGCCAGAAGAGATCATATGTGCTAAAACATTAGCCACATTTAAATCCGGTCTCAAAACTCATCTGTTTAGCTGTGCATTTGTTGAATGAGCACAAACTGTCCAAACTGACTGCACTGCATTTTATGTGTAATCATTTTTATTTTTAACTGTTCTAAATAGATTTTAAATCATTGTAAAAAAAAATATTTCTGCTTTATTGCTTTGATTTTTATGATTATTTGATTTCCTTTTATGTAAAGCTATTTGAATTACCATTGTGTATGGAATCTGCTATATAAATAAACTTGCCTTGCCTTCAATGCTCATTTTTGTCTGCTTAACCTTGTTGCGTCACCGATGTTCTCTGTTTTGTTGGTGCTGCAAATCACTAACCCATGCTTAAAATGAGCAATGTCCGGTTGCTTTGTCACTGTGAATCACGAGTGTGAATGCCTCTTTATGAGTCATTACTTAGTAAAATGTTCTTATATTGACTCTCAAATCGAGTTTGTTCTTGTACACTTTGAAACTCTTCATGTTTGAAACTGATATGCACTGTTAATTGATTGTTTATTATTCAATCACAAAAAGTTTGAATGTGCAGAAGAGAGAATGAAAGCTCTTAAAGGGATAGTTCGCCCAAACATGAAACTTGTCATAAATTACTCGCATTCATGCCGTTCCAAACCCGTAAGACCTTTTTTTAATCTTCAGAATGCAAATTAAGATATTTTTGATGAAATCCAATAGTTTTCTGACCCTCCATAGACGACAATACAATTGAAACAAATGTTACCAGGCCCAGAAATGTAGTAAGGACATAGTTATGGTACTCTCGTGAATGGCAGCGGACGTTGAAGAATAAAGGGAAGAATCATTGAATAAAGTTATTTTTGTTTTCTTTGTGCACAAAAAGTATCATAGCTTCATAAAATTACAGTTGATGTCATATGGACTACTTTACCAATGTACTAACTGTGTTTCTGGGTCTGAGAACGTTTCAGTTGGATCACTTCCAGAGACAATCCAAATAAATGACTTTGGGTATGGCTGGGTGTATGGTGGAGGATCTGTCCACGTGAGAGATGTGTGCTAGACAGTGTTAGTTTGGTGACTCACTATAGGAGTGCCCCGGTGGGCTAAATGTGATGTTGTAACAGAGCCAGGTCCACTCCCTTCTTTCTCTTTTGCTGGTCACACCCTGTGGAGATACACTGACCATCCCAGCACTGTAAATAACCTTTGTGCTCTCAGCCAAACCACTTCCAAAGACGGAAAGAGAGAGGAGCACTCACGTGAAGCACAATGTGACTCAGTGTTAGTCAGTGAAAATGCTTGCCTTGGTGGAAATCTCAAGTAGAAAGCGGCTGCCCTCTGTAATTTATTGTGTTTGTTCCATTTGGGCTCTGGCTGGAAAGGTTATGTAACTATACTCCGCAACTCTTTAAAAGGTTTCCTCAGGGGCAGCGTTCCTTAGTTTCATTTTATTTTTATCTGATTCATTTTCATTTTCAATTAGAGGTGCAAGAACCCACATAATATGAAATATGGAAGAAGGGACAAACATGCTCCAACTGCTTATGAAATGTACATATTTGGTAGGTGTGTGTGCACTGTGCAGATTGCCTGTTAATTATTGTTGTTTGCTAATACCTATATGTGCCTAGTCTATATTAGACAAATGGCAGCAGAGAACGATTATTTATCTAGTTAATTATAGGTAGAAATGTTCAGTTCAGTAGCATGAAGAGACACATATGGAATTCCAAAAACTAAACAAAAAGTACTGCATAAAGATAATCAATAAATAGGCTTCATGAATAAGCATGTTCCCGAGTTTTACCCTCTGGTGATACATAAACACAATGGCACTGCTCCGTTGCTTCTTTTGCAATTGTAACTTCTATGGCAGCATCTTAACTCAAAAGGAACCATTTAAGTGACTGATTTAGAGCTCTATTCATTCATGAAGGCAGTAGACATCATGCAAACTGTGCTAGCAATACAGTACTTCAATACGCATTCAAATATATATCACAAGCAAATAATGGTCAAATAGCTTTTTTATTAGACATAGTTTATTAATATTTTTTTAAGCTTCATGTTTGGCGTTTCCGCCTTTATCACAATAAGACAGATCAGGGCTGTGTTTGCCAAGAGCATTGCAAGCTTTTAAGGGAAAATACTTAAGCATGTAGGTAAACCATAAACTAAAAAATAATACATTTTTCACAGGTAATTTTCACCTATTTTGAGTTATAGATTATATTGTGTTTTAAGGTTAAAGGAAATGTCCATAACCGCTAGCTCCACCTTTAAACCTAGCCGCCAATGGGGAATAAGCAGATGCATACGAATGTACAAATTCTTGCAAATTAGCCACCAATTTACCAAAATGTTACAAATTGCTATGAGAGAGGAATAACCTTTGCACACCTAATGCCTTAAATGCCTATGTGCCTGATTGGTTTCGGAACAGAGACTGTTTTAAATCACATGATGATAAGCCACACTGTATAAAGTTCAGTTGATAGTCTGTATACTTCTCATAGCCTTGGGAATGTGACGGAAATAGCCCAGGAGTGAGTTACAGTATGCGTGCGTGCCACTTTCAAATATGCTTGAGTATAACAAAGGTCATGCAAAAAGGCTTTCGTATTTTCAGTCCTCTAACTTTCGTTTTGATGTTTTAATATTCAAAAATTCTCTCACTTTAGAATATAATACAATTTTGTATCTGCAGAAGCAGCAACATACATATTCAAAAAGATAACTACATTCATTTGGTTTGTAATTAATTTATCTTGTTTGGACATTAACTTTTTACAGAAGAACAAGAACATACCGATTAAGCATATTCTGTGCGTTCTTTCCTTAAATGTGTCCTGTATGGCTGAATATGTCAGTAGTGTGACATGCATGAAAGGCCAGCAGGGTCTATAATCTACTGATTGATGTTAGCGAATACATTTCAAAAGAAATACCAAATGATAAAGTTCAGATTTGATCTTCTCCACTACTAAATTAGGGGGACATTTCTACTTCAAATGCCACGTGTGAATGCGGGAACGATGAGAATGAAGCTCTGACAGTTTGTTCCCGGCGTTTTAAAGCTCAGCGTGTCTTCCTGAATGGAACGGTTCCAAGTTCAGTAAGTGGAATTCCCCTACATGACTGGCTAAAACTACAACTCCTCAGTCAGTCAGTAATACTCCAGCACCACCGCGAGCGACCCATGCGACACGGCCACATTACCTCTGCAGTCGTCTGAATACTAAACCTTCCTAATCAAGTGTAAATAACGATGCTTGCACACCTGTCAAACTCATACGGATTAATCCTGGTTTAAAATTCCCAGCCGAGGCCAAATTAAAACCTCATAGATATCCCTAAAACAGAAGGTGGTTCTGAATACAGCTGCATAAACGATTCCTTAAATAGACGGCAGTCACGCAGCAGGCGAAGATGCGCTATGAGAACAATGCCTGCTAGACAGCAGCATATGCGTGCTCGAGATTTATGCCGTGATAGAGGAACTTAGCTGGCTGCCTGTGGATTGTCAGCTCATTGCCTATGACCAATGCTATAGCGTTTGTGGATTGTGAAGACATTCGAAGCAAATGGGGCAATTTGCATGGGACAGATGCAATGCCCCGTGCAACAAAGTAATCCAATTTCCCAGCTAAATGCATATCTGTAATGCCTCTGTATTGCTCTACTAGTTGAAATGTGCTGAGAGGTGCTGGCTGTTCCAGTGATGTGTAATTCAGTTCTGGGATCTATGAATGGGTGTAATTTCAGGCTCAGATTTTGGAGTTATGTGTCATGTTTCTGTGGAAACCAAGATAATAGACAACATAAGTGCAGGCCAAGACTCTATATGGGTGTTTCTTCTATGGCCACTTATGGTCATGCAGGCTTTTAGAAAATAAACTGACTTAAAACACTTACACTACAGTTTCCAACAGTGGAAATACATGGAGAATTCTGTGATTTCCTCTGAACCAATAATTATAATGTCCGTCCACCATATCTCAAATTATCCATTTAATTATGTGTTAAAAATACATGTTTTACATAAAATACAATATGTTTTGCAATAAAATTGTAACTGTCTTTGTCCTGCTAAATCTAGTTTCATAGATAACACTGTGTATTCTTATTACAATTATTTCCCCATATCTAACACAATTAGAGCTTATTTGACAAACTTGCACAATATATATATATATATATATATATATATATATATATATATATATATATATATATATACACACACATACATACAAATACAAAACTAACTCAAAATACATTAAAAACTATTTTAAAAAAAATAACAGTATAAGAATAGTGCAAAAATATAATATAATATAATAAATATTACATAGCAATATCACACGAGTAGAAGTGAGATATGGCTGTATATCGCCACGGCTGGGATTCGGCCGTAGGCACATTTCTTATTTTGTCATAAACTGTAATTTTGTCAAAATAAATGTGAAATTGGTTTATTATAATGGCGATAACAATAACATTAATAATAATTATAATACATTATTAATTACATTTTATTAGCCGTTTGGCTGCAACTTTACAAATAACGTACAGTCAAAGTGTGTATATTTTACAGCTCTGATGTATCTCATGTGCTAGATTTTAGATTTACAATCATGATTTAAATGAACTCTAAAGCTTTAAATGTTTACCGAGCACATGGACTGTATGTTTCATTATGTGATTGCTGTCATTTCTGGGTGAACTGTCCCTTTAAACAGTTCCCTCGTTTTGTCTACAACCAGTTTCAGCAGAGCGCTTTCCGATTCCATAAAGGACACATACTCTCGTCTTTCCAAAACGTCCTCTGCTCTGCTTGTGACAAGATACACGCAGAAAGCCAAGCATCATAATTCGATTAGAATACTGTGTGAAAACACTGGCTCGGCCTATTGCTGCATATTGACATTGACAGCTGCCAATACAATGAGCAATGTTACCGTCATCTCAGAAATGGGAATATACAGCTCTGTCAGATTGAAGCTCCTCAAGGCCAGATAGGAAACTCGTGTGGGAGGGAGAACGACAGAGCACAAAATCATAAAGCCACTGATACATACAGACACTATGATATTCATGAGCTCACCGTCTGGCGCATTCACGGGTGACATGCAATAAACATGTAGACAACGTCTGTCCTGAAGATAATGTCGTTTTATTGACTGGGCTGTGACCTACAGGAAAGAGCAAAGGCTTGACTGCTATAGTTTAACCCCGGAGAGGGTTAAACGGGGGTTAGTTTTACATCCACATCTGTCCATCTGATTGGCTCGTAAGCTCTCGGGAGTGCGCTACAGAAAGAGGGCTTAGAGCCGGATCTCCCACCAGGAAGACTTGAGTGATAGCGTGATGCTTTTTCCAGGTAATGTGTTGAGATGTTCTCTCCCAGGTGAATTACCCAGCTTAAAACTGCTGTTTAAAATTCACCCGGGTGCATGGAGGAGGACAATCAGTGCCTCTTTCTGGCTGAATCTATAGAGGTGTGGAGCATTCATATTCATTTATGCAGGCAGCATTGCCTTAGTTCTCTTCCCAGCAGCTCTCCTTCTGAGAAACCAAGCAGCCGAGCTGGAAATCTCACACCTCCAGCTCTGTAACAACCAATCGATGTCCAGAAATGATTTGGAATCTAGAACTATTATGAGAAAATCCAACACTGTTATGTAAGCCTTGCAAACAATGTCTGAGCAAATTGAGATTTCATAAATAAAAATACAATGCTAAATAATACAAACAGTGATGGAAAGTGACAGACAAAATGCTTTTTCATATCTCAGCAAAAATGTGTCCGGACTATTATTCACAAGAATAGAAATACACAAACACACAAATCGTCTCAGGTTACGTATGTAACCATGGTTCCCCGAGTGGGGAACGAGACACTGCGTCCCCTAGGGGCCACTATGGGGAACGCCCAGCGTGACTCGTGCCTGAAGAAACATATGAAAAACACCATCCGTTGGCGGCAACAGCCCATGACGTCACTACCGCGCGACCACAATATAAGGACGGGCGAATACGTCATCCGCTTCTTCGCCTGAAGTTTGCGTCCAAGCATGGCCCCAAAGCCTAGGGGACGCAGTGTCTCGTTCCCCACTGGGAACCATGGTTATCACGTAACCTGAGACGTTCCCCTTCATGGGAACTCTCGAACCGCGTCCCCTAGGGGCCACTATGGGGAACGTTATACCCACGCCGCCATGCTGAGGGGAATGCAAGCCAAACTCCGCAGGAGGCGAGCACAAGTTAACTCTACCATTTGGCTCAGGAGTTGCCCCTGTTTGGACGGTTGATGCTGTCAGTGACATTATCCTCCTTTGGCCAAAACCCGAGCTGCATACCTGAAGTACTTACCTGCTAGGTACCGGTATTACCGGACCCAAGGTAGAAACTCACAGGTTTGGAATCATTCTTATACAGAAAGATTCCTTTAAGGGGATAGGGCCAAGTACCTAGTGGTAGCCACTAGGTCCTGGCCGGTCACTAGGGGCTACCGCTTGCTCTACATGAGCTTGCTGAGGAGCTGTCTCAACAGACCCCTTGGTAGCATTACCCTTTTAAACCAAAATATTTGGTTACATGGAGTGGGGCCCAAGGCACAAACCGGGCTTGACCAACTCAAATAAGGGCACGAAGGTTGCACGTAACCCTACCCTAAGGGTTTTTAGAAAGAAAGCAGAACATTCGATGTGCTAACTTACCACTGGGTGGATTTTAGAAAAATGCTCAAAGTCTAGCGTGCATTTACCATAGCATGGATTTTAGAAAACGCAGAACATTGATGCGATCTTACCACTAAGTGGATTTTAGAAAGTGCCCATTGCTTTAGCGTGTGCACTTATATATATTTTATTTTTACGTTCTATGTCGGGAACTAGATGCTCAGAAGGGAGCTGTATGCTCATAGATGACCCTCTAAGATGAGGGAGCAATGCTAGCTCGACCCACCAGGCGAGCGATCTACCCGAACTCTGGAAGTGGAGAAACTTCGATTCTCAACAGGAGCGGCATGCTCATAGGTGACCCTCTATAGCGAGGGGAGCAATGCTAGCTCGACCAGCAAGGCAAGCGAACTACCACAGAGCTTTGAGGAGCGGAAAACTCATTCCTCAGAATGAGCTCAGACGCTCCGAAGGGAGCGGCATGCTCATAGGTGACCCTCTAAGTGAGGGGAGCAACGCCAGCTCTACCAATAGCGAGCTCTGGAGAGCGGAGAACTCATTTTGAGAGGGAACTCAACACTCAGGAGTGGAGCCCAAGGCACAAGCCGGGCCTGACCAACTCAAATAAGGGCGCAGGTTGCTGCCACAGAACCCTACCCTACGGGATTTTTAGAAAGAAAGCAGAACATTCGATGTGCTAACTTACCACTGGGTGGATTTTAGAAAAGTGCCCAAAGTCTAGCGTGTGCACTTACCATAGCATGGTTTTTAGAAAGAACGCAGAACACTTGATGTGCGATCTTACCACTAAGTGGATTTTAGAAAAGTGCCCAGAGTTTAACGTGTGCACTTATATAATGGTATTACGTTCCACTTGAACGGAGAAGTACTCATCCCTTGGAGTGAGAGTCTCAGACGCTCAGAGAGGAGCGGCATGCTCATAGATGACCCTCTACAGTGAGGGGAGCAGTGCTAGCTCTACCGATGAGGAGCTCTGGAGAGCGGAGAACTCAGTCTTCCGAGTACGGGAGCTCGGATGCCCAGAAAGGAGCGGCATGCTCATAGGTGACCCTCTATGGTGAGGGGAGCTATGCTAGCTCAACCAACTAGGAGAGCAACCTCTCACAGAGCTCTAATGGAGCGGAGAACTCATTCCTTAGAAGGGGAGGAATTTTTAGGTGCTCAGAAGGGTGCGGCATGCTCATAGGTGACCCTCTATGGTGAGGGGAGCCATGCTAGCTCGACCAATACGGAGAGCGACCTATCACAGAGCTCTGGAGAGCGGAGAACTCATTCGTCAGAATGAGAGGGGGACTCAGACGCTCAGAAGGGAGCGGCCTGCTCATAGATGACCCTCTAGATGAGGGGAGCAAAGCTAGCTCGACCAGCACGAGCTCTGGAGGGCGGAGAACTCATTCCTCAGAATGAGAGGAAACTCAGACGCTCAGACGGGAGCGGTATGCTCATAGATGACCCTCTAGGTGAGGGGAGCAAAGTTAGCTCTACCGACAGCAAGCTCTGAAGGGCGGAGAACTCATTCCTCAGAATGAGAGGGAACTCAGACGCCCATAAGGGAGCGGCATGCTCATAAGTGACCCTCTATGGTGAGGGAGCTATGCTAGCTCGACCAATACGGAGAGCGACCTATCACAGAGCTCTGGAGAGCGGAGAACTCATTCGTCAGAATGAGAGGGGGACTCAGACGCTCAGAAGGGAGCGGCCTGCTCATAGATGACCCTCTAGATGAGGGGAGCAAAGCTAGCTCGACCAGCACGAGCTCTGGAGGCGGAGAACTCATTCCTCAGAATGAGAGGAAACTCAGACGCTCAGACGGGAGCGGTATGCTCATAGATGACCCTCTAGGTGAGGGGAGCAAAGTTAGCTCTACCGACAGCAAGCTCTGAAGGGCGGAGAACTCATTCCTCAGAATGAGAGGGAACTCAGACGCCCATAAGGGAGCGGCATGCTCATAAGTGACCCTCTGTGTGAGGGGAGCAGTGCTAGCTCTACCCATGAGGAGCTCTGGAGCGGAGAAACCATTCCTCAGAGTGAGGGACGCCTAGAAGGGAGCGGCATGCCCTAAAATGACCCTCTGTGGTGAGGGGAGCAATGCTAGCTCGACCAACAAGGAGAGCGAACTATCACAGAGCTCTAGGGAGCGGAGAAACTCAGACACTCAGAGTGAGAGGAACTCAGACGCTCAGAAGGGAGCAGTATGCTCATAAATGACCCTCTAGGTGAGGGGAGCAATGCTAGCTCTTACCGACCGCGAGCTCTGGAGAGCGGAGGACTCCTTCCTCAGATGAGAGGAAACTTAGACGCTCAGAAAGGAGTGGCATGCTCCTAGTTAACCCTCCATAGTGAGGGGAGCAAGGCTAGCTCGATCAATCAGGAGAGCAATCTATCACAGAGCTCTGGGAGCGGATAACTCATTCCTCAGAAATGAGAGGGAACTCAGACGAAGGGAGCGGCATGCTCATAAATGACCATCTAGGTGAAAGGAGCAACGCTAGCTCTACCAACAGCGAGCTCTGGAGAGCGGAGAACTCATTCCTCAGATGAGAGGAAACTTAGACGCTCAGGAGGGAGCGGCATGCTCATAGGTGACCCTCTAAGGTGAGGGGAGCAAGGCTAGCTCGACCAACAGGAGAGCGACCAATCGCAGAGCTCTGGGGAGCGGAGAACACATTCTTCAGAATAAGAGGAGAACTCAGATGCTCAGAAGGGAGCGGCACGCTCATAGGTGACCCTCTAGTTGAGGGGAGCAATGCTAGCTCGACCAACAACGAGCTCTGGCGAGTGGAGACTTAGACGCTCAGAAGGGAGCGGCATGCTCATAGGTGACCCTCTATGGTGAGGGGAGCAATGCTAGCTCAACCCACAGGAAGCGCTACTAGCCTGGATCTAGTATCGACGAGTGATGTAATCACTGCGATAGCCGATAGCCTTTAGAAATGGATCGTACTCATCCATTGGTTGCAGGGGAATTAGAGAGGATCAAGAGGGCCGATGCCCCCCTAAGGGAAAGGAGTAGATGTCTTACTCTGGTCCGGACGAAAGTGTCATATAGGACGCTTCATCCGGAACACCTCCCTCAGGTTTTGCCTCTCTCTGACCCGTGCCTCTCTTTAGCCCTACCCGCAGGCGGGGGAGGGGCATGAGTCGCGAGACTAGCCTTCTGAGCCCGTCTCTGATCCCCAGACCGAGATGGGCTAGGACCCCTGGTTGTTCGGGCTCATACCTGGACTTTATAGAAAGCCGTATCCAGGTCTTTCAGCAGATCAGTCTGGTACGCCTGAAGCACCGCCATAGTGTGCGACGAAGCGACGATCTGACCTGCTGCTGCATATGCCCTGCCATTTAAGCAAGATTCAGGGGCTTAGATGGCAAGGAGGGAGCCTTGAGAGAGGATGTCTCGCCCACAGCGAGATAAGCTGGCTATCATCTCTTGCACAGGGGCATCCTCATAGCCATTTTCACGCACCTCAATGTCAGCATAACTAGTATGCTGAAACCTATGAATACGAGAAAAATAGCTTTTTCCACTCCTTCTCAACCTCCACATCGAGATTTATGAAGAAAGGAAGGCTCGCTCGAGCTGGGGATTTATGGCCAGAAAGATTTATTTTTATGATCCATAACCTCCAAAAAACTCATTCATATGCAGTGCAGGAGGATTGAGAGGGTTCAGTCTCAACTTCCTCACCCTCAAACATCTCCTGCTCTTCCTGGGCATAACCCAGCAGAGCACTAACCGCTGAATCTGATGATGTCAGAAAGATCGCATCATCACAATCCAGCAGCTCACTCTCGTTCTCGGCCGACGCACGCGAAAAGGGGCGGTCCTTCTCTAACTCATCGGCCATATCCAACTGCGAACCCCGCGATTTCAATCGCCTCCGTGCCTCGGCAGCGGTGGGTATCGAATCGCGGGAAGCAGACGGCTGCCCCTCTTTCCTCGAAAAGAGGGACAGACGAGAACGGAGCTTTCTCACAGTGCACGCAGATTGCCCCCTCAAAGACATCGCGTGCGTGCTCTTCGCCCAAACAAAAGACACAACGATCGTGTGTGTCATCGGGTGTCAAATAACGAGGACACGGACCCACACACAATCTCAAACGCCTTGCTAGTGCTCGCCATGATAAATAAAGGAAAACTGTATTCCTACCAGAATGCACGTTTCTTCAAACAGACCAGTCAGTGAAGACGAAAAAGCTGATGACGTATTCGCCCGGCCGTCCTTATATTGTGGTCGCGCCGGTAGTGACGTCATGGGCTGTCGCCGGCCAACGGATGGTGTTTTTTCATATGTTTCTTCAGGCACGAGTCACGCTGGAGGCGTTCCCCATAGTGGCCCCTAGGGGACGCAGTTCGAAGTTCCCATGAAGGGGAAACACAATCTATTTATAAATTAAAATATACAGTTTATCATAAAACTGGATTGTTTCTGTGTGTGTGTGTGTGTGTGTGTGTGTGTGTGTGTGTGTGTGTGTGTGTGTGTGTGAGAGTGTGTGTGTGTGTGTGTGTGTGTGTGTGTGTGTGTGTGTGTGTGTGTGTGTGTGTGTGTGTGTGAGTGTGAGTGTGAGTGTGAGTGTGATTGTGTGTGTGTGTGTGTGAGTGTGAGAGTGTGTGTGAGTGTGTGTGTGTGTGTGTGTGTGTGTTTCACCCCAAATGTAGTAGCAGTCATTTTGACTCAAATCTCAAAGGCTGTTAGTGATTTTATGCTAACGAGAAATCTTAGAAAAGGTCTCTTACATAGTCACACGAATATGTGTTGACATCTTTTGCTGGAAAATGACGAAAGTGATTTTAGCACAAAACTTGCATCTTAAAACGGCACATTTCAAACTTTTCAAGAAAGAAAGTGTTGCTGATTTAACAGAAATAAAGAATGACAACTGTGCAATTTGAAATAAGTTGGACCTTCAAGTTCAGAGAAGACAATATAATCTGTACTTTGGCGGTCGAGAGTTAATGAAACAGTTCAGTTCAGTTCAGTTAAGCAGTAATTCACGTAATATACTGCTGCAAGCCCAACTGGCCATTAATCATCCTAATTTAATAAATGCAAAAATAATGATGAGCCATTCGTTGAGGACGCTTACTTCTCCAGTTCATCACATTTAAACTAAATAGTGTAAAACAGTCAAATCTTGTTAGGAAAGAAAAACATCACGCTACATAGAACAACAAACAGTTCTGATGACAGTATTCTGAATTCATAAATCCAGTTCCTCATTTAGTGTATGTTTAATGCCATGTTGATGAAGTCATGCTTATGTTTTCCCATGAAGCTCAAATATTCACTGAAAGTTCTAAATATAAAGTTTTATGTCTTTCAGATGATCTTTTGGAAAGCACAACTGAGATACAACTGTAGATAATGAGTCGTTCTATATAAAGTACAATGTGAAAAAGATTTCAGTTTCATGCCTGTCTAAATCCATGTTTCATCATTGTTAAAGACAAACACCTTTATATAAGCACTGCATCACTCTGCATAATTTTACACGTCGCTGCCGGGCGTCTTGGAGGCGATTTCAAAAGTCTTTTACTTCAGAAGTACAACTGTTAACCATTCAGCCATTAGACCCACAGGAAAGAAGAATCATAATTGAATCTCAACTGTTATTACAGCAATCCGATCAAAGAAGAAAAAGATCATGTCTAGAGTTAAAAATAAAAATCACAACAGATTCGCCAAATTCAGAGATTCAGTGCTTTCAAAACCTAATGTTATTCAATCCATGCTCATTTTATACCAGTCAAAAGTTTGGGTCAAAGTTTGGAGGTTTTTTTCCCATTTTGAAAGAAACAAAGACATTTTTTTGTATTAAATTTACTGCTTATTCAGCAAGAATGCTGATCAAAACTTATCAAAAGTGACAGTAAAGACATTTAAAATGTTACAAAATATTTATATATCAAATAAATAAATGTTGTCCTTTTGAACTTTCTAATCATCAAAGAAACCTTAAAAAAAATCAGTTTTAATAATAATAAGACTTGCTTCTTAAACAGCAAATCAGCATATTAAAATGATTTCTGAAGACTCATGTGGCAGTAATGATGAAAATTCAGCTTTGATCACAGTAATAAAATACACTTTCAAATCGATTCAAATTGATAACACTTAATTGTAATATTTCACAATATTACTGTATTTACAGTATAAAATAAATGGAAATTTGATGAGCATAATATACTTTTTAAAATATCTTACAAACAACTAATTATGAAATATAGCTATATATCCATACAATTGTCTCATGTGTCTATACTTCTAATAAAGTGTTATGAATTATGATGAACGTGGTTAAAGATAAATCAATGCTTGCTCTTCTGATGTAAACTGAACCTTTTTGAAGTAAATACTAAAATGTCACAAATAACTTATGAGCAAATGTGTTCAATGTGGGACTTTAACATGGTATGGTGCTTTACTACTAAAAGTCCCAGATAGGACAGAATAAAACAGTAGAGGAAGTCATTTTGCACCCTTCCCCTTCAGAAGATATATTTGAGGAAGAGGTGGTTGAGCAGGGTAGAAAACCTGACCACATCTAACATACGGCGTATGATTTAACACCACTGGGAACACTAAGACAACTTTCTACGGTGTGTCATTATTAACCAGTTACTGGATAATGAGCGGTGGTATGTTTGTATGTGTGTGAATGTAACAGTAACCTCGGTGCGTACGGACAAACATGTGCAGTCTTTTAAAATCAAGTCAATAGACTCTTGGCTTAATATCCATCTGACAACATTATGGCTAAATTCCACAGAAGCTGCTGCATTATGTTTCATCGACTGAGGCCGGTGCCCGATCCCACAACCCCACACTGCCCCACTGTGGCCGAGAACCACCACCACACACATCCCAGCAGCTCCAGACGTCTCAAAGACGACAACAAGAGGCTTTTCAGGTGCACATTATCAGTGACAGACTGGAAAAAGGCAGGAGGCAATCATTTTATTACACTGAAGGGTTCACGACCTCTGTCTTAAAACACAATATGAAGAACAAAGAAGTGACATATCAAGCAAAAGCGGCGAACAATGAAGCGAGCCGTTAGGACCACGACAGAACAGCCGCTGAATCCAATCAGACTCGCCATTTCAAATGCCAAGGCAACAGTATCCACAACCTATCGCGACGTGTAACTCTTCATGACATTTTCATGCTATTCAGTGCAATTCACTTAGATATGGAAATGTGAGCCTGCTGATCTGATTTCAATAAATGTCATTCAAGATTGAAATGGGAAGAGAAAAGGCGTCTTGTGTCCTTTCCATATGAACTCAAGGAGGAATCTGTGCTGCTGAGGAGAGAGACGGATCGGGTGGTTGATGGGAAAGGCCCACAAATCACAAAGATATATGACTCTGAGCTGACACTTTATGACACGGATGCTAAAGTTTGTGTTTTGAACAGCCGGTACTTTCTATTGCAACTTTTGACATTGAATTGGCTAAATCTTCAATCAAAGCCCTAACTAATCAATCAAGACAGATATGCTTATGTTTAGCAATGGGAGAATAAAAAGTAATAGGGATGCCGTATATATCAGTACCATATCAGCCAACTATACAGTACTGTATATTGAATTGGACATGATTATTTCTACTATTTTTACATTTAGACTAGTTTTGCTGCCCTGTAATGCTCATTTGAAGTTCATATTTAAAAGTATTGATAAGTAGCAATGTGAAGAAGACTTTTAACCTGCACTTTCTCTCAATCCTGGAGAATCTATGCTGTGCTGCAGAAAAGAAGAGCAGAGTATATGATATGATATGAGATGGTAAACTAATGAGTACATTTTAAAAATTTAGACACAATTATTCCTCCATCGCATTCAAAATGTGAGCACATTATGGATGTTCATTTCATGTTATATGATAATAATCAGACATTCATGGTGTTTATAAATATTCATAAGTGTTCATATATTTTAACTACTAATTTGTTGAGCTATGTTTGGTACAGTACACTTTTAGTTCCCAAATGAACCTTTCAGTAAACATTTCCTAAAAGTATGTTAAAGGTTCTTCATAAGACCATTGATGCCATTAAATAACCTTTATTTTTAAAAGTGTAATGCAGGCTATTGTTAAAGAATAGGTGAGGTTTTTTGCACATTGGTAATAGTATAATTGAAATGAAGATTAATAAATGGACCTCCGATTTATAAATACAGTATATTTTACAAGGCTTTCGTGTTAATTGTATTAGGCTACATGTCATTTGCCCATTAAGATTTAGGCCTACTCTTTGGCTGAAAGAAATATGCAGTAAATCAGAAGCTTTATAAACATAAATGTTGGTAAATATGTATTTATCCATATACATTCATGAAGCTACTTCACTTCCTGGTAAGTTAACTGGTTATTTGACTGGGTTTCTCTGGTTATTTGAATGAAATAGCATCTACTCACAGTATAGATTTGTCTACAACGTTAGATGCATTTGGATGTTTTATATACTTATTATGTGTCTTACTTTAAAGATAACATGGATGAGACGATGACAATACTCCAGCACAATGACCAAACTGAAACTGCAAACTAGCGCGAGCAGGAAAGCGAATGATAACATAACTTATATCTGCTCTAACCAACAGCTGCCTGTCTTGGACAATATGACAGAATTAGCTCTCTAACTATTGCAAAGAGCATTACTCAAACACAAATGAACCTTCTCCTGATCGTGGTCAGTTTTCCAGTTTAGTCATATTTCAGTTCCTCTCATGGGCTGATTCTTGTCCAGACTTCTCTTCCTGAGAAGCACAAATGCCCCGACAGACACAAACAGATTTGATGTGGCCTGGCTTCCAGGATTCCCCTTTTCTAAACAATTCTTCATTTTTCATAGGAGATATTACTGTTTCTGTTTTATGAGTCAATTCATTGCCAGATAGATAAAGTGTGTTCTGTAGTAGCTTAGACTACTGTCATCTGAGTTTAGACTCAATTTAGAATCAATATATATATATATATATATGATTCTGATCAGTGTTGAGGAGTAACTAGTTATATATATATATATATATATATATATATATATAATAATTAAATAATGAATAATGAAAATAATGAAAATAATGTGCAATCAATTTACAGTTACTTATGGAAATGTTGTTAACAATTACAAAGGGGGTTACATCCAAATATTTCAAACACACACACACACACACACACACACACACACACATGTTGGTTTTTATGGTTTACAGTGCTATGCCTCTCCATAGGCGTAATGGTTTTTATACTGTACAAGCTGTATGTGCTATTGCCCTACACCTACCCTACACCTAAACTTAGCCCTCACAGGAGACGGTGCATTTCTACTTTCCCCCCAAAAAAACTCACTCTGTATGATTTATAAGTGTTTTTAACTATGGGGACACTGAAAATGTCCTCATAATTCACCTTCTCCTTGTAATGTCTGTCATGGCCATGTCATTATATACATTTGTGTCCTCATAAACCATATAAACATACACACACACGCACGCATGCACGCAAAAATCTATATAAATCACTTTAAGAAGTACATTAAAGAGCCCCGTCATCATTAACCAATGATAAAAGACTAAATATCCACCTCATTCAGTGTTTAATTATTTTTCTTATAAAATATCCCATTACTATGTTGGTGTGAGAAACCGCTGCTGATGCAGTGTGTGAGTGAACTGTCCTAATGAATCAAACTGAATCATAAACAATTTCAGATCTTTTTACAAACCCATTTGATTGATTAGATCAAAAACGTGATTCAGTTGTGAATCTGGCATCACTAGCTTTGATTCTAAACAGCAAACAAACAGTGGTGGTCAGTAACGAAGTAAAACTACTTCGTTACTGTACTTAAGTACATTTTTCAAGTATCTGTACTTTACTGGAGTAGTTTTATTTTGAGTAAATTTTACTTTTACTTCACTACATTCCAAAGCATAAGATCGTACTTTTTACTTCACTACATTTCATAAAACATATCGTTACTTCTTATAATACATCACGTGCTCCGAGACGCAGAAGCGGTGTCTGATTCATGAACAAACTGATTCTTTTCAATGAACCTGTTCAATCGGTTCGCAAATCGCCACAAACGATTCATTCACGAACTACAATGATCTGATTGCAGCTGTTCTCGAGTCGAAAACTCACTGATTCAAATGATCCGTTTAGAGCGAGTCTTCTTCAGTGAACTGAACTCACAAGTAAAGAACCGCGAGATCTCGTGAGCGCGCGCTACTGGTGCTCTGAAAAGTACGTTACTAATGTCGAATTTTAGGATTAATTATTGTAACTGAAAATAATATTTAGGTCAAAACTGTCAGTTGTTTGTGAACTAAATCTGCTGTAAAGGGTGATCTATTTAAGCCCACTGAAATGCTTGAATGCAGACAGATCAACATCAGTGTCTCTAACGTTATGTTTTAGGTCAAAAAACAAAACATTAAAATAACACCGATTAAATAAAATAACTCATGCACGTTCATATTCCCCGCTGCTCATGCACGTTCATATTCCCCGCTGCTGTAACGTCAGCAGTTTTATTAAAATGCTACGCATTTAGACCTATGTGACGTCTGTTTTTATATTGTTTATCAACAGTATACATTTTTATATCGTTCAGATCAACTAGCCGAGTAGACTATTCATATATGGTTTATTCATAACCATACTGAAAATAAGGAAATATTGTTAGCTGATGCTAACTGTCTAGCTAACAAGCTTGCTGGTGCTAAGTTGAGGAAATGTTTAGATATAAAGTCCAAATATCTTTATTCAGCCACCTAACGTTAGATAGATTCCATCTGAGGGAAAAAGAAAGGATGTGATGTTCAGAACATAGTAACTACAGTAATTATCAGAGTGGGAAGTGATGCCCTCTGGGGGCATTTGGCCAGGGGTGTTTTTACACCACAGACAAGGTTTGAGAAGAAAAAAAAATCATTATGAAAATATAATTAGATTGTCCTTAAAATGTTCTTCCTAATTTCAGGCCTAATTCTCATGTCATATATAACTGACGTTCTGCAAAACAACAAGTTCTAAAACACTTTTTTCTTACTGGTGAAAATTAGATGGTGAAATCTGTTTTCTCTCAGGTACATGGCAGTGTAAGCTTCACAGCGAACATTACTACATCACTCTCAGCAACATAGTCCATATCAACAAAATATATATCTTGACTCTATATAGTGGTTATTTTGGGGAAAACCCAGGTATTTTGGGCAGTAGGATTATACAAATATGTGCTAATATAAAATTAAATAAAGTAGTCTATATAAAATTGCAAAATAAATCTGTCTATCAGTACTTTTTTACTTAAGTACATAAAAAAATGAGTACTTTTGTACTTTCACTCGAGTAAAATTGAAAAAGCAGTACTTTTACTTTTACTGGAGTAATATTTTATTATACGTATCTGTACTTTTACTCAAGTACTTGATCTGTGTACTTTGTCCACCACTGCAAACAAACACACATGAGAAAATGATTCTCAGGTCTGCATACGTCAATCCCGTTGACACATAAGGATTTATCTGCAATATTTACTGAGTAGTATTTCACTGCGGCTCAAGCCCCAGTAAAAAGGGTCTACTGACGCCCCTGACAAGACCAGCAGACATTCACCCCTTGAACTATACAAGCCTCAGAGCAGCCTTTCTCTCACAGGATCAAACTGCTCAAACATATATTACTGTGCCACTTCCACCTAATCAGACTGCAAGGTGCTACAAGTACCAACCGCGGTTCTCAGTACAGAGATCATGAGTGTTAATGACTCTGGTTTCATGACTGCTGTCCATTAAAGCACACAGTCTCTCTCTTCATGCACAGCTGTGCACACTGCTATACTGACACCATTGCTCTCTGTAAACATTGTTCATACGCTGCATTAATCATCTGTAAGCTATGAACAGTGTCGTTGTCTGAGTCTGTTAGTAATAATCATTTGTCCCGTAGAGTCTTGTATTAAATGGTTTGTGGAGACACTGCTGCTGCTGGAGGAAAAAAATGATGCAATAAAATGGGAATCAAAATGAGCAAATGATCAGCCTTCGAGTATAAATGCATTGTCTTCAGATTAAATCATGATTATTAAGGGCGGGTTTGTCTGTCAAAACATCATAATGACCTCTTTATTGCTAATGAAAGGAAAACGTTATCTGCTATTAACCCGCTCTAATTAAAGGTTCAGTTTAAATGACTTGGTCCAGAGCCGTGAGCACAACCCAACATGCCTGGACTATTAAACAGCTCTTGGACTGTGATAAAGACATCATTTCAGTCAGAAAACATCCGTTGTCCATGATCTTTTATATATCAGGTTGATAATAACACTCATTTGTATAGCATCTCTCAATGTCTTACTGTTTTCCATTGTTTTAGATACAGCTTTTCAATTTGAAATCCTCAGAAAAAAGTGCAATGACAAAATCACACACACACACACACACACACACACACACACACAGACACAGACACAGACACAGACACAGACACAGCCCACCACAGACACACACACACACACACACACACACAGACACAGACACAGACACAGACACACGCAAACGCACGCGCACACACACACACAAACACACACACATACACACACACACAGACACACGTATACACGCACACACGCACACAGACAGACACACACACACACGTGTGTTGGAAGCAGGAGGCAATGTCTGTAGTTTCTTTTCCATTATATTATGGCTTTTTAATTATATTGTTACCTGACAGGTGATCTAATGTTGTTACCTAAAAAAAAAAAAACATTTTTAGATTATGTAGGCTAATTCTTTTCAGCGGGAGTCATTTTATTCAGTTTCTCCCATTATTGCAAACACAGTGGTCTTACAGTGAACGTGATTTCACCAAGTACAACATGTTCCTAGGTCAACATCCTTGTTAATCCTGGAAGAACTTTCCAATCAACCAATCAGAATTGAGGCATCATTTTTCAGGAAAGATCTGTTTTAGGCTTACTATTAGTGCTAGGTGCTTCTACACCCTTGTTAATCAGCTATCATTTCACACTGATTTTAGAAATAAATTATGGGTAGGTTTAGGTTTAGGGGTAGGGATTGAGTTAAGTCTATATTTTAGACAGTAATGTTGATCCAGGATCATGTCTTACCAGGGACTTGTGTAGAGGGGGGGGGGCTTATTTGTGTTACCGCGATGCACCTGCACCGCTTAAAATATAAAATGTTACGTTTCTTCCTGTTTCAAAGATTAAGGTATGGGGTCATTTTCCCACCAAAAGTATTGCGGAAAATAATAAGCATGAAACCAAATTTTAAAAAGGCAAGTAAAAATATATTGCACAAAATGTAAAAATTAAAGCAGTTTTTTTGTTTGAATACACTGGTCACAGATAGAAAGATAATAAGTGTAAATCAAAACTTTAAACACATTTAAAATCATATTGCACAAAACTGAAATATGAATGCAACATTATCCAACTTGCACACAAGTTGTGCGCTCTGACATTTTCTGCTCGTATTTGTATTTTTTGTATGCTTATGCTGTTTTTCCTTTTGGTCTTGTTTCCACATTCTGCACTTGCTTTCCCAAATGTTGCGGTTAGAGTTTCATGTAAATCAGCGCGGCTCAAGCGTCATCATTGGTCCGCTAGTTCTTGATTGACAGATCCTCCTCAGCCAATCCAATCGAAGAGGGGCGTTGATGTCACTCCAACGTACCTCATTAGCTGCCGATGCTCAGAGTTCACTTGTACAGGTGAAAATGAATTACTGTCAGCTGGAATACATCTTTCCATACAGGACAGCGTTATATGTGGCCATCTGTCACGCTAAATGAGCCGTCCTAGCAAGTAAACTGATGCGATGCGCGTGAGAATCGCATGCGATTAATTGCACAGCCCTACTAGCGACACATCGCCATTATGTTCGCCTATATTTATTCACCTAACATACGGTCACATCTCGAAAGGCAGCACCCACTATATTCACCGGTCTCTCAAAGTCACTATTAAATGTGCCTGGCTCACCTAAGTCAGTTATGGTAGGGTGACCAAACGTCCCGTTTTTCCCGGGACTGTCCCGAATTGCAGCTCTATTTTTACTGTCCCAGCTTATTTAGAAAAAAATCATGTTTTGTCCCATAGTTCAAAATGTCTTTACGACTGGGTGATCAGAGCAAGTATAGAAGTAGTGTTTTGTCATACGAGAACAGCCTAATAAAAGGTAACCAAGCACATAAAACAAAATTAATATCCACTCACAATTCATTATCATTTAACTTGCAGATAGGTTAAGACGGGATCGGCAGAATCACGATGAATGACATAAGCGCTCTCTCGATCCCAGTTCTCTCAGGTCTCCTTGCACCTGAATTGTCAAAAACACACACAGTAGTCAAAATGTGCATTGTGTGTGAAGTATCTCACGTAAATACAGTGTCTGTTATGGCTTAACTGAACGTAAAAAGGTGGGTGAAAATCGGATGTGTCCGCCTATATTACATCCATACATTCGGTTTTAAAGGGACAGGCCGATACCCGTCTAATCAAACAACATACATAAATGTATACATGTTAAATAAACCTGCTGTATTTGAAAAAATACTTTAATTTATATCTCGATCGTATTTGTCTTGTAATTTCCTTTGTTACTGTTAATATATATATATATATATATACACTTTTGGACATTGGACAGCGCTACACTAACCTGATTAAGGATACTTTATCCACGGACCCAGTGTGGCCATTGGAGATACTTCGGAACAACGATTTGAACAATGACCACCTGAACAACCGCAGGAGGCGAAAGAAACATCGCGGGAGATGCGCTGGAATACGCAACAGACTGAGGAAAAGGGCTCACAGTCCTCCTCTACCGAGTATTCTGCTCGCTAATGTCCAATCCTTGGAGAATAAGATGGATGATCTTAGAGCCAGGATTAGTTTCCAACGGGACATTAGGGACTGCAACATCTTTTGTTGGACTGAAACATGGCTCACGCCGACGGTCCCGGACACCGCCGTAATGCCGTCTGATAACTTCTCTGTTTTACGGATGGACAGAACAGCCGAGGCCGGAAAAACCAAAGGTGGTGGAGTGTGTTTCATGATTAACAGGAAATGGTGTGACCCCAGGAATATCTCCATTCTGTCGCGTTCCTGCTCGCCTCATCTGGAACACCTCTCCATTATCTGCCGCCCATTCTATCTGCCCCGGGAATTTTCATCAATCGTCATTACTTCGGTCTACATTCCACCACAGGCTGACACTAGCTTGGCTCTGTCCAAACTCCACGATGAGCTCAGCGGATATAACAACATACATCCTGACGCTGCCTTCATCATCGCCGGGGACTTTAACAAAGCCAACCTCAAGAAAGTCTTGCCGAACTTTCATCAGCATATATCCTGTCCAACCAGAGAACTGAATACACTCGATCATTGCTACACTCCGCTCAAAAATGCCTACAAAGCCCACTCACTGCCGGCTTTTGGCAAATCAGATCATGCCGCCATCTTCCTCACACCGGAATACAAACAAAGGATCGCTCGCGAGCTGCCGGTGGAGAGGGAAGTGACGCGCTGGTCCTCCCACTCTGAAGCTATGCTACAGGCGTCTCTTGATGACGTTGACTGGGACATGTTCCGGGCGAGTTCATCTGACGTCAGCAAATTCACGGATGTAGCATTAAGCTTCGTAAACACGCTAACCGAACAGGCCACTGAAACGGTAACAATAAGGACTTTTTCTAATCAGAAACCGTGGGTGGACAGATCAATCCGTGTTGCGGTTAACCATCGTACTGCCGCATACAACGCTGGTCTGTTGTCGGGAAACATGAGCGAGTACAAGGCATCGTGTTATGCTCTCCGACGTGCAATAAGAGCCGATAAACGCCGGTACAGAGAGAGAATTGAGTCACATTTCCAGCTCAATGACTCTCGACGCATGTGGCAGGGACTGAAGACCATATGTTCCTCTGGAAATAACTCCTTCGCAGAGGTGAGAGCAGATCCGTTGCTGGCCGAAGAGCTAAACACCTTCTACGGCCGCTTTGAACGTAATGGCGGCGGCGCGACTCTGTCGAGCAGCGCGTCAGAAAGCAGCAGACAGAACAGCGATCATTATGCTATCACCTTTTCAGAGGACGACGTTCGGAGGGAACTAAGGAGATTGAACGTAAGGAAAGCAGCAGGACCTGATGGGATTACTGGCCGCGTTCTGAGGTCCTGTGCTGATCAGCTTGCTGGTTTGTTTACGTCCATCTTTAATGAGTCCCTCGCTACCTCTGTTGTTCCCACCTCCTTTAAAAAATCTGTTATAATCCCTGTGCCTAAGAACAGTAAACCCTCTTGCCTGAATGACTATCATCCAGTTGCCCTCACATCGACAGTCATGAAGGTTTTTGAGAGACTTTTAAAGAAACACATTTGCTTCTCCATCCCTGCTACTTTGGACCCTCTTCAGTTTGCCTATCGGCCAAATAGGTCTACTGATGATGCCATCTCCCAGGTACTGCACTCCCTCACTCACATCGACTGCAAAATGGCAACTATGTCAAGGCTGCTATTCATTGACTATAGCTCAGCTTTCAACACTATAGTCCCCACCAAGCTGGCTGTTAAACTCTCAGACCTCGCCTAAACACTTCACTCTGTGACTGGATTCAAGATTTCTCACCGCCAGACCACAAGTGGTGAAAGTCGGCCAGTTCACCTCCAACTCCATCCCTGAACATAGGCCCCACAGGCTGTGTCCTGAGCCCCTGCTCTACTCTCTCTACACACCCACGACTGCGTGTCCTCTCACAGCTCCACTTCTATTGTCAAATTTATGGATGATACTGTGGTTCTGGGCCTCATTAACAACGATGACGAGGCCGCATACTTGGATGAGGTGAGACTCACATCATGGTGCCAGGACAACTGTCTCTCTCTGAACGTGAGCAAAACTAAAGAGCTGATTGTAGACTTCAGGAAGAGACAGCAGCGGCCCTACACTCCTCTTATGATCAGTGGGACCCCTGTGGAGAGGGTGAGTAGCTTCAAGTATCTCGGTGTAAACAACTCCGAGGACCTGACATGGACTACACACATTCAGACTCAGGTTAAGAAAGCAGGCAGAGACTGTACCATCTGCGACAGCTGAGGAAATTCAGGGTCTCACCAGCTATCCTGAAAACGTTCTATTCAGGGGCTATAGAAAGTGTACTGACTCAGTGCATCTCAGTGTGGTATGGTAACGCCACAAACCAGGACTGCAAAGCTCTGCAGAGAGTCGTGCGTTTAGCTGAACGCATCTCAGGGTCTGCTCTTCCCTCTCTGCAGGACATCTACCTCAAACGCTGCAAAAGCAGAGCTGCTAAAATCATCAAAGACTCAAATCACCCCGGTAACCATCTTTTCCGTTTACTGCCATCTGGCAAGCGCTTCAGGAGCATGATGGCAAAAACTGAAAGACTGAGGAGGAGCTTCTTCCCTCAAGCCATCAGGCTCCTAAACACAAACCCAGTCTCATAATCACCCACAAGATTGTTACTGAAAATACATCCATACTCTCATCACCCGTATTTTTGTGTACATACCCTGAATAACCCGTCTGCACATCCCTTCTATTCATATCACTATTTATTAAGTCCCAGTACACTGTTTTTTTTTGCACATACTATTGTTTTTTGCACATCCTATTGTTTTGCACATCTTATTGTTTTGCACTTTTTGTATTGCACATTTTACTCTTATTTCTCTTTTTTTTAACCATATATATGCTCTTGTGTTGTGTTACTTTTATATAATTCTTATTTTTTATTCTTCTGCACTGTCCACTGAGCGGACCTGATTTGATTACATTTCACTTCTAGTTATACCCTGTATAATTTATTATGTGACAAATAAAGAAACCTTGACCTTGACCTTGAGTTAAATACGTAGCCTATTTTCTCCTTTTGCTGTATTTCGATCAAGAGTCCAAACAAAGCCACTACAAGCAGCAAACAGCAGCCTTTTGAATTTATGAAATGATATATAAAATGATTCACTTTATTCTTCACTGAACGAATCAGCCATTTGATTGAATGATCTAATGACTCTAGTCTAGATTGTAACTTGCTGACACCTACTGTCTATTTTACTTCATATTGTTGCTATATTCAAACTTGATATATTTACATGACCATGTTATGCAATTATATATGTAAATAAACACAATATCCAAATGAATCATTGTGTATATCAAATCCTGAGCATCGGCAGCTAATTTGGGAAATTAGGAGTTAGATTAGATTAGATTAGGCGCGTTGGAGTGACATCAACGCCCCTCGTCGTCTGATTGGCTGAGGAGGATCTGTCAATCTAGAACTAACGGACCAATGATGACGCTTGAGCCCGCGCTGATTTACATGAAACTCTAACCGCAACTTTTGGGAAAGCAAGCCAGAATGTGAAACAAGAGCAAAAGAAAAAACAGCATAAGCATACAAAAAATACAAATATGAGCAGAAAATGTCAAAGAGCAAAAAACTGAAAAATATAACCAAGGAAAACATGGTTTTGTGAGTAAGTTGGATAATTTTACATTAATATTTCAGTTTTGTGCAATATGATTTTAAATGTTTGATTTATGCTTATTCATTTTGTAATGCGTTATAAATTTTTGATTTACGCTTATTATCTTTCAATTTCTGACCATTGTTTGCTATTCTGAAAAAAATCGCTTTAATTTGTTTATTTTATGAAATACATTTTACTTGCCTTTTTAAATTTTGGTTTCATGCTTATTATTTTTGTATCCGTGACCGCAGTACTTTTGGCGGGGAAATGATCCCATATTAAAGGCACACTCACTTTCTCAAATAGTCTGCAGTAACGTGGTAAACGCTCAAATGTGGTGTTTTAATAATGTTCTGACACTTAAGATGTAGATCGAATAATAAACACCTGTTTGTATTGAATAAACAAAAATTTTTGCGTGGTAGTTTGTATTTGTTTATTTTCGTTTGCAATGTCCAAGAACAGCTTCACATTAAGTTATTTTGTCATTAATCAGACGAGAATATGGCTATTAAATATACTCTTTGTGTAATATTGATAATTAAGCTGGGGTTTTTATATTTTTAGACATAGTTTTGTGTAAAAAATGAAAAGGGGACAACAGCAGCAATACAGTCAAGGTTTCTTCAACCATGTCAAAGACAGGTAGATACAGTGTAGTGCAGGTCAATCCACCCGGCAGGGTCAAGATGATCAGCAAACTAGCCCTGAACCTGAGCCAGTCAGAGAGGACCACACCAGCATCTATCTGCAGCAGCAGGGGAAAGTCCCACTTGTGTTGGGGCACATGGCTTTTCCCATATCCCCTTCTAAAACTCTAGAAATCCTAGAATCGCCCCTGTGTCTTACTTCACGGCAAAATCACAGTGACAGTAGCGTTTCCTGTCGGCGAGGCTGAACAGCATTAAAACCAAACCGATCTGGGGTGTTTACCAAAAGCATCATTGGCTAACATGGTCGTTAATTCCATTGAACTCTATTGGTAACGACGGTATGCGACCATAGTTATTCTTCATTTAAGTGCAAGTATCTCGTTAAACCACTAGAAGACGCTGCTGCACACTGATTGAAAGTGTGCAGTGCTTGTCTGTCCACGTGACAACAAACCTTTGCTTGCCTAAAAATCTTGAAAGATGTGATAGCCTACTTATTAATATCTGACTAGGAAATGAGAAATATAATATTGCTTATATTGTATTTTTCTTGCCTCTTCGGACAATCTGTTGTATATTTATACTGTCTTCAACATTGTTATATTAGCTTTGGGATTTACGTTTGGAACAGACAGATTTGAATTAGTGATATGATTATGTGTCCATGACATTAAACCAAACCAGACTCTGATAACATAAACACAATGCCGGCCAACATGCCCTGCTAAAAAACAATAGAAGTACACTAGAACCCATCACAGAAATTCCAATGGATTCCATTCAAATACTATTATAAACCATTAGCTTTTTTCCAGTAAAACATTACAAAATGCCTTTTTGTATTGTATTGTGTGCATTTTTCCAATATGATTTAACATCCCACTAATAGAATCATCACATAACAGTAGACACCATTCCAGTTCCATTAAAACCAATACAAATCCCATTATAACAGTTAAATCCATTACATTTTATTTTGTGTTTTGAGCAGGGTTCTATTTTTAGTTTTTTCAGCAGGGTGAACCTTCATTAAGGAGGCCTTTTGTGTGACGCTTAAATAAAGCCTCTTTTGTTGGAGCCGATAAAGGTCACAAGACCTGCAATCTTACTTAGGCTACATTCTAAACGACCGCGTCTTGTTTACAGAGATATTGTCACTGTAGGTGATATTCAATAGCTCACACACACACACACACACACACACACACACACACACACACACACACACACACACACACACACACACACACACACACACACACACACACACACACACACACTCATACACACACACACACACACACACAGGCATAATTGTTTTTAAAAATAACTCTCCCTGTGTGTGTTTGTTTTACTGAATCATATTTTCTGTTTGCAAACCCCGCATAACTCTCACAGAAAACTTGTGAAAACATCTTGTGAATTTCAAGTGTATAATTGTATTCTTAATTACAATTGTTTAATTGTAAACAGCACGTATAATTATGTATGCTCAGCATAGCAATATATAAGCAATATTCCAAATTCTCAATATGCCTTAAAGTGGTATTATCCCTATAATTCCTATATCTGATACATTAATTTCTAAGGCATCTAAATGATCAACATGATCAAATATTTGCTAAAAATCCTGTTTTACACAATCTACTACATGCCTTCTGTCTGCTTATTGATAGTTTAGACTTGTTTAGCAAGTAACAGGTCTTTAATATAAATCTATAAACATTTCCTTCAGGCCGTGGTTCACGTGTGTTTTTGCAAGTAGTTGTAAAAACTTGTATATTGTTAGAAATCTTTCAAGATAAACAATTACTGGACTGAAGCAACTTTATTTTCTATATATCAGTGGCGAGCAGTGACTTCTTTAATGGATTTTAAAAGCAGGGCTGTTACCAGGAATAGACAGTGGGTGGCAGTGTCTTCCGAAATACATAAACACACATACACAGGTTTCCATGTTTTATGGGGACTTACCATAGTTGTAATGCTTTTTGTACCTACTGTAGAACATGTATTTTCTATCCCCTTACTCTAAACCCCTCACACAAATCTTTCTGCATTTTTAGATATCCGTCTTCAGTATGGTTTTTCTTATGGGGTTTAAAAGTCCATACAAGATCAAAATGACTGGTATTTCAATTCTTGTGGGGACATTTGGCCCCCTTAATGTAGGGAATACCAGACACGCACACGCACGCAAACGCACACACACACACACGCACGCACGCAAACGCACACACACGCACGCACGCACGCACACACACACACACACACACACACACACACACACACACACACACACACACCTTTGTTTCTGTGAATTGTGGACACTTTCCATAGACTTGTATTACTTTTATACTGACCAAACAATATTTTCTATGCCCTACACTGTAAAAAATCTAAAGTTGAGAAAACATTTTTTGAGAGTCTCAGTTGAGAGTGAAAACTAAAAAATCTGCTGAAGCTGGTTGCCTTAAACTTGTACGTTTTCTCAACTTTTTATATTTTTACAGTGTATCTGTTTGCATTGTTACACTTTCAGATAAACAACATTTACCATTTTTATATAATGCAGACATTTGACACTTGTTAAATTTGAATATGATCAATCAAAAATCTGACTAATACTACTACTAATACTACAACTACTATCAGTAATATGTTTAAATGTATAGCACTTTTCCAGGGCTCAATGCACTTTAATCAACAATAAATATAAAATGCATAAACGAACAAGACAAATACCATATGTTATTCAGAATACACTTCATTCTCCACAAACAATCATGGTATTGTTTCATGTCAGAGTTTTGCATAGTTAGGCAAATGTATATATCTGAAAATAAACCATATTGTAGTAAAAGTGTAGTAACCATGTTTTTTTTTGGCGTATTGTTACCGTCTGTATAAGTGTTACTACAGATGCCATGGTTAAACTATGGTTAGTGTATCCAAACCATGGGTAATTTGTCTATACCGTGATTTGACTATAGTAACCATGTTTTTTTGGTTTATTTTTAGTAAAACCACAGTTAATATGTGTGTACAGCACTTTGCATGCAGTATATAAACCAACAAAATACAAACATAGTCTATAATATATGGCTATTCAACCCCATGGCACTTAATATATTATTGTACACCAAAATACCTTTTTATTTCATGAATAAAACACAAACAGAAATGATCCGTTCATTTACTAATGTGTAACCGGTTTTACGGTGTAATAGAGCCAATAAAAAAGACAGATATGCCAGATAAAACCACCCATCCATATCGTGTTTAATATTATAATATTAAATTGCACTATATTTTACAGTACGTGTACTTATGGTGTACATACTGTGTACTTAGAAAGTACTGGTAATACAATGTAACTACATGGGGTAGGGTTAGTACCTAGTTATTACCTAGTCATTTCAATTCAAATAAGAACAAAGTATGTAAATGAGAAACAGGACTGTAAAAAAGTGCTACCACAATCTCTTCCTCGCAGATACAAGCTGTATGGTTCGGAATGACGTCAGGCGCTGAACCGGAAGCTGTTCCGCGTTCTGTGTCTGTATATGTATGCGAGACTGTGAGCTCGGTGATACACTGACAGCTGAACGATACGGTGTAACTGCGACGCGTGGGAATGGAGTAACCTACCGATTCATACGCGCACAAAACCTCCCCGAGAGCAGTCGGCGTGGAGTATGTGTTGATTTGCTGAGGGCAGTCGTGATTGTAACACGCTGATGTCGTTACACGAGCGTTTCTCACGGGCGTGATCTTCTCGCAGATCGCAGCGCGGGTTTCATCCCGTCATCCGCATCTGTTACGCCCATCATCTGCGGCGGGGCTCCGTCGATCAGTGTCGCTCGGTTATCCGCACACACCTGGACTCATGGGGAACAGCACGTCGTGCTGCGTGTCGTCCAGCCCGAAGCTCCGGCGGAACGCGCACTCGAGGCTGGAGCCGTACCGGCCCGAACCGGAGCTGAGCCGCGAGGACACGGGCTGCAACCTGCAGCACATCAGCGACAGAGAGAACATAGACGGTGGGTGTGATCCAGCATCTTCCACACACTCGTATAGTATTCATTTGTGTTCATTAATAACCCGTGTAGGCTAACGGCTCGCTGAAGTGAAAACTGCGCGTGAGGGTTTTGTATTCAAAAAGTACGCTGTTGTTTTTTTTTATTTTTTATAGTTCTCCACGGTATTAGGTAAATTACCACGTACATGCCATCATTCATACAGTATGGTATTACCCCACTGTATCATGATAACGCCCTTGTATTTGTGTTATTATAGCACTATGGTGTTTTGCTGCCAGTTTTGTCAGTATCACAAGTTACTGCAGCAAAACACCAGTGACTTGGATTTAGCCATCATTCTTATGCATTATATGATATACAACGTGGTCTACAAAAAGTAAGGACTTTAATATGCACGTTTAACATAGTATTTATTTGCATGATACATTACCACAATGTACAATCTTGGACATGTAGCTACCATGTAATAATGCACGATTGCACGGTGGCCGAGAAGTGCAAAACAAATCACGATTCTTAAAGAAAAATAACAAATTACAAACGCTAATGCAAATCTGAAGAAAAAAAAACTATTCAGAAAACACAACAACAATTTAGAAAACATTATAACAAGAAAACACAAAGACAAATCAGTCAAACCGGAAAAGGCAGGTATAGTTTGAGGCAGCGCCATTGGTTTGGGAATAGATTACTCACTACTAAAAAGTAAAGTAAAGTAATTTTTTATTTTGTTTTCAGAATCGTGATTTGTTTTGCACTTCTTGGCCACCGTATGATTGTCATCTTATTCATATGAATTACTCTAGCGTTTATGCTGTACTCCAAGGTACTTATTAGAATACTGTAGAATTACTATGGTAGAGTACCGTAGTGCTGCTTTGTGGTTTGTTTTACTCACTTGTGCTATGATAGTACCAATATAATGCTATTTTTAGACATGCATTGATGATAATACCATGGTAGTTTTTTGTTTGGATGCAAATACCATGGTAACACCCTTACTTTTTTCTAAGGAAATCACACATTATCGTAATAGCACTACAGTGTTTTGCTGCCAGTAGTCTTGTCAGTGTATTACACAAATATCATAGCTACTAGGGATGTAATACACCTACCTCCCGATTCGATACTATCACTATACTTGTGTGCCGATACGATACGTATTGCAATTTTTTAAAGATTTTTGATTCTACAAGTATTGCGATTTTAATTTTGTTTTTAACTCTAGTCCATGGGGAAAAGTTGAATGATACACTTAATATACAGACTGTCACAATAAAAACAACACATCTGAGCAGTCATTTTTCCTGTTTTATTTCACTTTTAAATAAACATTCAGCCACAAAAAGTCCAATAGAAAAATACTTTTTAGTTTGAATTTACTGAAAATTCACTGTGCAGTTAATAAGCATCTGTTGAAGTGGAGAGTGGATCCAGCTATGATCTAATTTAATTTAACATCTAGCAGAAGATAGAGGCTGATGAGTGTCATGTGACAGCAGGCAGAGTATATGAGGTATAGCTGATCTAGGACCAGTTATGCTCACTATAACATGATATTCGTCTAGATATGCAGCATGTAAAATCAATAACTGACATATGATCATACTGTAGGTTGGCGCCATGAAAAGTCTTCATATGATGGTTTGTTTGATTTGTTTACATTCATTTCATGACACTGTCATCGTTTAGTAAAGGGCGATTAATTCTCAATTCATGGATTTGAATCAAACTGATGCTACTTCTTGACCTAGAACTCGTGGGTATTTAGACATTTTAAAACTCATGGGTAATTTCTATAGTGAATATACAATTTTCCACATTTTGTAGATCTATTATTACTTTTACCAGTATTTTAAATAATTTTTTTTTATTTTATTTACATTTCGTTTTAGCAATATTGTTGTGTTTTTGTAATTTAGTTGTATTATTTTAAATAGTGTCTATGCATTTTTTTTTACATTTATTTGTATTTTAGATCTAGTTTTGTTTATTTTGGCATACCGCAGTATTTGGCATACCGCTGATACTGCATGCAGTTGTCAAAATAAAATTAACATACAAGTTAAAAATAAACGTATTTTATTTCAGGTAACATTTCTTTTATTGTTAAGTAACATTTTTTAATGGTTTTAATTTCAGTTGACAAGCCTCTACAATGCGAGTAAATCACTCACATATGCAACTAAATTTCACTCTTGGAGACTAAATGATGTTTAATATTAGCCAATGATTAATACACTCTCAGATTTTATTCGCCAGTGTGTGAGTTGGAGGCTAAGTATAAGTTCAGCACAGATATATTCACACGCGTAACACTGACTGAGCGCTTCAGAGTTTCACTCTCGTCAAGCGATCCGTGCTGTTTCTCCATTCATCTCAATCGATGCGCAGCGCACCTGTATTTGACGTACCGTGAACTCTAGGCGTACGACTTGCTGTCGCTTTGGTGAGAGCAGAGAGAGCAAGAGAGTCTTACATACATGCAGAATTGATGCGCTACATGTAAACGCTAATCTTTCTTATAGTTTCCTGTCAAAATAACGGAGTTCCTTTGGATTTTTTCAGAACTAATGTGCAAACAGCAATCTCATTGGCTGGCGCTCTCCTATTATCATCCCTGTTTTGATTTCAGTAAATCAGTTCTAGTGAATGCACCTGATTAAAAATTCATGAATCAAGCATCTCATTAATCCTTAGTGCGTTTTATAGTGTTCTTTATAGCAGAATTAGTATTATTATTATTATTATCATTATCTTTTTATCAGTATTATTATTTTTTTAACAGAAACACTGAATAACCAAACAAAAGCACCACCACCGGTGTATATACCGGTATATATACAGTATATATATAGTATATTACAGAGCATATATATATAGGGATGGGTACCGAAACTCGGTATTTAATCGGTCTCGGGGCTAAATTATAAAAGACCGGAGTATCGATAAGCTCTGACGTTAACGGTTCTGTTATCGGTACTGGAGAAATTAAGAAAACACACATACATTTATTATTGCTATATATATACACATTATCTTGCAAATTATATCCCGCCAGAGTCACCAGTTGTTTCTTGTGCACCCTTCTAAATTAATCTCAGGTACACTTCTGAGGATGATTTTAAGTATGTTTAAAGAAGCACAAGTACATCCATAACTACATTGACATATAAATCCTTTATTGCACACACCCATGATGATACACTGCACTTTGAGGAAGTCCCATCATATGTCATCACAGCTAGCCCACCCATGGCAGCTGAGCTCTTGTGTCGTGAGAGAAGGGTGTTTTGGGTTCGGGGTCAGTGTGTGCCAGTCTCCTGTGATGGGAGAGGAGCTGTACTGTGATTAACACTGTCCATTGTGATCCAGACAGCTGCTGTGTGAATCAGCTTTATCCCACAGAAGAAATCAGAGCTCTAGTTCTCATTCATGATAAGCTTCTTCATGTTAGTGTAGCTGGCTGCAACATAATGCAGTGTTTTTATCACGTTATTACATTGCTTATTGCATCAAACCTTAGTAAAGTATTCCGGGTTACCAAACTCATTTAACAGCATTTTGTAGCATAATGTTGATAAGTAACGGCTAGCCGTGTATTACAATCCTTTGTGGAGGCAAAAGAAGGAGGCAAAGATCCGCCCGACGCGAAGTGCATTTAAAATCCTTTAATGCACGGCTAGCCGTTGATTATCCTGCTTATTCCATGGTCATTTTCCAATATCTAGACAAGTTAAAAAATATATATTATTGCTCTTGTCTTTTGCAGTGCAATATTTGACCGAATGGGTAGAAATTCGTTATTTTCATCATATATGGCTTGTTGGCTCTAGCATTCTGCCAGCTTCAAATCAGACACAGAGATGAAATAGTTCGCTAAGACCACATTTATTTGATTATTTATTTATTTGGATATCCTTTCAGTGCTACGAACTTCTTTTGGTAAAAGAGGCAAATCCAGCAATGTTTTTTTTCTTTCTCTGAGACTCTTATTGTAGTAGGCTGGAACCTTGATAATACAATATTGATTCCCAATGGACCAATTTAAACCTGTTCACCTTGTCTCCCTAAAATTGAGTATCAGTCAGCCATCAGATTGGAGTCTGCACTTTTAAGTGAGTTCTTACCACGCTACAGATGGTCAGTGAGGCCTAAAGCGTCGACTCTTTCTTCTTAAAGGATAAACGGCATGTAACAGGAGAGTGAAGAGTGAGAAACTAAGGCACCTGTTTTAAGAGTATGGATTATGTGTTATCTGCCATATGGTGTGCTAGCTCTTTCCTTTGCTACTCTTGATATTGTTTGAATTTTGACTGGAAACATCACATGTGACAACATCACAAAAGCTTGGTTTGATGTATTTTCTGCACTGCAAGTTCGCTGTTTAAACCAGGGTACGAATATTTGTGTGTGCAGCAATATTATTCACATTTTAATCAGAGAAGCGTTCTGTGATATTAACAAACACTTGTAAATAGTAACAGGGCTCTAGAGTGCGACCAATTTGGTCGCACGTGCGCCCTAATTTCTCAAGGGTGCGACAAAAAAAAAACGTTGGTCGCACTGGTGCGGCCCAGCCATTTGCAAAAAAAAAAAAAAAGTCTCCATGACTCAAAGTCTCTGCTGTTCGACAACAGACACGTTAGGCTCATATCGTGGTCTAAACCAATCAGAGATAGTGAAGCGGACCCCCTCTGATTGGCCGTGGTCCAGATATTCCTGTGTGTGTGCGTTTGAAGATGCGTGTGCTGCTGCAGTCAGAGAGAGAGGTGAGTAGTAGAGATGCACGCAGCTCTTTCTCTGAATCTGATCTGTTCAGTGAGTGTCTGACAGTCACTCCAGGATTCTGCGATCGCTGAATTTATCGCAAAATCAAGCAATCTCCGCTATTTTCCAAATTGCCACAGATTTTGCACTTAGACGCGTCTTTTGACGTCATCGCAATGCGCTTTCAGTCAAAGAAAGGTTGTTTCTCAGTTCAAAAAATGGAATGAACAGCTTTGCGTTCTCTTCATGCCCGATTTACAAGAGCCGCATCGGACAAACGAACCGAAAGCGGAACAAATCCGCGCTACTCGTTTGGGCTACAGACCGTTTATCTGCTCGGACCGGAGCCGCGGGCTGCTCTTGATCACGCGACACCGTTATACACGGCGCTGGCAGATACAGTGAAGTAGTCGAATTCACCGCGGAATCAATAACATCTCTGTCAAATCTTGTGAGAAGCATTCAAATTCGCCACAGAATTATGTTAAAGCTACAGACATCGAAATAAACTCCACTGATGTGGAAACCAGGAGAAACATTGTTCAATAAACACATCACCACCATTCACCATGGAGTTAACATAACTAACGTTACAGGAACAAGGTCTAATGTCTTAAAATGTTTTTAAATGCTTCACACAACTTTTCCCAGCACTTCAAACTTTAAGTAGGCTATTACCGAATTTTAAAGTTATTTTTAATGTGATGACATTATTTGTTCATCCTTCATAGGTTACCCCATTTATAAAACTAAACGTTTCATAATGTAGGAAAGCAAACACTTATTTAAAAATAAAAAATACATTAAATTACCACTATTAGATGGCTGCAGAGAAGTACTTATAGGCTTATCAGCCATTTCCACTCCCTAAGAGATATATATATATATATATATATATATATATATATATATATATATATATATATATATATATTGTATTTATTAAATTATATTTAGACATTTATGAATGACATTGATAAAAGTTAATTTTAAACTGCATCTCAACTACCCAGACAGCACAAGTACATCTGTAAGACATCTGCTAAAGATCTGGGAAACATCCGCTGTGTAATCTGATAAACGTCTCAGAAGCAGTTTTACATGCATTTAATAAATCTCTATTTGACATTTGACTGGAAAAATATTAGAGATGTATTGCAGATGAGCTGCATGTTATATTGCAGATAACACTCTTAAAAATACCTCTTGAATATGTAAATGCAGACATCAGATAGACATCTCTAAGATGCACATGTGTGATCAGGGTGAGTGCTTTACTGTCAGGTGCTGGTGCCACCTTCTGTAGAACTTAAAGGCACTGGTGCTGGTGTCCTTAAATGCTAGTCTGGAGCCCTACAATGGTTCTCGAAGTCAGAAAAGTCATAACAATATTAGAAGAATGTTGTCTGTGGTATATTTTGAAGGATTTTTTTTATAGGTTTAAGGGGAGGGTTTGAGAAGCACAGCACTAGAGCATCCCTTCATTCAGACACAGTGGAAGATCTGATCAGAAACTGTGTAGAGGGGGCAAGTCTGGAAGATGTTGATGCTAGAGAGAGTGTGTTCAGCTGGTTTAGCTGAGGCCAAAGATCAAGAAGGATAAACTACAGGAGTTGGCCATCCGAGGGGCATGTGACTGTAATGGAGGATAGTCCATAAGACATTGAGCCATGAGGTGTTCAGTTTGAAGCCCTTTAAAACACTTAATTTAGATTTTATTTTTATTTCATTTATCTTGAGATGTTTTTAAGTTATTAGCTCAGTGAAGCACTTTAAGCACCATCGCTTTTTCAGTAAGTTACCTTTCTTGTAGAATTGTGCTTCAAATAAAGAACGTTATGTTGACCACATTGTTAGTTAATCGTTTACTAGTCAATATTGCCTATATGAAAATTTGGGTGCACCTAACTTTTGTGCTGGTGCACCTAAGAAAAAAAGTTAGGCGCACCAGTGCACCCAGTGCAAAAAGTTAGTCTAGAGCCCTGAGTAATGTTCTAGGTTTGATGTGTTGTGGCAGTTACAGACTTTATATGACTTAAGTATTTATTTCACTTGTTTTAAACCACTCATTGGTGCACAGCAATAGGATATCTGTATGTTTTGGATATAGAAAGAATTTGTGACAGACATTTTAATAATGGATGGACTCATGAACTCCTTTTGTTGTGATCCTAAATCATAAAAATGGAATTGACCAGCATCTATTAACCACATTCATCTGGAAATGAATGAAAAGTGCTTTTCTAGAACAAATTAAAGTGTTGTTACCATCACCAGGTTCATGGTGATTCTGTACAACATCTATTTAGTTGCCACACCAGTCCTGCAATGCAATGTGACCATAGCATGATTGAGAGTGCAGTACAGTAGGGCCTTTGTTTGCGAGTACACTGCCTTAGGCTTGTGTTTAGAACTGTGACCCTCCAAATGTGTGACTTGAAGTCAGACATTAGAACTGCTGACTTTCAACCCTGAAGCGTCTGTGCCGAAATCCCCTCGTCTCACTTTCCCTAAGTCACCCGGTGAATCATTAAACATGTCACCTTCTCACATCTTCCTCTGCATTAGTTCCCTTTATCCAGTGAGAACATACTAAAAAAGTACCACAGGTTCCAAAACCAATTAGGCAGCACAACAGTTTCAACACTGAGCAGCAAATCAGCATATTATTATGATTTCTGAAGATCATGTGACACTAAAGACTGGAGGAATGATCCTGACAATTCAGCTTTGCTTCACAGGAATACATTGTATTTTAAAGTATATAAAACAGGAAAACAATAGTAGAGATTGCCATAATATTTCAAAATATTACTGTATTTTTCTGTATTTTGTTAAAAATAATACAGCCTTGATGAGCAGAAGAGCGTCCATTAAAAAACAAGGTCAATTATTTATTAGGTTTATGATATAGGCCTAACATAATATAATATAAAAACAAACTGAAGCATTTAAACTGAGATCTGTAAGCTAAATATTTTTAAAAACTTGAACATGTGAATTCTTATATAGCTATCTAAGCATCACTATGAAGTGTAGTTTGCACAATACACCCGTGTGTGACTGTATCTAAATGTCTCAGAGTTTTGTTACCGTTCTGTGCCCATCCTCCGCTATTTCCAGCATTTAATCAAGCCACTCTTATACATGAGGACGTTTATTTCACATGTCATTGCGTTTGCTCTCGATTTCAGCTATTTCGTCCGCAACCGTTGAATTATTCGGTTTCTACGGCAACTCATTTGGTGCACAGCATTCTCTTTCAGTCTTTCTATGAAACCTGTAACCGCGTTCACAGGCTCTAACTCTATAGCGACATCAACTCTATAGCGAGTTGCCCGAGCATTGCTAATGTTTTTTGTTTTTACTAGAATTCAACAAATGGCTTCCCAACTAATTTTTTTTGCGTGTGCGCGGCACATTATATCTCCGCGCGGCCGCGCGTGCGCAGCTTATAGGGAACAGTGGTTTGCTTTTGCTTCTGTCGCTAATGAAAGTCTGGATGGGACTGAGAACTCAAAATCCATTTTTCCTAGAAACAAGTTGAAATGTGGACTCGTCTGACCACAGCACTGAGATGAGCTCTGACCCAGAATCGCTGCATACAGTTGATTTATAGCTTTCTCCTAGAGCAGGGGTTTTCAAACTTTCACCTAAATGATTTACTTTATAAGATTGATTTTAAGAACATATTTCAATAATTGAATGGCACATTTGCATGTTTAACTTTAAAAACATTTATGTTTTATCAGTTTTAAAGTTTTCGTAGTATTTACAGGTACATAGCTATTTTTATTATTGCACTCACAGGGCTCAAAATTAACTGTTTTACTTGGTAGCACTGGTGAACCCCAAAAATGAATGAGCACCACAACTACAAATGCTATATTAACAGATTTCATTTTTACATTCTTAACTTTAATGTATATTTTAGATTGCTGTCACTCACTACCGTGGTAAATGCAGAGGGCTGAAGAAGAGAGAAAATGAAGAGAACACTGACAGTTTTCTTTTGTAAACCACTTAAGTTAATCTGAGTTTGGTTAAACAGAGAGAGTGCTCCTCTTTGGCGAGGGTTAGGATATGTACGAAATATGTTACGTTCAGCTCTGCCAATTGCGCGCAACAGCTGATAGCTTGGGGGCGTGTGATATTGACAAAAAGTTGTATCTCTATTTTCTAGGATTTTATCAATAACGATAATTAGGCGATATTTTGCTGAGTGTGTTATTGTGCTGATCTTAAGGACTACCTTGTACTAGAGCTGGGCGGTATGACCAAAAATCTATATCACGGTATTTTTCTAAATTATACCGGTTTCACGGTATATGACGGTATTTATTTTTTTCATGCATGACCGGGTGTTAACCACATTTTCTACTGACTGAGGAAAAACTGCAGTAGATTGACTTAGAATGCCATATTTTAGTGTCATGATGAGTGAATATTGTAGAAAAGGTCCACACTAAATACAGGGGTTAAAGCAAAAGAAAATCTTTTGACTGTAAATATTTCCTCGGCCAAACCCCATTCCACAGCCATACGGCTACAGTCACACACACAGTTTAAGAGCCGTGTTTTTCTTGTAATTAGGAGCGCTTGTCCTCCTAATTAAAAACATAGGAGTACCTTCTGATCAATAAAAAAAAATTCTGAAAAAAATTCTGATAAAAAAATTAGCCTTCCGAATACGAGGTGACGTTTGACTCCTTAAAGTGACTTACAGGGGTATTTTATTTTTACCTTTGCAATAGCATCATTTACATCAAATTCAAAAATGTATGTTTATAAGCTTTTTAACAATTATATTTAAAAAAATAGAATAAGTACAATACGACAAATAAGTTACCAATCATGAAATTAGTATTAATAAAAAAATAATTTGTATAATTTGGCACAGAACACAAGTGGCTTGTACGTACATTTTCAGACGTTTAATGAGGCTTAGAGGTGGCATGAGTGCAATTACATTCATAGATTCATGTGGACATTAATGTTTTACATATAAATTTGCTTTTAGTGATGCACAACGGCTCAGCTGTTACTTTATTTTGAACTATTTTCGTTGATGAAATAGAACAAAATCATGCAGTAAGTTACTTGTTTATTGATCTTTTGTATTAAATCAATATATCACATTTGCAAACTCCCCTTATAATTATTAAAAGCTGTCACTCTCCTGATCGCGATCTCTGGGCGCAGACATTGAGAGCGCGTGAGTGAGTTCTCAAGAATCAAAAGCACGAGCAAATGTGATGCATTCTGTCAGAACCTGTGGGAATGAGTATAAGTATTATTAATAGCCGCAATTCCACGCTGAAATTCAAGTTCTGCTCGGTGTTCTCTGCTAAGAACCCGACTGTAAATGATGCGAGTGGCGTTACTATGTTGTTTGCCGAGGTGGGGATGATTTTTGGTGTTCCGCAGAAAAACAACAGTGTGCTACATGATTCCTACATGTTTCTTTTCTCTCAGTAATCCCTGATAACGTTTAAATGGAGTGAACACAGAGCAGTTTCTCCGTGAGCGGGAATGTAAAACCCGGAGTGGATCCAGAGCGGAGTGATTACAGAACGCTTAGAGCGGAGAGAGGAACGTGCTTTAATCCACTCCAGGCTTTGATCACATCCCCCTCAACAAACTGAATGCACCTCGTCTTTCCTTCATTTAAGACCTATTCAAGCTAAAATCAAGACATCTATAACACTATTTGAGAAATGTAAATGTATTTACGGTCTTAAAGTTATGAAAAGTGAATTTAAGAAGGCGGGAACCCTGCAATTGACGGGAATCCGTCGTATCGACGGAGAACTTTAGTTTGTGAGAGACGCGGGAGCTGATGCAGCGGACGGTGGATATTTGTGGCGGTCGATGTGGATATTGTGGATGACTTCTTCTCTCTCATCACATTCTACTAGTGCTTCAGTTTCTGAACGTTCACGCTTAGTAACACATGCAGCTGTATCCTCGCCAAAATGCAATAGTGAAGAGACCCCTCTCTAACAGTGTCGCGTTTCAAACGTTATTTAAATGACACCGGTATTGCGGTATTTTAAAAATTCATATCGTAAGAAAAATAAACACCGGTATTCGGTATGAACCGGTATACCGCCCAGCTCTACCTTGTACAGCTGATTTTTATATTCTTCATATTCTGTGTGGTGGTCAGTTCACAACAGTGATATAAACTAATCTTTTCCAATATGTTTAAATAGATTTTTACTTTTTATGGTCATTTTTACAATAAAAAGTGTGCATGATCTAAAAGTGTGCATGATCATTTGAGTCAAATTCTTACATTTAATCAGTCAATTAGAATAATAAATGTGGGCTGTTATCAAGCTAATTAAATCAGTATCAACAAAATTCATCTTTGAATTTCTGAAGTGGGATTTAGATGAATTTACACACTGCTTTATGCAGGACATGAATGCATTTAACCTGCAGTTACACATGCAAATATAATTGTAATACTGTAAACATAAAACGCTGAGTGCTGATATTTGAAATTATATAATTTTTGGAATTAAAATATACTTTAAATGTAAAATGTAAACTTTATTTAACATAACTGCCATTAATGCACAAATAGGATGTATTACATAAATGCCTGAAATGTAGTTTACGCAGCTTGGCTCTAAGAAATAAAGATGAACGTACGGAGTCACGTAAAATAATCTGTCAATCTTTCCCAATAAAGATGTAACTTTGCCTGAATTAAATTATATGCAGCCATGAATGAGCACATGTTAAGCACACCATAAAGTAATTGTATCAATTCACACAGGGCTAGTTGTTCATAAAGCTGTATAACCAGATACACACCCAGGTATCGGATCAGTACTCGGTATCGGCCGATACCCCGAGCCTAGGTATCGGAATCGGTATCGGGAAGGGAAAAATGGTATCGGAATATCTCTGTTTATGTCCTGATGATTATGATTTACTTTCAGCGAGTGAAGAACACATTTATGCTCTTGTGTATGATGTAATATGCAAGTAATTGTTTAACAGACCACATGTTGAAGGCCACAACTGTCTCCCTCTTCTCTGAAAGCATTGATGTAGTCAAAATATCCGGTAGTGTGTGTTTTCCAGGTGATGCGTGTAGTCTCTGGACTATTAATGTATGGTGCATGTTATTTTTGACAGACACTGATTTTGTGATATTCAAATTATGTAATTATGAAAACAGATGGATCGTAAGGTAATAGTTACCTCTTTCTTAGCCGGCAAGTATTCAGTGATTGATGCCTATGAATGTATTATATCAATGATTTTAGTTATAATATTCCAACTAAAAAGCAGATGTTTGACAGATGTGATAATGTGCATAAGGGGTGAAAATATGCTTTTTGAGCAATTTTAATACATCCTAAAGATGTTCAAAATACTTTGCTTATTTTACAGAATTCAGTTTATTTCATGGCTTAAATACGTTGTATGTGTTACTCAGAGTCTGCTTGTCAAGAAATGTTACAGGTAACTGTTGCAAATTTGTTGACTTTTGAAAATCAAGTTTATGTTTCACCAGAAAAAGAGTGGTTGTTTTAAGTGTCTCTTATAACAAAAGTCTTGTATTTAAACACGTGAACATGCATATTCTTTTGTAAATAATAGTGAAAACCCGCTTTAAAAAAAATGGCTGTTTCATTATTACCCCTTAAGAGATTTTGACTCGTATACTGATGCCAAAATAACTGAAAGGAAACCAACATGAAAATACAAAACTCCAGAATGTGACAAACATATTCTATTTGAAGATTCTGTTCTAAATCATCTGATGTCACATGAGCGGGAGTGAGCTCAAACAAGACTAAATTTAGCCCACATCCAGGGCTCATATTTGCACTGGCACAAATGATATGGAGATTTGTGTTAATTCTAGCTAGGTCTGGAAATTAGTAGTGTTTTAAAATCCCTCTGGATTAACACCGAGACGCTGGAAGTTTGGGATGCACCGGACGGGAATGCAACCTCTTACATAGGCGTTCAAAACAAATTTCATGCAGCGTATGTGATGAGAATTATATTGAAAATAGATTTGAAAGAACTTAATCAGGAGTCTGTCAGCGGTTTTGCTACTGGGAGTTTAAATGAGAGAAATTGAGCAATCTTATTTTAAGAATGCATTCAAATGCATGACATTTTTGACAATCTTGCAACATTTTGACAATGGCGCAGATACAATAATATATTCCGTGTTTAATCCAGCTTCAGTCTAGTGTGAGGTTTTGTTGCTGTTTGCTCAGAATGCTTCTGAAACATTGGCTTTAGTGGAGGAAAGTTTGAGTGCGCCTAAGTTAGACAGGAGAGTGAATATAAGACGGCTGTGAATGAGGAAAGACTGCTGACCACTGCTTTATCTGATGACAAACCTCAGCAGAAATTAAAGTGCATCTACATGAAGCGAGTCAGCGGTGAAAACGCTCTCTAATCGTTCTTAATCACGGTCAGTCTTCGTCATGAATGAACCCGACTCATCTTTGACATTTTCTCACTTTTGTCCTCTGAAGGAAATGACATACAGGAAGTGCATTGTTTCCCTGCCTCACCCGTGTCCGTGTGGTGTGTGCTAGATTGTTTCATGTAGGAGCTGCAGAAATGTGCGGGTTTGAGGGGGGTTTGTGAAATATTCCTTGCTAGAACATGGAGATCTAGACAAAAATTACTCATCTAAAGCCATTTTATAAGATTCAGAAGCTAAAATTTGTTCAGAGGTTTCTTAAAAGTTTTTTTCTTTGATCAAAATTATGAGGGAATTTAAAGCAAGTTTACTAAATCAAATTTAAAATAGAGTATAAATCATGTATGTATGTATTTATGTTCCAATGCAATAATCCATTATTTACTTTAGTAAAAAGTTTGTGGTCTGTATACTTTAAAGTCTTTGAAATAAGTTTATTCTGCTCACATAAACTGCATGTATTTAATCAAAACTACAGTAAAACAGAAAACAGTAATATTGTGCAATATTATTGCAATTTTAAATAAGTATTTTCTATTTTAACATATTAAAAAAGTATTACAAGTATTTTCTTTCATGATGCAAAGCTGAATTTTCAAATATATTTATTTATAATTTTTTTTCAGTATTCTTTGATAAATAGAAAGTTCAAAAGAACAGCATTTATTTGAAATATAAATATTTTGTGACATTTATAAATGTCTTTCCTGTCACTTGATTAATGCATCCTTGGAGAATAAAAGTATTGATTAAAAAAATATAATAAAATATTTCCGACCTCAAACTTTTGAATATGTTTTATTAAAACACACCACACAGTGAGTTTCATGTCATTTTTGAGCAGTGGTGTTATATCACTGAATTTATGAACGGAATCAGATTCACAGAAATGTAACAAACACTGTATACATGTTTGCTACTGAGGGTTATTTATGAGACATTCAAATCATTGCGTTATTCATGGTGTAGGTTAATGTTGTAATAATATGTCATAAATCACCCAGCCATAAGTCTCCCACAGCTTTGCTTTGTGTCTCTTTGCTGGTGTTTTTTCACAAACTAGTCTCGTGTTTCACGTGGCATCCTTTTAAAAGCGGCTCTACCCACATCCATGCTTCTGTTACGTTGCCTTCGTTCCTAAGTAGGTCTGTAGACAGTCTGGCCTGAACTTATCTGGACAGCCGACCTCTTTCCAAACCACTTTCTCAGATTCACTCCTGGAGGTCAGCGGATGCTCCTCTCTCTTTACCTCCCGTGAGTACATCATGATATACTGTCCTCACCATCACATTTCCTCTATTATTTGATCACACTTTCAGTAAGACTAGGTTGTGCAGCAGGAAATGCTCTTAGAAAACATCAAAGATGAGCGTGACCGGTTCCTCAATGGAGACGTGTGATGTGGCTGACACAGATTGCTGCTTTATTCAGTATTGTATCCCTGGAAACCGCTGATAATGCCAGCAAGGTGCTCTGAATGCTTTCATGACGTGTGGAATATATCAGCTTGTCAGCATAATCCTTCCCTGTCTGTCGATGCTGATTTGTGAAATATTCTGAATATGAACGGAAAATGTATTAATGGTTTAATACACGATCGAGCGTGCCGTTTAGTGACTATTTTAACACATATACATGAATGTTTAAAAGTTTAATCACAGGAAGATTTGTGCTATTTCTGAAAGTCTCTTCTGCTCACTAAGGCTACATTTATTTAATTAAAAAATACAGTATATATTTAAAAATGTCATTTATTCCTGTAATCAAAGCTGAGTTTCCAGCATCATCACGTGATCCTTCAGAAATCATTTAATATGCTGATTTGCTGCTCAAGACACATTTCTGATTATTTCCATTGTTAATATTTTGTGAAAATATTTTTTTTCCGGACACTTTGTTGAATAGAAAGATACAAGGAACATTATTTAGGCTATTTCAAATCTTTTGTAACATTGTAAATAGCTTTATTGTCACATTTGATCAATTTAATTCGTTTTTACTCAATAAAATAATTAATTTAATTCAATAAATAAATAACCCACCCACCCCAAACTTGTATATATTTTGTGTAAATGACATTCACAAAGCATGTTGTATTCATTCAGATGCTCAAACATGTGTTGACTAGGGGGGAAGATTCAAAGTGTGCTCTTTATAGGAAACACATGACACTGGGAATGGATACGAGTGGTAAAAGCCTGGGGCGCTCGTCATTGTGCTGCGTGTTCAGTTGTGTGAGATCCTCCTGTAAAGCCGTCGTAGGAAGATCAGTGGATGTGGGAGAGAGAGGGCATGTTCTTCAACGTGAGTCTGCACACGTGCATGTGTTTTTCAGACACGAGACAAGGCCTTGAGGCAAACCTGGACCCTGCTTTGAGGAGCTTGACTCTTGACATATTACCAAATAATCAAACGTTTGATCTTTTGTGGGAAACCTCTGATGATATCAGTTTGCAGATGGACTGCAACACTATATCAGGCTTTTTAAACGAAGAACAGACTACTACTAATAATAATTATAACAGATATGTATTGAGCAGCAAATCAGCTTTTTAAAATGATTGTCATTGGTCTTCAAAATACTTGCAAAAGAAAGACAAATCTGAGAGGTTTGAAACGACATGAGGGTGAGTAAATGACAGCATTCAAACTGTTGGGTGAACTATTCCTTTCATTTATTATTATTAATGATACGTAATGAATAATGAATCTTTACGAGTCTTTCGTTCATTAGATTCGTTGAGGAATTCAGTAAACGGCTCATTATGAACGGGCCTTTGAATCATTGGTTCACACAATTCATTCAAAACACCAAAATAAAACAAATTGCAAAAACAATAATAAAACAAAATATATAGCACAATATTAACTTCTTATTTTCTGAAATGTAATAAAATTTAATTTAAACTTGTGATGTTCGTGACAAAAACAGCTCTCTGCTCGAGTGATTTGACATTTTTGTCCCAGGATCTTGAATTTTAGAGCATAACTGCATTTATGGAGTTGTTGCACTGCATTATATTTATCAACAGGCAACTGTATGACATGTACAATAACGTACAGGTCTGGGGGCGGGGCCAGTGCGTTAACTGCGTTCAAATATTTTAATCACGTTATTTTTAACTAATTAAGTTAATGCATTAAACTGACAGCCCTAATTTTATATTATATTATAACAATACATATACTGTAAAATATGTTAATAATAATCAGAATAAACATTTTTACACAGAGTAATATAGTTTGCTAGCCCATTTTAGGTGATGTTGTAGTATGTCGAGTTAGATCTATCTGTTTTATTTCCGCACATCAGATACTACACGTATTGTGTTTAAAGAGACATTGGTGTAGTGCCCGGCACTGAGGGCCAAATGAATCAGAATTTAATCAGAATCAGCGGTTTGTATGCACAATCATTATGCTAATCTACTTCAAAAGACTCAATGTGCTTTAAACAAATAAATCCTCTCAAACCTCTCTCTTGGTTTTGTGAGGCCAAATGACCAACACAATGAGCTGAATGGAGGAGAAGCGTTTTATCGACAGCTCTTGATCTGCACAGTAAACATTAGACCAGGGTTCCTCAGATCTTTCCCTGGAGGTCCAATCTGCTGCAGAGTTTACCTCCAACTGTTATCAGACTCACCTACCTGTGACTTTCTCCTGATCCTGAAGACTCAGATTAGCATGCTCAGGTGTGTTTGATTGGGGTTAGAGCTAAATTCTGCAGGAATGGGCCAGATTTGAGGATGCCTGCATGAGACGTAAAGGCCTTTTGCACTGGTCTGCTAATCTCTGTAGTAATTGAAGGAATAGTCCACCCCAAAATGAAAATTTGCTAAGATTTACTTGCCCTCAGGCCATCCGATTAGAACAAGGTCAGAATTGATTTGGAGAAATGTAGCATTGCATCACTGGCTCACCGATGGATCCTCTGCAGTGAATGGGTGCCGTCAGAATGAGAGTCCAATACGCTGATAAAAACATCACAATAATGCACAAGTAATCCACTCCAGCCCAATAATGAATGTCTTGTGAAGCAAAAGCTGTGTTTTCATAAGAAATAAATCCATCAAGACATTTTAACTTCAAACCATTGCTTCAGGCTAAATATGTGTTCACAATCCATAATATTGCTTTCTCCTGTGAAAATCATCTTGTCTGAATCAGGAGATAAATATGCACAGAACAAGCACTGTTTACAAGCAAAAAACATTCAATTTTCTGGAACATTCCATTCCAAACAACACATTTTTTCAAATTTTTGAAATGTGAGAGGGCAACAGGGGATGGATTTACTTTTTTATTCTTTATTATTATTCAATAATAACTCATGTTGGCCAGAAATGCCTTTTTTAAAGTGAAAACGCAGTGTTTCACTTCACAAGATGTTAACTGATGGACTGGAGCGGTGTGGATTACTTGTGGATTGTTGTGATGTTTTTATGACACTCATTATGACGGCACCCATTCACTACAGAGGATCCATTAGTGAGCAATTAAAGTAATGATAGATTTCTCCAAATCTGTTGACGAACAAGCAAACTTGGATGTCTTGATCGTGAGTAACTTTTATTTTATATTTTTATAGTTATATTATTACCTCAAAATATGTTATTAATTACTAACCCTCATGCTATTTTAAACCTTTATATTAAAGCATAAAGTCACGCTTAGTTATTGTATGGCTTTAGAAGTCAAGGAATATAGTGCCACTAATATAATATAGTTGAATGCACTTTTATTCAGACACTTGGTGCTTGAGTAAATGATGATGAGATGTTGGTTTCTGGTTCTCAGAATTGTTTGGGGATGAAAAGCAGGCGGCTGCATCGAATGCGTGGCGGGTGAATCTGTAGGGGCTATTGTTCAGTGGGTGTAGAAGACATACACCGGCTTCTGAGCCGTGCATAAATATCGCACAACCCTTTCATTAAAGCACACAGACATCAGGCAGCTGGTAAAATCCCCGTTTCAGATCTCAGCTGTTTAGTTCCTGTCTAGCCTCTCTTCCCTCGAGCCTCCTCTTCTCTCTGTAACACCGCTACAGCAAGGCGTCTCCCCTCCTCCCTTCTCAGTGCTATGGAAACGCATCTCGGAGGGCGGAGCTTGTATTCTACTAATTATGCATGGCACTTCCCGCTAATCAGTGTAGGATACGTGCCCAGATTTTTCTCCCTCCCAGCAGTTTTTGCATCAATATTTGCTCTCTGTGTTTAAACACATTTGCGACTTTAAACACTGCAGTCTGTTTAGCTCAAGTCTAATATTCTCCAGTGACTCTCAAAGGTTATTCCTCAAGTGTTTAAATTGAAGTCACTTGAATATCAAGCATGGAGAGGTTCGAAATGCTGCAGTGCCACGCACAAACTAAAACTGTTCTCAGATGATTAGTGTTTTATGCGGTGGAGACGAGGAGGAATTATTCCCAGGACATCACTGCAGCTGCTGTATGTTGTTGGGTGAGGAGCTGCCACATGAAAGGGAAGCCCTTATGAATATGTAAAAAGGGGGTGTGGCTGGTGAACGTTTGGAGCATATCTGATTTGCCTGAATGAAGATCAGAATTTTAAAAATGGACAGGAAAGGGCAATTTGAAAAGATAGAAGTACATAATAATATATATATATATATATATATATATATATATATATATATATATATATATAAAAATAATGATCATGTGACATTGTAGACTGAAAATTCAGCCTTGGCTCAGAAATAAGTTATACTTTTTAATATATTTATATGAAAAAACATTATTGTACATTGTGATATTTCACAATATTGCTGTTTTTACTGCATTTTATCACATAAATGCGGCCTTGGTGAGCAGAAGGAACTTATTTGAAAAAACATTTGAAAAAATTACCTGTGAGTGTGCATGTTATACAATAATGTATTGATTAGTTTAAAGCTAGGTTATCTCTGTTGTCTGTGTCTTCCTTCAGTGTGTAAATTGTATCTGGTTCGGTTATCATATTGGGCAGACTGTGTGTAATGCATAGTGTGTGTATTGTGTTGCCGAGTGTAAATGTCAGGAAGGCGGGCGGCGCTGGCACAGATGGCATCACAGTCAGACCTGCTTCCTTACCAGCATGACACACAAATTCTCACACTGCAGTAGGAAAACCATGCCTCAAGTTACTTGAGTATCTGAAAATAAAGCCTCCAGGATTCACTCAAGATGACCCAGATTAGACACGGAGACCGTTAGCTGATCCTTCACTAGAAGAACATAGTAACTTTATCAGGACAATATGTGCTACTTGCTTAACACCTTAGATTGGGTCAGATGATGGCATAATCTGAAAACCATTTAGTGTTGAAGATGTTAGCGAACACACTATAAATAGTGGTGCTATTTATTTAATTTAAATATATATTTGTAAAAGGGCCGTCAATCGATAAAAATATTTAATCGCGATTAATCGCATGATAGTCATGAGTTAACTCGTGATTAATCACAACTAAATCACACATTTTTATCTGTTCTAAATGTATCCTAAATTAATACTTTTCAAGTTTTTAATACTCTAATCAACATGGATAGATGCAATTGATGCAAAATGTATGGGAGGAGAGTATTAAAGTGAATCACGCAACGTGCTTTACTAACGTTTGTGCTCGTCAAGTTACTGGTATTTGCGCCATTATTTAACGACCCAAAAAAGCATGTCTCAAATTATTTTGCACTTGAAATGGCTTCATTTGTTGTTGGTAGGAAGAGGCAACGCAGAGAACAGAGTTAGAAGGAAGAGGATTTTTACACATGTATTAAATTATTTGGGATGCCAGAAGAACACATTATCCGAACATATCCTTATGCTAATTTGTGCTGCACAAATGTGTTAATTTATGATAGCAATGTGTTAAATCATGTTAGAAACATGCTATCAGTGTGCTAAATCATGCTAGCAACACATCAACCCCTACAAAAATGCACTATTTTATTATAGTAAAAGTGTAGTAACCATGGTTCTTTGGCAGATTATCATGTGTATAACCATAGTTTTGCTACTGCAAATATCATTGTTAAACTTTGGTTAGTGGAGCGAATGGAGGAAATTGATTGGCTAGCATTGAACTGGCAGACTAGTTCCTAGAACTATGCGGTGCAAATTAAAGCCCATATGGTTAAGTTATCATCGTTTAACTACAATAACCAAATAATAAATACAAAAAGTAAATTTTTGTAAGGGAAAACATGCTAGCAACATGTTAAAACATGCTAGTAACTTGCTAAAACATGTCAGCAATGTTACATCAACCTAGCACCGTATAAAAATGATAACAATGTGTTAAATCATGCTATCGACATGTTAAACGTGTTAGAAACATGTCAGCAACATGTCAATTCATCTTAGAAGCATTAGCAATGTGTTAAATCATGCGCGCAACATGTTAAAACAGCATAATGTTAAATCACGTTAGAAACAGGCTAGCATTGTGTTAAATTATGTTAGAAACATTGTATTGACTTCAAACGTTAAGCTTCTCAGAATAATTAAAAACAAGCAATCATCAATGTTTGTAATCACACTGATAATACTAATAATATTTTTTTGCTTCTTAATATTGTTTGTTTTTATTTTAGTGTTTTTTGTTGCCTTAAATGCTATCTTAGTGTCTTTGTTTGTTTTGCTGAGATTTCTACTGGCCATTAAATATTACAGTTATTAAATATGTCTTACTCTAACCTTCCTTCATTGACACGTACACACACTCAGCATATGTGTGAAGCTTCATTGAGCTTGTGTTGTGATCAGACACCTGTTAACACCTCAGCACAGCACTGGCCTGTTTTCTGCCCAGTGCCCACACATTAACACGACTCGCAGCTGCCACCACACCACACTGGCACACGCCGCACTGTTTGGACAGCTTGCTCACCATCACGCACAGGAAGCTCTCTGATATCAGACGTGCAGATTAATGAGCGCCTTTTCAATGCCTTTTATTTGGCTGTAGATTATATTGATTTCTATTCTTTGAGGTCAGAGTTACCCTGATCTTCAGCTAATTTGAGCTGAGAACAATAAGCATGTAGAACATTTTAAGTTATGAATTTATGTTTCAGAGAGGGAAATTATGCTTTTAAGGGAGAACTCATTTCACTCATTTTCTATAACAAGTCTCAGTTAGCTAAACACAGTACACATAGCAAGATGTTGTATTATATAATAAATAAAAAGAAAACCGATATAATATAAAAATAATAGAGCATGCTAGTGTTAGAGGCCTTATTTGCTTTTGTTAATTGTATAATTAATAAAAAGAAAACAAATAGATAGAATACAAAATATATTAGAAAAGCTTTTTTTTTGTTTAGAAAACAAGCAGTAAATGAATAGAGTGCAAATCTAAAAGGGACAATTTATATATATATATATATATATATATATATATATATTAGGGGTGTGACGAGATCTCGTGTTACGAGATCTCGCGAGATTAAAACGCGACGAGATTTCTCGCCGAGGTGAAAAGTTGTCTCGTCGTGAGTTGTGATGTCAGCGTGAGGGTAGGGCTGGGCGATATGGCCCCAAAAATTATCACGATAATTATTTTAATATCAGTCGATATCGATAATTATCACGATAAATGTCAAATCTTTATTTCTTTCAAGTTTAAAGCCAGATTTTTGCTCCAAAGTGAAAGTTTTAGAAACCAGACCATTAATTTTCCTTAACACAATAATTATCTAAATGGATATGTATTTCTTAGTTTCTGCATGTTCTAATGAGTTGATATTGTTTCAAAATCAAGAAACCGGTTTGGGTTGCCTCATAATATGAATGAAAATAATATCACTTTTTTGTCTCTTAGAAATACACATTTGATCGTAGCTTGAGTTAGGATGCAGTAACATTTTTGTTCATTATCAAAATCAGTAACATCTGTACATCAGTAACATCTGTAGCAACCTCAGTTTTATATGGTATAATGTATTCTGACCAAGTTTTTATTTTTATTAAGCATTGGTCTCCTATAGTAGCATACATTTAAATAATGATAAACAGTTAAAACCACACATATAGCACCTCAATAACATGGTCAAAATATAACTAAATGGTTTTTAAGTAGTCTATTTGTATGAAAGACAGTAGTCTAAAACCATTCAGTATAATGTACACATGCTATAGCTGCCTTAACCACACATACTTACTATAATTATATACACCATTACTCCTGTAATAAAATTCAGTGTGAACATCCCACATTTTCTACCATAGTGCAGTGAGTGTTACTACAGTAAATCCATGGTAAATAATGGCGATGTGCATATTGAAAAGCCTTCTGACTGTCTCGTTGCACAGTGTTTCTCACGTTCGGCTTGTGTTCTCACATTAGGCGTGTTCGACTTAAAGCGGCGCTGCACAGAATGGTCAGTGTATGACATCAAAGTACCGTGAGAGCGATAAGAGCAGATGAAATCTATGCTTTCGAATGGCTCTCGCGGTACTTTGATGTCTTACACTGACCATTCTGTGCAGCGCCGCTTTAAGTCGAACGCGCCTACTGACTGGATCTCACGGCACTGCTTAGTGATCACGTGACCGAGTAAACGCATCTGCTCTAGTGAGCTCGTGCCGCGCGGCAGTTTGAACTGTGATCCGAGCGGATAAACGGTCCGTGTGGCGCGATTCAAATGAGTCACGTGGTTTCGTTCCGCTTTTGGCGCATAAACATTATATCGAATATTTTTCAAACTTTTCATATCGTTTTAGAGGAAAATTATATCGCGATAATTATCGTTATCGAATTATCGCCCAGCCCTACGTGAGGGTGAAATTAGTATTGAAGATGCCCCTGCCACATTTAAATAATTTGTGTGGCAACATTTTGGTTTTCCGGTGGAAATAAGAAACGGCGAAAGAGTGACAGACAACCACCACAGCTCTCTACTAAAACCAGCCGCACGTGACGAAAACATTAAAAGGGCAAACAACTCTAAATGCCGTTGCATCTCTTCCACCGTCAAGTGCAAGAGCCACGGCAATAACGAGAGAAAACCGCTCTAAATATCCTTTGTTATCTCCACTTGCCAAAGCATATCTTTCCATCCCTGCTACCTCTGTTCCAAGTGAGCGTGTTTTTTCAACTGCAGGAGACATAGTTACTGCCCAAAGGTCTCAGCTGCTGTCAGAAATCGTCAACATGCTAATATTCTTGAAAAAGAACATGACCATATCTTAGGCTGTTCTGTGTAGTTAATTTATCTCTTTTTCGTGCTTGAAGAAAAAAAATAGTTTCTGTTTGCACTTTTAGTTTTGAGAGAGCAGTACTTTGATTATGGATACACTTACTGTTTGCATTTAAAGTGTTATTTCTGTTATTTATATATTTATTGTTTATAATTTTTTTATGTTCGATTTATGGCAAGGAGTTACATGTCTCATGTGAAATCGTACAGGGGAGAAGCCAGTCGGTAGAGTTTATAGCAAAACATTTTGCACTGTTTGCATGTCCTTTACTGCATAGAATTCATTAAAATAGAAGTAAAATAACATTCATAACAAGTTGATTTCAAAATGCACCTTTATTGTTTTGCATTTTGTGATTTTCAGTTGAATAAAATACTATTTTCCATTCATATATTTCATCATTGAGGATTTCTTAAAAATAGTGTAAAAATCTCGTCTCGTCTCGTTCTCGTGAACCCAATCTCGTGTCTCGTCTCGTCTCGTGGAGTAAGCGTCTCGTCACACCCCTAATATATATATTAAGAACAGAATTAGAATAGAGATTGCTAGAGTTAGAGGGTCGAATCAAGATGGAATAGATGTGTTTTTAGATTCTTGAAGATGGTAAGGATTCAGCTGGTCAGATTGAGTTAGGCAGGTCATTCCACCAGGAGGGAACATTTAATTTAAAAGTCTGTGAAAGTGATTTTGTACCTCTTTGTGTTGGCACAATAAAGCGACGTTCACTTGCAGAATGCAATCTTCTAGAGGGCACATGAGTCTGAAGTAATGAATTTAGGGAAAGGGTCGCAGAGCCAGTTCTACTTTTGTATTGAATTTTATGCGAGCAGCTGTTTGTAGCCAGTGCAAATTGATAAACAGAGGTGTGACATGCATTATTTTTGGCTCATTAAAAATGAATCTTGCTGCCACGTTTTGGATTAATTGTAGAGGTTTGATAGAACTGACTGGAAGACCTGCCAAGAGAGCATTGCAATAGTCAAGTCTGGACAGAACAAGAGCCTGAACAATGAGTTGTGAAGCATGTTCTGAAAGAAAGGACCTGATCTTCATAGTGTTGAATAAAACAAATCTGCAGGACCGGATAGATTTGGCAATGTGGTCTGATAAAGTCAGCTGATCATCAATCATAACTCCAAGGTTTCTGGCTGTTTTTGAAGGAGTTATGGTTGATGTGCCTAATTGGAAGGTGAAATTGTGATGAAACGATGGGTTTGCTGAAACCACAAACAGTTCTGTCTTAGCAAGTTTGAGTTGAAGGTGATGGCAGGGCTCTAGACTAACTTTTTGCACTGGGTGCACTGGTGCGCCTAACTTTTTTTCTTAGGTGCACTGGCACAAAAGTTAGGTGCACCCACATTTTTATATAGGCAATATTGACTAGTAAACGACTAACTAACAATCTGGTCAACATAAAGTTCTTTATTTGAAGCACAATTCTACAAGAAAGGTAACTTACTGAAAAAGTGTTGGTGCTTAAAGTGCTTCACTGAGCAGAGATTTAAACTTAAAACATCTCAAGATAAATAAAATCTAAATTAAGTGTTTTAAGGGCGTCAAACTGAACATCTCATGGCTCAATGTATTATGGACTATCCTCCATTGCAGTCACATGCCCCTCGGATTGCCAACTCCTGTAGTTTAGCTTTCTTGATCTTTGTCCTCGGCTAAACCAGCTGGCCACACTCTCTCTAGCATCAACATCTTCCAGACTTGGCCCTTCTACACTGAGTCTTATCAGATCTTCCACTGTGTCTGAACGAAGGGATGCTCTAGTGCAGTGCTTCTCAACCCCCCACCCTTAAACCCATAAAACAATCCTGCGCCCCATCCCACCACAGACTACCAAATAATTGCACTAAACATTATGAAAAAAATAACTATTTACAGTTTTTATAACCAATTCTTACTATGCAAAAAAGAAGTATACTTAGGCCTTTAGTGTTATGTTAGAAGCATTTTTATACTTTTTCTTGATTTAATATTTAGAATTTTTTTTAGCTTTATTTTCATTTAAATGTTTAGTTTTGAAATGTTGTATGCATTTGTCATGTTTATTTCATGTCTTTATCTTCTTAAATGTGTGTATATAATATGTATAGTTTTAACTTTTAATTTGAGTTACTTCTTATTTGTAAGCCGCTTTGGATAAAAGCGTCTGCTAAATGACAAAGTAAAGTAAAGAAAAAAATAACTGTTCTGTTCTGTCTAATCGTCTCTCTGTACTCATACTGTATTTTAATGCAGCCAAATTCTCAATAAAACTGTTTTACTTTATATATTTGACTGTTTATGTTGTCAGTCAACAGGATAAATATGAAATAATGACTGAAACACGTCCCTTTAAGAATTCATAACCAGCTCTCCCTTCCAAGAAGCTAGTCTGCACAAAAATACTAATTTATAATTGTATTGAGCCGTTGTCTGATGAAATCAAATAAGAAACAATATAAGACAAGACAATTCCAGTGCTGTGATTTCTTCTATATTTGCATGTACATTTAGAGAAGCAATAATATCTGTTTTAACTGAACGGGCTCCTCGCTGAACAGAGCAGATGCAGAGAAAGCGCGCTGATCTCGCGCCGTTGCGGCGATCACAGAGACACTCTGAGAGACTCGATTTGTCACTAGTTGCTTTTTTTGGAAAACAAAAAGTTGCTATGGGGGTCTACAAAGGCGCTAAATGTCGCTAAGTTGGCAACACTGCACGCATTTCTACTAACCTCTTTCTCTCTGTCTGACTGCAGCACACGTGACGCATTTTTCAACGCCACACACACACATACCGGAATATCTGGACCACGGCCAATCAGAGGGGTCCGCCTTCACTATCTCTGATTGGTTTAGACCACGATATAAGCCTAACGGGGGTGTCTTTTGTTGAACCAGAGTTTCTGAGTCGCGGATACTTTTTTTTTCTTTTCTCGAATGGCTGGACGCACCAGTGCGCCCTGGGATTTTTGTTAGTCGCACCCGAGAGAAATTAGGGCGCACGTGCGACCAAATTGGTCGCACTCTAGAGCCCTGGATGGTCCTTCATCCAGCAAGAAATGTCTGTTAAACAAACTGAGATGCGAGCAGCTATCTTCAGATCATCAGGATGGAATGAGAGGTAGAGTTGAGTGTCATTAGCAAAGCAGTGATATGAAAAGTCATGTTTCTGAATGACAGAACCTAGTGATGTAGACAGAAAAGAGAAGTGGTCCAAGAACTGAGCCCTGATGCACCCAAGTAGTTAGATGTTGATACGTAGACACCTCACCAAGATACTTTGAAGGTTTTGTCTGAGAGGTAAGACTCAAACCACTGGAGTGCGGTTCCTGAGATGCCCTTTCTCAATAAGGTTGACAGGAGGGTCTGGTGGTTAACTGTGTCAAAAGCAGCGGGCAGATCCAGCAAGATAAGTATTGGAGATTTGGAAGCCATTCTTGCCAGTCTTAGGGCTTCAACAACTGAGAGCAAGGCAGTCTCGGTTGAATGTCCACTTCTGAAACCAGTCTGGTTCTGTGTTTCAGAGACCTGGATGAACACAGCTCTTTCAAGTGTTTTTGCAGTGAAACGAAGTAGGGAAACCGGTCTGTAGTTCTCTAAAAAAGATGGGTTAAGGGTGGGTTTCTTAAGTAGTGGGGTTATACGAGCCTTTCTCAATGCTGAGGGAAAAACTATTTAACAGCCATTTACTGAAAAAAGCATCTCTAATTAATTGATTTAAAAAAACAAAAAATAAAACAATTTCCTTTTTTAAATACTCTGTATTTACATTTTTCTGCTAAATCATTTTCACCAGAATTTATTTAGCAGAAAAATGTAGTACTACAACTAATAATACATTTATTATTAAAATATATTTTGAGGAATATTTACTATTAGTTGTAGTACTATCATTACATTAAATGTGCTGTATGTAGGATTTGACTCTACTAAAGCATAACAATACCATAATATGTTTGCAGATATTTAAGAAACATGCTAGGCCAACATATTTGTTTATCTGAAAAACAATGCTATAGTCAGTAATTCTCCTTTCAAAATGTGCATTCCAGGCTGGAATGTCTGTATATTCTTTGGTTTATGAAACCCGCCCACTGCCAGTTTACCCAATCGTATTACACCACTGAATTGGCGGAACTGGTTGCGTTTGCGTCAAGTGTGAGGAGGAGGGGCCGGGTGAAAAAAAATCTCCAATATTTTGAATTTGGTTGCAATACCTAGTCCAACCGCTAGGTGTCAATCCTAGATACAGCACCTTTAAGTAATATGTTTCAGAACATGCAAGATTTATATACAAATCATATTTTTGCAGCTTAATATTCACATACACTAGTCCATATCGCGTTTTGATTTAAGTGTACTGACCTAATTTTGATTTATTCATTCAAAAGTAGGCAAATTACATAACATTCCATGTTATACACTAAAGTTCCGTGATTCTCCGCATTGCAGATATCGTAGGGCCCTTTTTAGGAGTGTTTCTGTGGGAATGTTTGCCTATTCATTCAGTGGATGACCTTTGTGAACAGCTGCTGGCTTGATGACGCAAACAAACCGCGGTTCGTACCCAAATAAACTAATATGAACACAGTCCAGCGGGGGCAGGGGGGAGCAAACAAACTCAGTTTCGGACCAAGTAAGCGAACCAAGTGTGAAAGCACCCTTAAAGTTAGTGAAGGCGGGATAGGCGGAATCGTGCTGATAGAAATGCTCTCTCTCGCACGCATGCTCCACTTCAGTTCTTATACAGCACGCGATCAGTTTCCAGTGCTCACGCACAGCAGTCCAAATGTCTATCATGTAGAGTATCTCACATAAATACAGTCGGTTATGGCTTAAGTGAGCGTAAACAGGTGGGTGAAAACTGAATGTGTGTCAGTAGTATTACATGCATAACTTCCGTCTTAATGGGACAGCGTTCCTAATTAAATATCTATCGGTGTCATCAAAGTCAACCCACAAAAGATGTTAAATAAATGTATACTTGTTAAGAAAACCTACTGTTTTGGAAAAATTTGTTTAATTTGTATCTCTACCAAAAAAATTTAAATGTATTAGTTTTTCCAAATTCAATCCTTGATTCTAATTTCTCATAAATGTAATTGATTTGGTCTAAAGAGGGAATAATTGATGACTATTTTGTTTGAATACTACATATAAAATAGCTACCAAAATAAATGTTGGTAACGGAAGTTTGACTAAAAGTTGACAAAAATGCAATGATTTTTCGTTAACTAAAAATTGACTAAAACTATGAAAGACTCAAATGAATAAAAGACTATTAAGCATTTCCGTCTAAAGATAAAGACTAAGACTAAATAAAAAATGCCTACCAAAATGAACACTGTCTAACAGGGATGCAATTTCACAAACTTTTGCAAAGGTGGAATCATGTCACAATACCATGCCTGAATTCACTGAGCTCTTCAGAATGCCAATTTTTTCACAAATGTATGTAAATGCAGACTGCATGGCTAGGTGCTTGATTTTATACACCTGTGGCGATAGGTCTGATTGAACCACCTGAATTCAACAATTAAAGGGATAGTTTACCTCCAAAAAATAAAAAATTTGTCATCATTATGTTGTTCCAAACCTATATGAGTTTCATTCTTCTTTTGAGCACAAAAGAAGCTGTTTTGAAAAAATGTTGAAGACCAAACAGTTGACGGTAGCCATTGACTTCCATAGTATGGAGAGAAAAAAAATACAATGGCTGTCACTGTGAACTGTTTGATTACCAACATTATCAAATTATCAGAAGAAACGCATACATGTTTGAAACAACTTGAGGGGAGTAAATGATGTGTATTTGTTTTTCTCGGTAAACTGTCCTTTTAAGGTCCCAATACTTTTGTCCATAAAATGTATGATGAATAGCCTAGAAACATTGTAGATTCGTACACATTATTTGCTTAAACTGACCAAATACAGTAGATGTGTGCTCCTAGAGATGTGCAGAAGCAGTGCTGCTGGCTTAACCAGTAAGAGAGAGCAAGTCCGCTATCCTTGATCTGGTGTTTCCATGGTACTGCTGCCCAGGCGACAGGCGAAGACACAACGACAAGACAGAGCAAAGTATTAATACAGCTAATTACTGCTCTCCACCCTGCTGAACACTCAAACACAGGTGTGCACGCACACACACACACACACACACACACACACACACACACACACACGGACACACACACACACACACATGGACACACACACACGGACACACACACACACACACACACACACACACACACACACACACACACTGCGGTTTCATCATCCATATCCAACTGTCAGGATGCACCACACATTTACCTGATGTGGTAGTTATCCACGTCATTGCACACATAGATTATGAACATCTCAGATTAAAAAGAATGACCCATTTGGATTTGCAGTACATGTTTCAGGGACTGTTTTTGAGGGAATCTCATGAATTACAGACTGTAAAGTTTATGCAGCTGTTTGAATGAAGCCAAGGTTATCTCTGGTGTGAGAAACACAATTGACTTTCCTTCCTCTCTAATGGCTGCAGTGCGTCAGCGTGTTCACTTTCATTCAGTTAACCCTTTTTGAAAAGCACTGCTGGAGAAGAGGGTGTTGGCCGTTCTGTTGAGAATGAGTGTGTGGTTTGTATCCCGATGCAACCGCATACACTCCTGCTCTTTTCTTCATTTTCATTAAAGGAATAGTTGACCAACATTCAATCAATGCAATCACTTTCTCACTGTCATGCAGCTTCATACCTGCATGACTTTTCCTTCTTTTGTGGAGCACAGACGTTTAGCAGAATGCTCAAGCTGCTCTTTTCCATACAATGAAAACATACGGTGACCAGGACTGTCCGATTATGTATTTAGTGTTATTGATAAACTGTTATAGTATTTATTAGTATTTTGAATTAGCTTTATTTTTTATTTTTAAGTTAATTCATTTTGTTATGGGTTTAGTGTTATTATTATTATTAGTATATAATTTCTGAATTACTTAAGGTATTTTTATTTCAATACATTTTAAATAGTTGTATTACTTAACTATATTTTAGTTACACTCACTATAAAGATGATTGTTTTACAATTTAAATTTCATTTTTAGTTTTATAGTTAATGCCTTCAAACTCCAAGAAAAGTGGGTAAAATAACACCAAAATCTGAGTTATCACTTACTAAAAATATTGAATGAAAATCTGAGAGCTATAGCGAGTGGCACGATGTTTAGTTAATATCACACAATTTAAGATTTAAATTGTGGTCTTGCTGCTTGAAAATATGAAAATAAGAAAATTGCTAATGTGACAAAGCCTTAAATCATTTGGGCTACATACATACAGTGTTGTTCAAAAGTTTGGGATCAGTAAGATTTATGTTTTAAGAAGCTTCGTTATGTTCATCAAGGCTGTATCTGTTTGTATTTGTGAAATATTATTGCAATTTAAAATACCAGTTTTCTATTTTAATATACTTGTAAATACAATGTATTCCTATGAAGCAAAGCTGAATTGTTTGCATCATTCCTCCAGTCTTCAGTGTCACATGATCCTTCAGTTATCATTCTAATATGCTGATTTATAATCAATGTTGGAAACTGCTTAATATTTTTTTGGGGGAGATCTGATACTTTTTTTGATAAATAATAATTAAAAAGAACAGCGTTTATTCAAAATACATTTATTTTATTACAATATACCAAAGTCTGGGGTCAGTAATTTCCTTTTTTGATTTTTTAAGAAATTAATATTTAAAGCAAGGATGACTTAAATTTATAAAAAGTGATAGTAAATACTTACATTGTTAGAAAATATTTCTATTTTTAATAAATGCTGTTAATAAATTCAGTGCTGCGTCACAGAAATAAATGATATTTTAAAGTATATTAAAGTAGGAAACTGATATTAGAAATGGTAATACTGTTTCACAATATTATTATTTGTTTCAGTTTTTTTGATCAAATAAATACAGCCTTGATGAGCATAATATAAAAATATAAAAAATATTACTGATCCCAAACTTTTGAACGGCTTCATTCATTCATTCCTTTTGTCATTTTTGTGCAGCATGGACGTTTTGCAAAACATCTCCTTTTGTGTAACACAGAACAAGTTTGCAACTACACGAAGGTTAATAATAATGACATAAATCATTTTTGGGATGATACTTTTGAATGATTATTAGACTATTAACCCTCTCTTTCCGTGCCATCTGCAAAACTAAAATGGTTGAGGTTTTGGTTCAATCTGTTATACTGGCTTCCTTCAATTTAAGACTTCCCAAACCATTCCGTGTGCACACAAAAGCTGCGTTTTCTTTTTATGCAGAGCACTATTGTTTACACAACAGATTTCAATGACCGTCAAAACATTATATCCAAGGAGAGGATATGATGTCGTCTCCTGACAGGAATGGGGCTCACAGGAAGTGTGATTGGGGCATGTGGCAGGCCGCAGATGGCTCATTTGCACCAGATAATGACTCAAACAGAAATACCATCACCATCCAACTGACTGTCCCATTAGACTTTGGGCACAAGGGCTGATTGAAGATGCAGACGCAATCATACATATTTGTATCATATTTGATTCATCAAAAATCTTTGCAGGCATGCTCTGAAATAACAGTGTGTGCAGGATTACAGCGAGGAAACAGCACTCGTCTCGGTCTCCTATATGTCACTTCCTGTCGTCTGAGGATGTTGTTGGCTGTTTGTGTTGAATGACCACCCTGTGTGTTTGTGCATATCCATTTTAGCATGTTGAGGACCAGTTTTGTTATTGTTAATTGAAATTAAATCTATGAAACATTGTTTTTGATAAGTGAAATACAGTATAAACCTATTGAATATCTATATTCAAGTGAAACTGAAATTAAATTAAATTAATATTGGATGTAAAACATAAATCTAAAAGTCTGAAAAAAATAAGAAATTATTTAGAATGCTGATGACCAGTGTTGTTACTGTTAACCAAAATTAAACCCATTAAAGATTGATTTAGTTAATTGAAATACAGTATAAACCTATTGAATATCTATATTCAATGGAAAAACTTGAACCAAAAAAATAAATAAAAAAATCCCTCAAACGAAAATGAGAAACATTGCAGAGGGAACTAACTGAAATAAAAATATTAAGTTGAAGAATTTTTTTTTTTTACAAATAAATAATAAATAAAACCCCCCCCAAAAAACACAGAATGAACCTGAAATTGACGTAAAAAAACTAACCAAAAAAACTAAGGAGAACCTATTAAAAGGCCAGAAGCACATAACAAAATGACTAAAACCTAAACTAATTAAAATGAAATGACTAATGCAAATAAAATAATACTATAACGGTCTATAAATAATCTGTTAAGGATGCGAGGAAGGTGGGGCTTTTAGAAATGATAAATATGATGCGGCATTCTTTTCAGTCTGATTTTTTCCGTCAATCTTTCAGTCCGTTTCACAAAAATGATCAAATGATTTGTTTAACCCAATTTGACTCAATCATCTGGTTACAACTGTTTAGATTCATTGTAATTGCATAGAAAAATTACAAGAAATTGTATTCAAGAAATATATACATTTTTAAAACTGAATTTAAAATTAATTTACATTTTTTAATAAACTGTTCCTTAAAGGGGTCATCGGATGCAAAATTGTGCCATTGTGTCGACTCCGGTGCAGGGGAAGACAAGATCTCAGATTAAGCGATTGAGGTGTTTTGTTGTTGGATGTAATAACGAATAAAGCAACATTTACTCCTGACATCTGAGCCGCTGAAGATGCAGAGGATTAAACTTACTTTCCCTTTGAAGTGAATCCTCCGATCTACATAAATGCGTCGATGTTCGCGCGAATCATTCGTGATTCAGCTTCAGCTTCTTCTACAGAAGAAGTTAGTATAATGTTTTTTATGAATATTTACAAATCGTCTTTCCTAATAATGTGCTAGTTTGCCAGTTTTCCAACTCAAGTAAACAGTACTCTCATCACCCCACGGAAGAGAGGGGCGGGGTCAGCAGAGCTCATTAGCATTTAAAGCAACATGGACTAAAAATGGCTTGCTGAAAAAAGAGCTGATTTTGACAGGATAAAGAAGGTGTTTTTTACACTACCATTGAAAAATTATAACCAAAATATGTTATAGACTTTTTCATTAAGACCCTAAAGAATCATATGTACTTGTGGAAAATGGGCATCCGATGACCACTTTAAGTAAACTGCAACAAATAGAAGGAAGGAAGGAAAACACAAATGAAGACTTCTCTAGAAGTATCAAATGTTCCCATGTCTATTGACATGTAGTCTCGCTCCAAACTCACTCTATTTGAGTCATGTTATGTTCAGCCCAGTCGACCATTCAAATAAACAGATTGCAGTTTCATTCTGTGCCTGTAGTGCTGTAGAAATACACACTTCACCTTTAACTCTGATGATGGAGATGGATGGCTTTGTTGATGTTATGATGGGCTTCATTTTGTCTGTGCGATGTTTCAGGCACATCTCATTTAGTTTGTTTAACTGCCCACTTCGTTTCTGGGGCTGGGAAGCAAATCAAGTTATTCCTCTGTATCAGCAAGGAAAAAAATAAACCAAGAAACAAAGTCCAATTTAAAGTTGCATTTCTTGTCTTCATGACAAGATGGAATGGAATACACTGGCTATAATTTAGTTGGAATATTGAAAACTGAATGCTGTGGAGTATATACACTTGCATGTTATGTGTTTAGTCTATAGGTCTGCGCAAAGTGTTATTACAAAGTGACATCACCAGCTACTGGCCTGGCATGCATAGTACAGCATTCTTAGTTGGCTTTGTGGATCTATTTGACTATGATAGACTTGTCTATTGTTATATATAGACTTGTCTAAATGCAAAACCACAAAGAGAAAAAGCATTTTTCGCACAATTGCTGTTGTGTAAACATACCCTTAGAAATCAGCACTGAAACGGAGTTCATCATCTCTGTTCATGTTCATCTGTGAGAGGAATAGTCAGGCTGTCACAGCTCTCTCAGACTCTGTTAGTGAACAGTCAAGATTTGCATCCTCTGGTGTGAGAGAAAGAAGCAGGCTGGTGTCTTGTGAGAGTTGAGCGAGTTCATTGAGACGTCTGTCAGCATCAGCGCAGAGCTCACTGAACACCTCCATTATGCTGTATGCGCTCTCAAAAGCTGTTTTCTCAGAAATCTCGCACCCTGGAGACTTTAAAGTGCACAGAACTGGAAGTTAAGAAATGTTCTGTTAAAAAAGATCCTCAGTTTTAAAAGCATATCACAATTGTGTTTAGAAAAATAATAGCTTTCAAAGGAGTTACATGCATGCAAATAATTCTAGAGGGTTAAATGTGCTTTTTTGTTTTTGTAAAGTGATCATCTTAATAATGTATATTAATATAATATTTATCTAAATCGCTGTGTTTGAGGATACTTGCAAAGACTGGGATTCTGACGCATATAAGTGTGTTTATGTAATTGTTCAAAGTCGGCAAAAAAGAAAAGGCGCGCTCCTCTCACACAGAAAGAGACGGCGCACGCATATAGCTCTGTTCTTTGAGTTTCAATGGCTTAAAATCGGTTGTTTTAAAACTGTAGTGCTTAAAAACGCGTGACCATGCTACAGATGTAGTTTAGGAACGAGCTCCTCGTTTTGTCCTGACTGGTCGTTCTCCACCTGCTTCTGTCTCCCGTTCATGCCCCATGGTGGCGGCGCATAAAGATCGCAGTCACTCAAATGATGAAAAGTTATTACCGGAAACAATGTATTTTGCGACACCACGATATAAACGATAGAACATAATATGAAACGATATTTATTTCGTCCATCCGATATATATTGTCATATCGCACAGCCCTAGTTGTACCAATGATTCGCTCAGCAGTCCGGACTACCCTCCATAGTCTTTAGAGGTCAGATTTTGTAGCTGAGCTGAACCAGACCGTTATTGACGTACAGAGGACAGATTTAATGATGCAGAGTAGAACTGTTTCAGCAGCGCCTGTGGCATGTTGAACATCCTCAGCTGGCGAAGGAAGTACAGTCTCTGCTGGGCCTTTTTCTCAATGGACTCAATGTGATTGTCCCACTTCAGGTCCTGGGAAATTGTGGTGTCCAGGAATCTGAAAGACTCCAGTGCAGTCACAGTGTTGTTCATGATGGTGAGTGGGGGAAGAGCGGGGGGGGCGTGTTGAGCGTGTTAAGCTCTAGGTTGTTAAGACTGCACCAGACAGCCAGCTCCTTAACCTCCTGTCTGTAAGAAGACTCCTCTCACAGTTCTGGATGAGGCCAATCGGTGTGGTGTCGTCTACAAACTTCAGGAGCTTGACAGAGGGGTCTTTGAATGTGACAATTTACAGTCATTGGTGTACAGGAAGAAGAGCAGTGGGGAGAAAACACAGCCACGAGGAGCTCCAGTGCTGATCGTACGGGTGTTGGATGAGAATTTTCCCAGCCTCACTAGCTGCTGCCTGTCTGTCAGGAAGCTGTTGATCCATTGACAGATGAAGGTGGATTCTGAAGGGTGTCTGAAATGATGGTGTTAAAAGCGGGCTGAAGTCTACAATCATGATCCTCACATAAGTCCCTGGTCTGTCCAGAAGCTGCAAGATGAAGTGCAGTCCCATGTTGACTGTAGGGCTGCCACTAACAACTATTTTGATTTTGATTAATCAAACAACTAATTTATCGATTAATCGACTAATCTATACTATTAATTTCCCACAAAAATCAAAAATTTGAATTAAGAATATTTTATTAAATCAAATCAAATCCTAATTTCTATGAAATCCTTTTTTAAATCAAAATTAACGTGCAACATTGAGTGAAAGAAGCAAGTGTACATCTCATAGTCCAAATCACTGAAATCAGTTCAGTATCATAGACTAGAACATGAGGATATGTTCTTACACTAATGACAACATATCCACAGGTTCTAGTCTAATAATATTACAATTATAATCAAAAAACACTTTTTAAAGGAGTATTTACCAGAAATATTATTTACCAGAATTCATGTAGGTGGAAAATGTCAATGTGCAGTATTTCCAAAAAAAAAAGAAAAAAAAGGAAGAAAATCCAGAATTTCCAGAAAATAATGGAAAGCAGAATTTGGTACAAATAAACCTGTAAAACTAAATTAATTATACAGGCTTTTTTTATTAATACAATTTTATTTAACCATTAAAACGGAGTATAGAAAAATGTAAATGGAAAAAATGAATTTGGAAATAAAACTTATTTCATAGGGCCCTATAATTACAATATTTGTTGTGGTAATACAAATAGATGTAAGTTAACAATAGCTTTTAAAATGACTTAAAATACACATATAATAGCAATGATGCAATAATAACTAGTTCAAATAAAGTATCAAAAGCAAGAAATCATATGGATTTATTGAACAAATCTGTTAAAATACATAAACAATAGAGCTAATATTCATTTCACATTACACAAAGGCCTGCAGGGGGCACTGGCCGCCTGATAATTATTTCTACACATTACTGTGGGATCTAATTCTTGTTTAATAATGACCAAGCACCATTTAATTCAAATGTCCACTTAATCTTTAATATTTGGCCATTTCTTTAGGACAGAAATGTTATAGCCGCTGTAATTAGATGAATATGTGGACATCAAACCGTGTAAACTCAGAGTGAGTGTTTGAGCTTTTATTTTGAAATTGTGATGTATCCTATGTTTGTGTAGGTTTATAAATTATTTACCTTACACATCTGATGAAATGGCACACGTTGCGTTCCCAGATGAACGTTATAATAAACACAAACTTACAACAACATGCAGAGATGGAGTTTGAGCTACTGTGAACAGAGCCGCTGTGTGACGCACGTACTTAACCTACACGCATGTGAATAATTAAAGCGCATATAATTATATAATTTAAAAAAATGCTTAATTGTGATTTTTAAATGGGTTTAATATATCATGCAGCCTTGGAAAACAGTCTAATAATATGTTTTATGGATTCTCGTCTGTGAAATGTGCCACTTCCAGTATTTTGCCGGTTAGTCGACGTGAGCAAAATTAAGTCGACGATTTTTAAAAATCAATTAGTCGCGATAAATCGACGAATCGCAACAGCCCTAGCTGACTGCATCATCCACAGACCTGTTTGCTCTGTAGGTAAACTGCAGGGGGTCCAGTGGTGTCCTTCAAATAAGCCAAAACCAGTCTTTCAAATGATTTCATGGTTGTATCAATAATGAGGTCAATAAAAGGTCAATATTTTCAGATCTGTCAGGTGTTCTTAAAATGTTGGCCACCACTGTTAATTGTTAATGGACACGGTTAAGTTAATGGACAAGTTGAACTGATTTTCTGTGGTAACTGTGACATTGACTAACCGTATTGTGTGAGAATTGTGTGTTAATGTAACATACCTCAATACCAAGAGAGGAATGTCAGTCAAAAAGATCAGTTATGTCTTCATAAAAAAGGAAGTACATGTTTCACAACTTCCTTAAGTATCTCATGTGACAAGTAGACTTTTTGATCCTATCGTGGTTTTGTGTCAGTGTTTGGTAAATATCCAGGTGGCACTTTCCACTGAGGTGTGTGTGTGTGTGTGTGTGCACACACACACACGGGAGGATTTATTGTACAATTGTTTTGCTCTTTTATTAATTTATTTTCATCTTGTTTGTTTTTATTAAGCAAGTCTAACCACATTTTTTAATTACTTTTAATTGAATATTGCCTTTGAAAATTGATTTATCTCAATATTTAGACAAATGTTGAGTTAAAATTAGCACACACCGCTTCTTTGTATTTTAAATGGTATAGACCCTTTTTCTGTTAGTAAACATTGTGACAATTTTCTGTGGGCGGAGCTTAGCTGGAGGCAGAAAGAGTCCCCTGACCGCTTCACTAATTTTTCAACAATAACTGGAGAAATTCCGATTTTACCTGCATATGTAAGGTCACTCACTGTCCGGGACCACGATTGTTATTTGAAAACTTTAACTTTAACAGACGAAACCAGATTGGGCGACCCGCACACGCTTTTACTCAAAGAATAGATGATCTGACAGGATTACCTCCGGTTGAGTGACTCGCATCTAACGTGTACAGTAGAGACAAATTCACTGTGTCTATTTAGTCATGAAGATGTATATACCATTGCTCATCCACATATGACTCCAACTGCCGATTATCCACGGCTCATCCAAGAAGCGATGGAACTTCCGTAAAGCCGACTGGGACTTGTTCAGTTGCAAGCTGGAGAGAAGTGTTGTAGCCATCCCTTCTTGCTGCATCCCAATCGAGGAGGCTTACCAACGCTTCCAAATAATTTTCAGTGCTGCTACTACAGCCATCCCCCGTGGCTGTAGGCCAGTCTACACACCATGCTTGGATGTCGAATACCAAGCTCTCCTTGAGGAGTACAAAGGGTCTGGAAACCCCGACATTGCGGACCACATAATTGAATCTCTGGATGCTGCCAGACGAAGCCGATGGGAAGAATCAGTGGAAAAACTCAATTTCACCCACTCCTGTCAGAAGAGTTGGAGCCTGATTCATCGAGATGGGTGACTCTCAACGACCACTAGGGCAGTCCAGACCAGCTGTCAGTCCAAACGTTGTTGCCAGCTACCTTCTCCTGGTGGCAAAAGATCCACTGTCGAAACCACACCGACAATCCGTGCACAATGAGTGGCAGCAGTATTGTCGCTTGAAGACAGTCGGTGACTGCCCGGAGGAATTCACAGAGTTGGAACTGGATGCGGTGCTCCGTACGGTGAAGAACGGCCCCACCGCAGGATATGACAACATCCTGCCAGAATTTCTTAAACATCTTGAACCCAAGGCTAAATCATGGCTTGCTTCATTCTACACACGGGTAACTTGAGAAAAAATGATGCCACAAGCCTGGCACCAAGCAAAAGTCATCGCCTTCCCGAAACCCGGCAAGGACCCAAATCTCGTGGCTAGTTACCGCCCAATATCCTTGCTACCTGTGTGTTTCAAGCTACTCGAATGCTTGATCCTTCACTGAATCAGCCCAGTCTTGGAGAAAACCATCACAGATGAGCAGGCAGGGTTCAGGCTAGGTCGTAGCACCGGTGACCAAGTTCTTGCCCTGACGACATACATTGAAAATGGATTCCAGTTAAATCAGAAAACTGGGACCGTCTTCCTTGACCTAACCGCGGCTTATGACACGGTCTAGCATGCTGGTCTACTGTTGAAACTATCCAAAGTTTTACCACGTTGGGTAGTAGAGGCTATAAAACTCTTCCTCCATGACAGACGTTTTCGAGTACACATGGCAGACAAAATCAGCTCTCGGAGAAAACAAGCTAACGGACTCCCGCAGGGGTCTGACCTGTCTCCAAGTCTCTTCAACATGAATGATCTTCCAGCAACACAGTCCCGCAAATTCATCTACACCGATGACATCTACATTTGTACCCAACATCGGACATTTGACAAGGTTGAGAACGTACTTAATAAGGACATGGATTTGATGGTGGACTTCCTCAGTAGGTGGCAACTCCAACCCAGTGCATGCAAGACAGGATCCAGTATCTTTCACCTCCACAATGCACGAGCCAAAAGGGAGCTCAATATCTTCATCAAGGGCCAGCGGATTAAACATGACCCGAAACCAACGTACCTCGGCATTACCCTGGACTGTTCATTAACATATCATGATCATCTGAAGATGACGGCAGCCAAAATCAGCTCTCAAAATAATCTACTCTGTAAACTGGCCGGCACAAGTTGGGGTGCAAGGGCCTAGACACTCAAGATTACTGCACTTGCTCCGTGTTACTCAACAGCAGAGTACGGTGCACCAGTTTGGTCCAGATCATCCCACACCAAGCTAGTAGACGTTAATTTAAACATGTCTATGTGCACAATCACTGGAACCATACGTTCTACTCCTCTACCATGGCTGCCAGATCTCAGCAACATACCACCACCACATCTCCGACAACTGGAGGCCACTGCCAAGCAGCTGACTAAAGTCCAAATAAATGACAAGTTGCCACTCAACACGGACATCACACTGCATCCAAGCAGCCCGCCTGTCATCGAGAAAACCTGTCTGGCTGGACCCGCCAGCAGAGAACATGACAGCCAATTCGGCATGGAGTGATGAGTGGGCAGCGACTGATGTTGTGAACCACTCCCTCGTAACGGAGCCATTGGTCTGTCCTCCTGGCTTCGACCTTTCTTGGCAACACTGGTCAATGCTGAACCGATTCCGGATGGGACAAGGTCGATGTGCAGTCAACCTTTTCCGGTGGGGCCAAGCCACCTATCCGTACTGCAGCTGTGGGGAACCAGAACATTGTCAACGAGTGTCCGTTGACTCATTTCAACGGCGGACTCGAGGCTCTACACCTGGCTGAACAAGATGCTGTTTTGTGGCTGGGCACGAGATGCAAACGCTAAGAAGAAGAAGTAGTATATGTAATATACTAATAAAATACTAATTGTATTACTAATAATACTACTAATAATACTAATAATTACTAATAATAAAACAAACTCAAAATAACTCAGCTACCATAATGCAATTAATTAGACATTATTTTATTAAAATTGTATTAAACCATTAAAAAGAAATTCAGAAAAATACAAAACAAAACAGTTTGGTTAAAATTAAAATCAAATTAAAATAAGTAAATAGTAGCTTATTATTATTATTGTTTTTTTTTTTTTAAAGAAAATAATAAAACAATAAAACAGAGCTTGGTTTTGAATTTTATTATGATTATTAATAATAATAATAAATACTTAATCATTAATAAATAAATCTTATTTCATAGGGTCCTAAACAGTTTTGCACATGCCTGTAAGATGGTTGCTTAACATGGCTGTGTGAAAGCTGTAGTGTGTTAGTTGGAAGCAGCTCTTTCTTGAATGTGAGGAAGTGGTGGCCTGTTCAGATCGGACCCCCTCCGAACACTCGAGCCCCTCTTCACAATATACAGAGGGTGGGTCACAGGAAGAGAGGAAATGACTCAATCCCATTGAAAACTCTACTGTTACCACACGTTCTGCCATGAGTGTGCACATTTTTTCCATAAGACACATTAATATTAAAGCATATGTGTCCGCTTCTCTGAGACTGGCAGCACATTCACAGTTCTCTGCTTTCCTTTCCTTGTTTTTCATCCATCTTCCACCTCTCTCTCCCACGGCTCCATCTTTTATTAATCAGTCTTTCCTCTGCACCCCAGAGTGCTCCAAACGTCTCACGGTCGAGGCTCCTTTGAGATTCAAGTGGCTCTTCCGCATAAAAGACGCTGCTTCAAAAGACTGATCACACAATGCTGTGGCCGTTCACGTGGAGGCCGTTTCTGAACCAGGTTTCACTGTCACGGGTTTGTTAGATTTCACAAATCTCAGCCCGAGTGTTGCAGCTGACACCCCAAACACTGCAGTAAGAAATAATGATGGTGTGCTTTAGGATCGGCTGTGAAATCGGGGTTCCTGGTTTCCTGGTCAGGGTGTGTGCCATTGCTCTTTCCTCTGATGACATCATGTGTGTGCATTAGTCGCTGTAAGTTCAGGGTGGGAATTTGTGTTTCAAGTCTCTGTATTTATGATGACGAAACCAAAAATAAAGATATAAAGAAATATATATAGTACATTTTATAATTATTACTATATTATCTGCCTGAAGTTCTGGGTTGTAAAGTAAAAGTATAAATAAAATTAAATACAAATGAATTTATTTATAAATATTACTATAATATAAGATCAGTATGGGAAAACTGAGGAAGGAAGGAAGTTTCAAATCTGTGTTGGTGGCGACTTGATGAGAATTGGTGGCAGACCAAAAAAACAAAAACAAAAAACATTTTGTAATAAATATGACTATAAGCTAAATACAAATATAAAAGCAATTATAATATGTATATATTACTTTAAAATTAATAAACTAATGGAGTAAATAAGGGTTGTAGACTGTCCTTGGATCTCACAATCACTAGGTCTGCCCCCTAGTGTTGGCATAATTGCAGAACATGGTTATAACATATTACTATTGTTACAATATTTATGCTGTGCACAGTATAGAAATTTTCATTATGAAATGACGATTAAAATGCATCAAATACATTTTTGCCCTACAAAAAATATGGCGGTGTGACAGTATCAGAAAAAAAATATATATATATATGAAGAGCTCTTTTCCAAAACGCTATAAATCCATTTTAATAGTTTTCATGAAAATGACATTTTTTTACCTAGACCCATACATTTTGTTAATATTCAATTTATCCTGTTAAAATGGTCTGTTGGCTCAATCTGAACATGTTAAACAATGATTGTTAAACCCCCCCGGGTACGCACCATCACACCGAGCAGGTCTCGAACCCGGGTTTCCGGCGCGGGAGGCGGGCGCTCTAACAAGGAACGCCAATATACACAATATACACAATATATTGTGTATATTAGATTAAATAGTTAGATTATTGCTTAGGCAATCAACTGAAAGTCTGTTATTTTAGTACTTACACTTAAAATAATTAAACTGAAATGAAAAAAACCAATACTGACAAATTTGAACTAAAAATAAATAAAAATACAAAATTACAAATGATTAAAGCTTAAATTAAAATAAGATTGAACACTGAAAATATGGAAGGTAATTCAAAATGATAATAAATACTGTAATGGTATATAAATGACACATACATCACACTGTTTTCAACACAGTCAGAATTGTGCTACTTCTAATTCATATTCATATATCTCTGTATTTCAATACTATATGTACGCTGCTGTAAACACTTCGTGTTGTGGCTCGCCTGACTAAATCTTTCCCATCATTCAAATATACGATTATTTTTTGGGCTGTTGTAGTAATACTAGAATAGTAACTGAAGCCTCAGTCTTAAATAATAAATGGTCTTTTTCTCTCTCTCTCCTCAGAGCTGAACATGGAGTACAATCCTTCGGACCACCCGCGGGCCAGCACCATCTTTCTCAGCAAGTCTCAAACAGACGGTGAGAGAGACTCCATGTCTTCTGACTCACAGGATGAGTAAGACGTCTCCCCTTAAGCCTGGATGCTGGAAGGGAACGTTAATTAAAACGAAACCGCGGTCAGATTCAGTCTGATCCAAACGAATCAGAAGGCGACCGCACAGATGGCTCTGACTTAGTCAGTCCAAACATTCCCTCCTCGGAGAAGACTTGCAATAATAGTTTGTTTTAACACGATACCTCTGGGTGATGATGCTTTGTTAACGGTCAGCTCTTCTCAGTGGGAGATATTTCTACCCAGGCTAATCTTATGATATTCTTCTTGTTTCTCAGTTAATTGTTAGCGTAACGTTTTTGACTCTGGTCTCTCAGACGTCTTGTGATTCTAGTGACATTATAAAGGGAAAATTCAGTGATATAAACTAAATTAGTGGCGTATCAACTGTAAAGTCAAGGATATGCCAGCCTTGTTATCCATGCTCAGATTTAATTTAGAAACCTTCTTGTTTTTCAGTTATTTTACCCAACAAGAAAGGTACGTTTGATCTCAGCGTGTTTGTTAGTCTGCTGCTTTGTTGTGTCAAAGCTTTATAGATTTAAAATATCTGTAGTTTGATTTTATGCTGCAAGCTGTTATTTGTTCAAGCTGCTCAATTTAACTACACTGAAGCTACACTTTGTAGTTAGCTAAGCTAAAAGATAACCAAATGTATCTAACTACATTGAAGCTGCTTAATGGGGTAACAAATTAATATCATTAAATAAAATCACAGTGGTATTTTCAGACATTTATGCTCAGTTTAGCAGCATTAAGAGGCTATGCATGTTGACAATGTCTGTCCCATTTGTCTGGCAGCGCAGCTGTTTGTTTAGATTCATGTACGCTTTTCTGTCATCTGTAGGTCTCTAGTGCTGTAGTTTAAATTAATATTTATGTTATTGATTACAAATAGTCAAACTGCTAAAATGGCAGTATAATCTGAGTCATACAGTAGCTTTCATATTTATGTGTGTGTGTGAGGGGCGTCAGACTCCTGGGACTCTGATAAAATGTCTATCCCACTTGACCACACACACAATGCCTCTTCATTTTCAGTTTGTTTTCTGGGTCAGGCTTTTAACACATCACCTGTCAGTCAAAGTAACTGGCCCCGCCCACAGATACAATAGTGGTCATTGTGGCAAGGTGAATCATTTGGGTGCTAATGGAAATTATATTATGGGTAAGATGTCTCAGAGGTCTATTTTTTTGTATTCAAGCAATTAAACAAACTACCAGACACACCAAAACGACAAAGAAAAAAAAGTTGTTCTTGAACACTGCAAATAGCGTTGGGTACTGTTCACATTGTAAACAAAATTCCAAACAACGAAAATTGAAATCCTGATCCAGTACCAAACGGTACCTTTTCTCTCTGTCTAATAACAAAAACATTAATTTCAGTGAAAAAAATAAGTCCAAGTTTTTATTGTAATGTAAAAAATAATAATATTCTGATACTTTACTGGGTTTTGTATGATTATTTTGTAGTGTGGGTTTGATGAAGTTTGCTAAAAACATAATTTTTGTTCACAATCTTCCAAACTGACCCACAACCTAATCAGTTTTTACATAAATTAATTAATTAATCAACTCATTCATCACATGAGAAATCAAGTTTTGTACTGGCAAACTACTACTTTACACCCGATTCCCAATGGTTTTAGAGGACAATTGATCCTAGTCGCCCCCTGTCATTTAAAAAAACATTACAAAGGCGAGCGTGAATAGTATAAACGCCTCATCCGTTTAGGAAGGTGCACACACAGTTTGCGGAGGTTCGTGTTGCGGAGCCAGGCGAAAGTATAAACAAGGCATTTGCACACTGGACGGAAATCTTTGTGCCACATCGTGTTCACTCAAGAATTAATAAAGTTGTGTTAATTAGTATTAAAAAAAAGACCAAATGGAAAGAGAAAATGCGATCTATATTATTATGGATCTCTATAAAGAAAATGGACTGTATTAGAGCCACAGAAAGACAAACATTGTGCTGAAAGCTGCACAATACACAATATTCCATCATAGGAAGAATTCTTTATGTACATTAACAATCATTTGGGACAAATATGTGATTTTATGGAAAACTATGTGAATGGCGCGGCAGGATTTTGAACAGCGTCGTCGCTGGTGTGCATACACTCATAGAAAACAATGTTTTTTAATTTTAAAGATGTGGCATGGTGCTGCGCTCCTTGTCCGGTGTGTGACCCACTTTACTCTCTCGCCCAGATGCATTCAGAAATTTGGCAATTTAAAAATGTGATTCACTTTATGCGATTTGGTATTCTGTACTACCGACGTAATTTGGTCGGTGCCCTTAAAAGTACCAAGTTCGTTACCTAACCCTAACCACAAATACTACAGACAACTAGCACATACATCATATGCCTGCGTGAGAGGAAACAACTCCATACCAGCAGGTGGCAGTAGTCTGCATTCATCATTGAAAAAGAGAAACCTAAAGGGCTACGACTGCTGATATACAAAGCAGCACTTACCATTTGCACAACAGACTCCATGACCACTAGCTTTCGTCATTTGGTTTATCTTGTCATGTTGTGGTTCGCTAAGTTGAACACCCAATCAGAGTGATCTCTCTCACCTGTGGGCTCAGCCACCAATTCAGCATCTTCAATCATCTGAAAATCAGTCAACTTTGATCCAACTATTGCCAAAACTAGGCTGACAGACGCTTAACGACAACCCAACATTGTCCAGTAGCCAACTGTTGGCTTGATGCCGTGGCCTTCAATATGTACTTATATACACTCACTGGCCACTTTATTTGGTTCACCTAGCTAGTACCGGGTTGGACCCCCGTTTGCCTTCAGAACAGAGATCTGGTGACTGTGGAGGCCATTTGAGTAAAGTGAACTCATCGTCATGTTCAAGAAACCAGTCTGAGATGATTTGAGCTTTGTGACGTGTAGCATTATCCTGCTGGAAGTACATCAGAAGATGGGTACACTGTAATCATAAAGGGATGGACATGGTCAGCAACAATACTCAGGTAGACTGTGGAGTTTAAACGATGCTCATTTGGTACTAATGGGCCCAAAGTGTGCCAAGAAAATATGCCCCACACCATTACACCACCACCGCCTGCCTGAACCGTTGAGACAAGGCAGGATGGATCCATGCTTTCATGTTCTTTACGCCAAACGCAGAAATCGAGACTCGTAAGACCAGGCAACGTTTTTCCATTCTTCTATCGTCCAGTTTTAGTGAGTCTGTGTGAATTGTATCCTCCGTGTGCTGTTCTTATCTGACAGGAGCGGCACCCGGTGTGGTCTTCTGCTGCTGGAGCCCATCTGCTTCAGGGTTCGATGTGTTGTGCGTTCAGAGATGGTTTTCTGCAGATCTTGGTTGTAACGAGTGGTTATTTGAGTTACTTTTGTCTTTCTATTATCTCTAACCAGTCTGTCCATTCTCCTCTGACCTCTGACATCAACAAGGCATTTTCGTCCACACAACTGCCGCTCACTGGATATTTTCTCTTTTTCGGATCATTCTCTGTTAACCCTAGAGATGGTTGTGTGTGATCCCAGTAGAATCAGCAGTTTTTTAAATACTCAGACCGGCCCGTCTGGCACCAACAACCATTCCACGTTCAAAGTCACTTAAATCCCCTTTGTTCCCCGTTCTGATGCTCGGTTTGAACTTCAGCAAGTCGTCTTCTCCACATCTAGATGACTAAATGCATTGAGTTGCTGTCATGTGATTGGCTGATTAGCAAGCAATTGAACATGTGTACCTAATAAAGTGGCCGGTGAGTGTATGTAAATTACCTCTTTTATGTTTGGTTAACCTCATCAAGACAGATGCTAATCTATAAATATTTGTGGGTTTAAGTTTATATGCTTATCATTCTAATCTTAATATCATAATCTAAAGAACACTTTTGTGTTTTAAAGAAGCTTTCGGAGACTGTTACAGTATGTTTCTGTAGTAGTACATATGTGCGCATTAAACTTTGTTCCACAGAGACCAACAATGGCAAATAAATAGAAAGGTTTATGAAGCTTTGAGAGAGCAAAGAACATTTAAAGTCTAAACCCTCGGCAAACATCACCAGCACTGTTTAATAGATTGTGTAACTGCTGCATGATCATTTGAATGCACTGTTATGTGCTGATAGAATTACTCACGATAGAAAGATATACTTAGTTTCTTAAAAAACTTTAATTAGTTTAGTTAAATTGTGGCCACAAAATTACAAAAAAGTGTTCCCTCATTTTGATTTAATTCAATCAAATTAGTACAACATGGTCATGATGTACTCAAATGAGGGAACAAATTCAGTCATAGAAGTTAATTCTGAATTTAACTCAAACACGGCAACGAATGAAAAAACTGAGGAAACAAATTCTTTGTGGCCACAATAGATTTTTGTCCGAATAGCATGTGCATGGCTCCATAGTTAAGAGAGAACACAACTCTTGCTTAAATGCCTGGAGAGACATTTTATGGCTCATAACATATGGAGAGAAATAGTGGAGACACTGTACAATGATAAAACGTTCTAGTGCACATGTGTCGAGCGCCTTCACACACATGTTATGTCTCTGGCTGCACACAATCAGTAACCGTTTGCATCAAAACAGAAGTATACGTTGGGTTAATTGGGTCTTTCTTGACTAGAATAACACCCAAATTGGACCAGACTTCATGCTGATAGTCAAAGCTCTCTCTAAGAGACTGACACGCAAGATTGTTTTTTAGAGAAACATTAAGGATGGTTTAATTAAAGCACATTTTCTTTTTCATGTCTCTGCCCCCCAAACTGTTAATGAAATACCGTCCAACAGTTTTTAAGACCTCAGATTGTTAGAAACATCCCTTTGATATCACTGACATCACTTTAATTGTGGTCTTTGTCTTTTTGTCTCTCTCTAATTAACTGTAGTGACTGTTGTGCTAGTGTTACTAATTATGCGTTTCTCTTTACAGTTCGGGAAAAACGGAAAAGTCTGTACGTCAACCATGTAAGTAGCAGCAGCCATGACACCAGTGGATATGTGTTTTCTGTTTCTCATAAAGCTTGTGTCTGCGATGAAGACGTCTCTCCACATGTCACAACACCCACAAGAACTGATCAAATCCCACACTCAACCACATGAGAATGCAGAAGCCAGTGCTGCATGAGTCTCTGGGCTTGTGTTGTCATTAACAGCATTGCTTTTCTATTCTACTCTTGTTCATTCTATATACATGTTTTAAATAAATTATTCACCCAAAAATGACAATTTGCTGAAAATGTACCCTCAGGGCATCCAAAACGTAGAAGACTTTGTTGTTTCTTCATTGGAACAGATTTGGAGAAATATAGCTTTACATACATGATGTAAAGCTATATTTCTCAGATCTGTTCAGATGAAGAAACAGTCATCTACATCTTGGATGGTCTGAGAGTGGTTCAATTTTCATTTTTAGGTGGACTATTCCTTTAATATGCATGGCTTGATTTTCTTCATTTCAGTACTGCATGCTATTCATACACAACTTGTAATGAATAGCTTATGTTTTGTTCCTATTTTAATGTCTTCTATTACTTTGCAAGTTAACACACATTGCGGAGTCAAAGGTAAATATTTGCTCATTGCTCTGTTTACTTCCCTTAAACTGTGATATTGTATCTGTTTTGAAACTGTAATGATTTATTTGCATTATTAATGTTGCTTATCAGTTTGAAATCGTGCATAATACATTACTGTGTTTATATTGTAATGGATTGGGATTCTAACCCACACATTAAGCGAGAATCACTCAGGTATAAATTAGATGATAATGGCTTCTCTAGGGCTGCAGGTGGCCTAATTTTCAGCCTGTTTGCTGAAAGTGTGTGTTTGTGTGTACGCGTGTTTGTGATTAAATTATATTCTAGTTTGCACTCTGTGTGTCCTTGTCTTCCAGCAACATCCATCTGGCCCAATGAGACGCAAGTACAGCTCCTGTTCAACGATCTTCCTGGACGACAGCACCGTTAGCCAACCCAACCTCAAATACACCATTAAATGGTACTCGAACCCTTAGCGTAACACTGATTGAAAGATTTATGGTTGGTTTATGACATTTAAAATCAATGATTAGATGTCACAACATTATAATGTACAGTACAATAACTTTCCTAAATAGTTAACAATGTTAATAAACTATTAGTGTTTCCAAAGATGAGTGATGCATTATTAGATGACAGCAAATTATTTTTTTATGAAAAAATAAGCATGCATAATCACATATGCATAATGAACCACACAATATCACTGTTCAATATATGGATTTACAAAGAAATGTATTCGTTTAAATGAGGCCGCTTGTGGCATTACATTGTAATTATTATTTGAATTTATTCAGGAATAGTTTTACGAATGATTTACAAAAACCCACACTGCCTGTGTTTTGTCAAACATACCGTAGTATGTTTTGTATTCTATATAATCCACTGATCTACAGATTCATAAAAAAGAACAGCATATTATTTTATATGCACGAGGACAACGCAATAGCAGCGCGATACAAAAGATAAAGCTATATATAACTTCTCTTTCAGCTTGAATTGATTTGATGCTTTATCTTGTTGACTACCGTTTGATTGAACTTCTTTCTGCTATTTCTTCTGTTCGCAGTGTTTCCCTCGCAATATACTACCACATAAAGAACAGGTATGTTTTTCATTTCTACCTACCGACCATACTTTTATATCCGTCTCTGTCTCTGGCTTTGTGTCTGTCTTTCTCACAAACCTGTAATACCATATAAACCCTTAATGTGTTATAAGCTTCAGACTCCAAGGCTTCACAGCTGCTGAAATATAACTTTTAGACAAGGTTTTGGCAGCATTGAAATTGTATCACCACTAGCTCAAAACTGAAGCCGAGATCGTCTGACCCGACCCGACCCGAGCGGCACAGTTAAATTTAGAGCCCGAACCCGACCCGAAATCCCATATACATAATAACAAAAAAAAGGAAGAAGGTTGCATTTCACGATTGCATGCAAAGAAACGGATTAATTAAGGCTTCTGCCATTTCACAAACATTTACCAGTTATGAAAGTTTGTGAACATCAGGTGCAGCGGTCGATACATTCTGCCGAGTTTATGAATTCTGTTTGGACAAGAAGATGATGACCGTGCAAATTATGGTCATTTTTGTCAGTTAAGGCTCGTTAGCATTCTGTCTACTTTAAATCAGACATAAGCTCTTAAATAAGATTGTATTTATTTGAATGAATTAATCATTTATTTGAGAGAGAGAGAGAGAGACGCGAGCGAGAGAGAGAGAGAGAGAGAGAGGAAAGTTGCGTGCATGTGAACCTGCGTCTGCGCGTCTCTCTCTACAAGCAATGAGGCTTAGTTACTTCAAAACAGCGATTTTGCCGCCTCATTGCAGATAAATATAATGTTGTGACTTGAGTCAGTAGCCTGTCGAAGCTATTTTACTAATAAAAGTTTCCGTGCTGTTTGTGCGCGATCTCTGATATGTGTGTGCGTCGTCCTATGAAAGCAGGGAAGCCTCTGCATATAGTTTTGGTTTAGCTACAAACCCGAACCCGACCCGAGCGAAGCTATCCATTAAACATTAACCAAACCCGACCAAACCCGAAGTATTTCGGGACCCACGGGTTCGGGTCGGGTAGCAAACCTCTAATCACCACACACTTTCCTGGTTCTTTAATTCTTCATATGAATACAGCGTAGAATAAGTATCAGTCTTCCCTAATCTAATTTCAGTTAATCTTTCTACTTTCAGAAATGTGGACGGGCGAATGCTGTTAGACATTTTTGATGAACAACTTCATCCACTTTCAGTAAGTGTTTCATTTATAAGATGTGTAATTACACGTTTGAATGTCCTAAACCGTCCTCTTTCCACAGAAATCGGAGCTGCCGTCAGACTACGACAAGCACGACCCAGAACAGAAACATATCTACAGATTTGTCCGTACACTCTTCAGTGCCGCCCAGCTCACGGCTGAGTGTGCCATAGTCACTCTGGTGAGTCAAAGGTCATGTGACTTGATGGCAGACAAATGAAAGTTCATCTGTGTCTTTTAGATTGGCTGTTAGCACAAGTTAAAATAGGGTTTACCATCAGTGAAGTGGATTTACCATCACTCAGGTGAAAATGGCTGTCATATTTAGCGCTTTATTAGTGGGCGCTAAGCCCAGCAGCTGTCTGAGTGTGACTGTTCCTCCTCTGGGATGAAATCCTTCTTTTGAAGCCTCATCCCTTCTCACTTCTTCAACCAAATACCTTCATGAGTTGTCATTAAACAAGTTGTTGACATACAAGGGGCTGTGCATGCTTGGAAAGGGTTTGTGTGTTTAATAGGGTTTTAATCTACACTGATGATCCAATGGAAATGTACTCTCTGGGTGTATTCACACCAGGAAAGTCTGATAGTTCACTTGCTTTGGTCCGGACCAAAAGCAAAAAATGATACATTGTAGCTATTTTAGCCGTTTTGGTTCCTTTTCACACCGCACTGTTTGCTCTGGTCCGAACCAGCTGAAATGAACCAAAATGCAGTCACGTGACAACATCCGCTTCACTTGTTGGCTTCTCTTTGAACGCAGTCCCTAAACTGCTTTTCGATTGGTCTGAAAGAGCGTGCATCTTCCAACGGTGCTTCCTGGAGTAAACAAAGACAGGAGTAAAATGCAGCAGACTGCACACTGCTATTATGGAGAGAAAACTATGTGGGTTGATTTTATCCCTGATCATCCTTTAATACATAGTTTTTATATACCACTTCAGGTAATCAATAACTTTTGAGAATGAAGCTCATATGCGGCTGGAAAATAATGTATTAATTCACTGCAAAAGGCAAAGGTGCATCGCAAGTCCCCAAATTTCTATGAGGCTCTGCACCTCCTCACAACCCCAAGTTTGTCCGCAACCTGCCATGCTAATCTGCAAACTGTCAACAAACACTTCCTCATCCCATAATGCACAGCGCAGCTGACTACGGCAGCTGGTTTAGTCCAAAACTGCGCAGTTCTTTTTGCAGTTGGGTCTGTTTGAGTTCGGATCACGTTCTCACCACAAACGAACCGCTCCAGGGTTCGTTTGAAAGAGTACCGCGTACGCTTGTTTGGTCCGCTTTTGGTGCGCACCCGAGTGCGATTGCTGCATTCCCACCGGCCCAAACGAACCGCACCAAGAGGGAAAACGAACTTGAGTGCGACTCAACAGAACTAAATGAGGCAGGTGTGAAAGCACCCTCTATCTACGATAGTCACAATGAATTATTCACTGAACATCTGATGTATTGCACATAAAAAAGTAAGGCAAGAGTGTCCTTAAAATTATAAGGTGCGATCTAATTGGTTTTAATCAATGTATTATTATCTTTAGATGACTGAAATATCTGACCTAAAAATAAACATAGATATCCGTATGATTACTTCACTCATAAACTGTTGCACTATTATTATTATTATTATTGTAGTACCAATGATTTCGGACCCAAATATCACATAAAATGCTAATCGTGGTAAATTACTTTAAATATCAGTCGGTTTCTTTCTAGATGGTTCTTGGCCATAAAAACTGCAAAGTGGACCAAACTTGATATTTATAGTCAAAATCTGAAACTAATGAAAACATTGTTTTGAGTGCAGCTTTAGATATTTTGTATGAGTTTGGGATCTGTGTTGTGTTATCTGTAAACTTCTCAGATAGACAGATTGTGTGTTTCTTTGTTTCTAAATGTAGATCGAGACAGATTGAGCGTGTTCCTTGACCTGTAGGGGGCAACAGGTGCAGAGATGCTGGTAAACTCTGATTGGCTGTCGCTGGTGCTTCAGTTATTGAAAGAGAACTATGAGTCACTGCACACAAACTTCACGGGAGACTGATCGACTTTAAAAATACACTATCAAAACATTCCCACTCAAATAATAAAATCAATTCGTCTTTTCAAAACTGTTGCCCAAAACAGAAATCTCATTGGGCCAGTTTCGCATTCAAAGTGGACCGACATATTGACTTTTAGTTTAGGATACATGTAAATCTTTGTCATAGTACTGAACAATCGTCTTGAGCATAATCAAATACATGGGGTAATATGTATCCCTATTTATTATGACAACAAAACAATGTTTTATTGTTAACTAAAACTAAATCATGTTATTACTTGAAATAATGCTGAAACAAACACAAAATACATAATGTAATGTTACCTTGGCAACAAAATAAATGTAAGCTAAAGTACTGCAACTTCTAAAACCAAAACAGAAATGAAGCTAAACAGAAATATATATATATAAAAAATATATTAATAATAAATGACAAAAGCACAAATAAACTGAATATTCAAATTTTTTATAAATACTAATACTATAATAGTATATCATTTACACTTATATAACACGTTATGGTAATTTTCCCTCTTAAAATACTGTATTTATGACTGAATAAAAACTGAATTATGTTTTCGTAGCTCTACTCAGGTTAATGTTTTCTATTAGGGGGCTGACCGCTGTCCCTGGAGTGTTTTTGTAGGTTGTGGATTTATAAATTGTAGGTGTGTAATTTGCCCATTTGCTGACACTAGTTCATCTTGAACAGCGTAAAGTAGATTATCTCACAAACATACTCCCATAAGCACATATTTAATGCACAGCTGCCCACGGGTGAGCCAAAGCCCCCTGATGCAGTGGAACCAGTTAAACGTGATTTCTGTCTTACACTTTGTACAAAAAAAAGAATTGCTCTTTTTAGATTTATTTTCCACTGTGGGAAACTAATATTATTTGCCATTGTTGTCCCCAATTTGTGTGCGTATGTGCATTTGCACTGCTTAGTGCTTCTATGTCTTTTTTGCATTGCATACATCATGTGTTCTTCATTTCATAAGGACATCTTTGTTCGCACTATATCCATCAGCAGTGTTTATGAATGCTAAAGACGCCCATGGCTATAGCATACTGTCATACACCACGTCAACAGAGCACAGACTTACAATTCAAACACTTAATAAGTAATGTGTATAACTTTCCTTTAGAAGTACACAAAGAAATATTATTGGAGTTACTTAGGAAACCATCACTTTTGCTAGTGATCATACTTGTTCTTTGCCATTAAACATATCAATGGCCTTTAACATGTCACTTGTCCAACAGACAGGAAGAATGCATAGAATCACGTGGCATGTTAAAAAGAGATGTGCTATTTTTTTCATAATGTCTAGTTGCTAAAGCAACAGACTTTAAAGTGGATAAAACAGAAATAAGGGCTCTGTAATCTACCTGTTCTCCTTCAAAATTCCTGTGGTGTTTAACAGTACATCTCAACCTTGTGCAGTCTCATAACACAGAACCTTTCAACAGACATTTATGAGCGCCTCAGTTTGATCAGAATATATTTTTCTCTCACCTTTATGGTATAAAATTGAAATGCCTTAAGGTTTAGAGAAATAATGTATCCGTGTGATTTAAAGTCAGTGGTACAGAGTGAGTTTGTGTTAATCTAGTGTGTATTTCTGCCTTTTTCAAAAATCATGAAATATAGCAAAATTCCAGAGCCAAAAGATTAGCCAAATTATCTTAATTAGGGGATCTGTCTTATTTTCAAGTACTTGAATCTTTGTCATAGTACTGAACAATCATCGCTTTCCACATTCATTTGTATAGTGCTTTTAATTATGTCGATGGTTTCAAAACGGCAGAAAATGCTTGTTGCAATATTTGTTATTTGGCTCCTTATGAACAGGAATCTTAAATTTAATCTCAACGAGACCCCGTGAGCAGTCACAGGTAACTGTCACGGCGGTGAAGTGTTGGAGAAAAACCTTAAAGAGAACCAAACTCAACTAATCCAATGTTTTGTTCATATTTCCAAAGGGCAGCATGTATATTTAAAACAGCAGGGGCCTAAAACAGATCCGTGTGGCACACCATACTTACTAATGTTAGATTTGCTAGTTCCACGTTTCAACAAACAAATTGGTAATGGTCAATTCTAAACTAACTGAAGGCAATGCTATTTTCCAATCAATGCATGTCATCACGATCTATAGTGTCAAAAGCTCTAAGCTCTAGTATAGCTGGAGTGAAATGCAGTCTTGGTCATATACCGGAAGCAACTCATTTGTAATTATAAATGCAATCTCTGGTCTATGATGGGCCCTGAAACTTGGCTGAAATTCTTTATAATCTTTGTATTTAAATAGCATAGTTTTTTGAAGGATTCGTGGTACATGTCCAAAAAAACATGCTGTTAAAACAATGGTGTTTGTTACCAGCGAGGCACCAGGTGTTTTTGTTGGTTGGCTGAGCATGTGTGTTTGTTTGTCTTTCGGCATGTATGCCCCCTGACCTATGTGTCAGTCTTGCAGTAATCACATACAGTATTTGCAGTGACGCTGCAGTAACCTTGCTCCAAAAACAGAAATGCAGGGGCCAGTCGCCAGAATCTATAAACAAACATTGGTATCTTTAAAGTGGACTTGATTGAAAATATGCTTTATTGGCATATTAGTCAAATCTATTATATGTTTAACTTAACTTTCTTTCTTTCTTGTAGGTGTATCTGGAAAGATTAACCACATATGCAGAGATTGACATTTGTCCTGTTAACTGGAAGAGGATTGTTTTGGGTGCTATCCTGTTGGCGTCAAAAGTGTGGGATGATCAGGCCGTATGGAATGTTGACTACTGCCAGATCCTCAAAGACATCACGGTGGAAGACATGTAAGTGTGTCTCTTGAGCCAAATTCAATATAACGTGTCACTCTGAGGTACAAGTCATTTAATATGGGGGAAAAAGAGCTTCATCGACTCTTATCATTGATCATGTGCAGTTTCCCAGGAAGCAACAAGTATCTTGAACACAAGATGAAAAGGATGCTTTACTCTGAAGTCGTATGTAATATTTCAAATTTTTGTACAAGTTAAATTCGCAACTGTGGATGCTCAGCCTTCAAACATTTCTAAGATATATGCTGACTTACAGTTGACGTAAAACGTTTAGGATGTAATGTATTCTGAATGAAGCAAGATAATCACCAACAAATCATATAGAATAAGGAGCATGTATTAATTGCATGTAGGGTGTGTTTTAATTTTATGTTGAACACAGAGGTTAGTGCCCTACACAAATCATGTATTGTGGTATATTTACTTTATCCATTGGCAGCTTTTCTAAGGTTCCAAGCATCTGTAGAACTGGTATTTCTGAAGTTTTTATGACATTCTTTGGAAACTATGTCCTAGAGAGCTTAAGGTACCATATATAATATCCCTGATGGCAAAATACCAAGAAATTGAGCTGACAAATACAAAGAGTGATACTTGACACTTCAGCATGTTGTCACATCGGCTCCTGCTGAGCGGTTATTTTAAAGGCCGTCCTGACTAAAGATTCAGTGAAGGAGGCAGTCATTTTGTCCTCAAAGCACACCGCAGACAGCATGGAGGACCATAGAGTGTGGGTTTATGGGTGTTTGTTGTCAGAGGCTTCACTGTTGGTTATATTTAGCTGGTTGGTTTCTGCCTGCGTTGGAATAATTATGCGGTTGGTAGGAAGGGGTGACAATAGATTGTTTATTTTGAACTTTGAAGAGTTTCATCGGTCGTTAGAAATGTTGTAGGGAATAAAGTTACATTTTTAATAGGAACAGATGATCAAGGCTTGTCATTTGGTGTTCTTGTCAGAATTGTAGTTTTAAAATGAAGAGACTTTCATTGAAACATGCTAAGTCTGAATTTCCTTGAATAGCTAACTGTCAAGATTTTATTTTTGCTTATTTCCACCCACTGACAAATGTCAAAAGGAACATACGCCAAACTAATTATCTTTGCTTTCTCTCTCCCACCAGGAATGAGTTGGAGAGACAATTTCTGGAGTTGCTGCAGTTCAATATTAACGTTCCATCAAGCGTCTATGCCAAGTACTATTTTGACTTGCGTTCGCTTTCAGAGGCGAACAACCTCAGCTTTCCCCTTGAGCCTCTGAGCAGAGAGAAGGCCCAGAAACTTGAGGTGAGTGGTCGATACTACTCTAGATCAGTGGTTTTCAAACCGGTCCTGCAAGCACCCCCAGCACTGCTTATTTTCTGTTTCTCCCTCATCCATCACACCTGATTCAACTCATCAGCTCAGTAGTGGAGACTGCAAGACCTGAAATGGGTGTCTCAGATATATGGAGACATTCAAAATGTGAGGTGTTAGGGGTGCTTGCAGGACCGGTTTGAAAACCACTGCACTAGATCATTAGCACACATTATATAGCTCAAGATATTTATCTCTGATTATCAATCAAGATCTCATTTATATCCCAGTGTTGTGGTTTCTAGGTTTTCATGAGAAGCAATATTTCAGCAGATTGTAATACTGAATCTATTAGCATTGTTCTAGCAAGTTACAAAGAATATGAAAGTAAAACATGAAAGCTTGCGTTGGTAAAGATTTCACTAAGAAGGGATATCGTGACATGTTGTATTGGTCCATTGGTTCAGGAGCAGCAGGGCTGAGTAATTACCTCGGCTGAATCCCCATGTGTGTCTTATAACAGCATTCAGCCTTGATGCTGCCCAATTACAGTCCTGACAAGACCAGGCCTATAATGATGTTAGTTAGTTCAGCTGTGTGTGTGTGTGTGTGTGTGTGTGTGTGTGTGTGTGTGTGTGTGTGTGTGTGTGTGTGTGTGTGTGTGTGTGTGTGTGTGTGCACGCACGCACAGTTGTCTTTGGTGGCATAATATCCCACTAGCCCATCTAGAGTCAATGGTCTGTGGGTGGACAGTTCAATCAATCAGTGGTTTGTGATCCATTTCTTTCATGAGGTCCAGCCCCCCTGCTTCCATCTTGCACTGGTCCTTTTTATACGCTCCAACACACAATCTCAAAATAATGCACACAAGTTGTATCTTGTTTCACGAATGAAACTTTTTCCCACTTATTCTTAGATGTTTTGGTAATTTTGTTTTGTGACACCTTCAGTTGTATCAGATGTGAATCTAGCTAATTGTATGACCTTTTTAACTCTTATAAGTCAGCAGATAATGACTTACAAGTTAATAATATACGGTTATACTAATATTACTACTACTAATAATAATAATAATAATACGTATAATACTGTAGAAAGAGAAAAGGGCTAAAAACAGAACCCTGGGGAACACCTGGAGTAAGAGGAGCTTCGTGTTATTTCCACATTTGTGGGGAAAAAACTAATCATAATAACAACATGCTGGGCCTGAAAAGGTCGAGCCAATACATGTATAAAGCTGCTGAAGTAATTTACATTTCTAACATTATATATATTTTTTAATGATAAGTTTTCAAATATAGAGTAATAAACTGTTTCTCGTGTTTCTCACAGGCGATCTCCAGGCTTTGTGATGACACATATAAAGACTTGAGAAAAGCAGCCAAGAAGCGCTCAGCGAGTGCAGATAACCTGGTAGTGGTCAGATGGTCGCCGGCCATCATATCCTAATAACGGTGGACATTGGAGACGTTCACGAGAGACTGAGAGAAAAAGACTGTCAAGCGTTCTCTAAGAGGACACATACGTGCTTAGTACCTCCACAAGACTCTTGAGCCAGAGGTTTTTATCTAAAGAGTGTCCTTGCTGGTCGTACGGCTGCTGTATATACAAGACACCCTCACAAAGATCACTTTCCAACCTGTGGAAGAGAGGAGGACACCGCTACCGCAGTTCAGAAAAACTGCAGTATGTGAATATAAATGAGGGAGAAAGACGCCCAATGACTGGAACAGCATTCCAACAGCTCGGTGTCATACGTGTTTGCCAGTCTAGGTGAGGAAGTATCCGTACTGTGTTAATTCATCTTGTATGGTAAGAAAATGTCCACCTGGATGCTCAAGGATGTGTCGTATCAAGATCCAAAATCAACCACTTCTCAAGATATTTCTTAGCTATTCTTCCATTGCTTAAATTATTTCTCTCCAAATGGCTCTGAGCTGATCAAACGAAAAAAATACCACTGTTCTTACATACATTTATGTAACATTTTATCACATTAAGATTTATGTTCAATTAAAAACATCATTAATGGTGGTTAAAATGAGTCTTAATGCAAATTAATTGGAAACTATACAATTTGGACCTCTTTGTTTAGTCTGATTATTTGATCGTTTGTTTGGTTGTTTTTTTTCTTTAAATTGTAATACCCGATAAATGCAGTTTGCACCATTTAGGCTTATTATATACGAGTAAAGGAAGCTGACTTTGTATTTTCAAAAGGACGGTGTTGTGTAGAGTTTCCATATGAAGTTCCCGGGACTTTCCTTTGGAAACACAAGATTCGATATACTAATAATATGTTTCAATTAAAAATGTACAATGTCAAAATGGACTGAAATTGGAAGTTTTAATACTGAAATCAAAGGTTTTTCTTCTGCAGAGCCAACAATGACATTCCATCAATGACCATGAGCGTGACCATGTTTTTTATAACCTCAAACGGCAGATATGCACATGCTGTGTCACTCATTTCCAGTTCCCAAAGCTATACACTGTGTTCTATCTATTCCGTACAACACCTGCTGGAACGATTGGAGCTGATATTTGAAAGGCTCCTGGGGAACTTTCAGATAACATTGGTGTCGAAGTCAAAATACTGGTTATTAAAGTGAGGCTCCTTGTGCCCCTGCGATACAAATGTTTGGACTGATTGCAGTGCTTTATTTCTTAATTACCAGAGACTGAATTGAATTGGCGGGAAAGAGGAATTCCTGCTGTATCCACCTGCGTTAGGCGGAGGAAAGGGCCTTAGATGTAGAATAAGAAATTAACCATTTTATCATTCCTTCTCATTAAGACAGGGAAATATGTTTTTAGTAGTGCTGTAATGATTAATCACATACAAAATATGTTTTTGTTTGCATAATATATGTGTGTGTTCTGTGTATATATATTATGTATATATATAAATACACACACATACAGAAAATGTGTGCATGTATTTACATGTCTATATATATATATTCATATATTTAATATAGAAAAATTACATTTATCTGAAATATATACATGCATGTGTGCGTGTGTTTATATATACATAATAAATATACACAATACACATACATATATTATGTAAACAAACACTTGTTTGGATGTAATTAATTGTGATTAATGGTTTGACAGCACTAGTTTTAGACAGTAGAATTAGTTTAAAATCAGTTCTTCTCAATTCAAAGCAAGTGTTGAATTATGCCATCAGATGTGTGTGGAAATGATTCGTTATGTTATCTGTTGAGAGTAATTGAGACATTTTCATTCGTGAGACTTCACTCAGAAACAGCTTGAGAATTAGAACTTCCAGAAATATATTTTGTATATCGTACATAAAGATACTTAAATAAATGTAATTATGATCTTCAGATATTTATATGTGACCAGTATTTACTTTGGTTAACTCCTGAATTCTGGATACACGTTTTGAGAAATGTTAATGTCAGATGTGTTATTAGGAATAAGTCCATCTTCTGGAATCCGACACCGTTTCTAAGCGCTGTCACTGAGGTGTTTTTCATAATCTTCTGTCGATTGAATTTCCAGTTGAGTTTAACCTTTTTTGTTCTGCATCACAACAGCGACGAAGCAATTGAACAATGTTTTGTTGACATGAATGTAATTCTGAAATAGCTTGTTTTTTTTAGCAGAAATGAAAACAGATTTTTTTTCCCTTAGTAATTGCTTCAGAAGACATCGAAATGGCCATTATTTTCAAGCAGTATGTGCTTATTCTTACATTAATTCTATTTGTATTTTTTTTCTAGGTATTTTATCTCCAATGCCCAAAATCGTCTTAACATTTTTACTTAAAAACAGTCAAATCTAAATATAGTGCACACTTTGTGTCTTTTGTATACAATGCAGTAAGTAGGCCATGTGATGCTAACATATCTGACTGGACATACAAAGATTAAATATGTCCTGCAAAATCAAAAGAAAAATTGCAAGAAAAAATTAAGACATTTAGACATGATACTAGACAAACCGTGCAACTAAGACAGTGAACCCAGATGTCTGTGTTGGTTTATTTCCTTAAGATGAAGAAAGTTTGACCAAAGTACTTCTCAAGGAAGGTCTGTTTTTTGCTCATTTTAAGAGTGTTGGAAACGTTTGAGAAAGGTGTGTTTGGGGAAGCAAACACAATCATGAAGCATTTGTAGATGGTATTGTATTTATTTTCCGTGAGCATGTGGGGATCTGAAGGCGGTGTTATAAACTCGAGTCCTGATAGGAGGCATTGGGCAGGCGAGTGTTGAGTTTTATCCGTGTGCACTGAACTCTACCTCCGCATAGAGTCTTTGTTTCTAATGTAATACCTCTATCTTGCACTCTCTGGCTGTTGCTCTGTAATCTTTCTCATTTCCATTGCAATTTCTAGGAACTTACAAATTCAAATATTTCAGAATATTTATACTATAAGTGGTTTCCTGTGAAAAAAGAAAGAAAACTGCTGTAGTTGTGACTTTAATTTATGTTCGGTCACTGGTTGTATGCCTGTTATTATGAATAATACATTATTTTGTCATTTGTTTCTGTTCCAAAGGTCAAACCCTTCTTCAGTATGTTTTCAGTGGCTGAATACTATCTCTCATGTATGATCTTAGTTGATTCTACTTTCGGTTTAACTAAGTGAACCCAGGAGCTGGAGGCTACAATGGTCGCATGCGGTTTTCTTTTGGTTCTCAAACTATGATTTTAACTGATGCTCCCAGTTCAGAAGCAATGTTTAGAAACTGCCACAAGAATAAACTTTTCAAAGTTGCAATACAAACTGGTCTAATGTGTTTTTAATGAGTCTCATCATCACATTATATAAGATGTATAGGGAGGACTGGGTCATATTTTTCATGGTAGGATTTATGTTTATTTTATTATTATTATTAATATACTGCTTAACCCCTTTTGCTGTAAAAAAAAAAACAGCTTTTTGTGTTTTTGTGCCAAAAGTATTTTTTTGTGTGCATGTGTTAAAACAGAACACTTCTATTGAAGCTTTTCAGAGACTGAAAAGTATAAAACATGAAATTTAATAATTCAGTTATTTTTATGTTTTTTGTCTATCAATTTGACCCACGTTTTCATTTTCAAGCTGTACATATGAATAAATGAATACCTGTAGTGACTATTTGCACACAGACGTGCAAATTACTATACGTGATAGTATAATATTATTTGTCCTTTATGGTATGTATTGGTATTTTTTTAATAATTTGCCTCATTTTCTCAAACCCTTGCATGGTTAAAATGGATTTCTCAAAATGATTTCCAGTGCTAACCGCCGAAAAACAACGCTTGACAAAATTTTTAATTTAAAAAAACTCAAATTTAAGTAAACTTTAAGATTTAATTTTCAGAGGTTCTTATTTATTTCGTATTTTAGTGTTTGACAAGTTTCAGTAAAGGTGTTCTGCTTTTACTTTAGTGTTGATTTGTTGGTAAATTGCATGGAATGGGGTCAATGTTGGAAAACATAATTTACCACACTTTTCAGACATATTTAACTAGAACCCACTGACAGAGATAACAGACATTTGTGAACTTTGAACCCTTGCAATAACTAAATTTGGTCTCATAAGTATTATCAAGAGAATAGCAATTTATAGTGTTTTGTATTGTTATTATTCAGTAAATACTGTGTATAAAATCTAATTTACTGTTCATTGTTATAAGATATGGAGCGTTGGAGCTAGAATAAAAGGTTTGATGCATTTTAACTGACCCAACAAATTCAGCCAGAAGTTGCCCTGCACCTCATTTAATGAAATAAATAGTTCAATGACGTCCAAAAATAGAGCATCAACTATAACAGCAAGCCATTCTGAAACGAGAGCATATGGTGCATGCATTTCCATCCTAAGTCTTCGACTTTACACCTCTAAATGTGTCCCTGGTGAACTACGCCACTAGTTACCTTAAAATATGTCTGTATCTAGCAGAGCCGGCCTGTAATCCAACTACAGAGATACAGAGGCCAAAAGAGACAATTATAGAAGTATTTGAGACTGTAATAAGTCATCTGGGACATCCAGTATCTGTTCTAAATGTTCAATAACCACAAATGTGGGAAATTTATTTGTGTTGAAAAGAACACATTTGGTTAGGCTTGCAAATGCTGTATTATTTGCATTGTCTCTCCAATGCAGGCATACCATTAAACTGTTGTTCGCCTAATCGGGATGCAATTTGCTGTACTCCTGGTGTAATCAATCTCATAAACACGTTCCAAAATAAGAGCTTGACTATACAAGACAGATTAATAATAATATTTAAGCGGGGTGCCTGACACAAAGTAGCCTTTATTTTTGCAAATATTTATTGTTAATGAACACATTTACATTTTTATTTATAAAGTGATTGCAAAATAATTCTGTAACTTACAAACCTAATTTAGGTCCACCATAGTTTAATGTGTCAAACACGTTTTGAAGTAAGTGTTCACTACCCAAGCAGCTGTCAATATAGTTTGCATACCCCGTAAGTCTCCATTCATTAGAACACAAGTCCTTCAAACCCTCGGTCCAGATGTCCCTCATTCAGAGGTGGTTTAGACAGGGCTAAAAGCTTCTGGAGATTCCACTATGATCTTCTCTGATCCCATGACATCCAGTCGTGCCGAACACCTCAAGGACAGAGCTAAAGAGAGGATTCGTTTGAATAATGTAATAATATTACCCCTAGACACCTAGCACATCTCTAACAGAAGCCAACCAAAAATGTCCTTGTAGAATTCATGTGAAAAGTTTAATTAATTTGCTGCATGACCTCAACACCCGACAAAAAACTTAGACACAAGTATGCCAAAGTCTTCAGTTTCCTAAAATAAATGAAATTCACGTCAACACAAAATGTCTTTCCTAACGATTCTGCGACCCAAGACCTCGTGTGACTTACAACTGTACTGTCATTGAAATGCTTTCCATCATACATGAGAATTTAATTCAGTTATTTGATGCCTGATCCAGCAAGTTATTCTCCTGTAAGGACAAACAGAGCCCAAATATCACAGCAAGGCCTGCGTGCCGACATGCCTTTGGTGGGTAAGAATAGCCTCACAATGGAGCTCACGTCTCTCGTCTTCTGTTGTCTGGGAACAGTTGTTGTCAGGACAGAGGCAGAGGTAAGATGGGAAGCCAGGTTGGTGGATACGCGTGAGTCTTGCCGTTGCGGATTTCTCCTGACCGGGAATTTGAGTGCTTGTACATAAGGCTTATTTGTAATGCCCTCTTGGACTGAGTTTAATACGGACTGTAAAATATAGTTCTTGTGTGGAATAAAGTGGGCTGTGAGTTGACCAGTGGGATATCCTGGGTTTGGAAGCCTAATTCTGCTGGCATGGCTAAACAGACTGCATCTGAAATGATCTTCATAACTTTGAACCACAACATCACCCTCATAGGTATGTGCACGGTTTTGGTATTTTAATACAAATTCATACAGGAGCTCCAGAAAGTATTTGGGCACTTAAGTGCAAACCTTCAATGTCTAAATGTAATTGTATTCGATTTTCAAAACATTTGTTTTAAATACAGCACATTTGTACATAGTAAACGTCCCATTTAGACCAATTCCTTCATGTAGAAAATAGCTAATACATTGGCAGATGCCACTTATTTTCCCTTAGTATCTAATGCAATGACATTTGTACATTCTGAACTGTCCAAATATGTTTGGGGAGCCACTGTATCGCTGTATATGGCATATGGACCAATTTCACAGGTATAACAATTATATAATCCAGAATGATTTGCCAACACTATCTCACAACCAATTTGTACGTATTTTCCAAGGTTGCTAATTCGTACAAATTCGTATGACCTCACAAATGTTGTATGATTTCAGTGAGGGGCAGGGTTGGGGTGGTCATTCATATGAATTCCTATGAATTTTCCCTTGCAAAATACATACTATTCTTCACAATTCGTACAAATTCGCACAAGTGAGGTCATATGAATTTGTGTAAATTAGCCACCTCAGAAAATGTGCATGAATTGCTGTGAGATCGGGTTGTGATTTGCTTGTATAAATATTCTATAATTTATTTATTTATATAAAATACTATTAAGAGACAAAATGTCTTTATATTATAAGTAATATAGTAAAAAAGAGAAAAGTTTAGACAAAATCATAGCATCGAGGACAATATCCACTGAATATAAAGAGTAAAACTGATATGATTCTACCAATGTTCTGCTACAGATACTCAGCATAGGGCCATAGCTTATATGTTGCCATTAAAGTAATATCAAAGATCAGTTTGTCAAAAGAGTACTTGTCTAGTTTATTCAGTTAACTTGACAACATTAAGTCAATTTCCAGATCAATTTCAAAGGAACATAAAACATGATAAGTTAAACTGACAAAGTTCTGTGTGCTTTTGCTCCTTAGGGAAAGCATGGCTCGTCCTGGTGGTATTCCTTAGAATCCTGGTCCTGCTGTTTTCTGGTTACCCCCTCTACCAGGATGAGCAGGAAAGATTTGTGTGTAACACCATTCAGCCCGGCTGTGCCAACGTGTGCTACGACACGTTTGCCCCTCTTTCCCTTTTCCGATTCTGGCTGGTGCAGCTCACAACCCTTTTCCTTCCCTATGTGATGTTTGTCATCTATGTGATCCACAAAGTGAGTTCTGGTCTACCTGCTGACAGCGGAACTTCAGAGTCCATTAAAGCAGACTCCATCTATAAGATCCATCAAGAATCATTCAGGAAAGCATCTCTTTGTAAGGCCGTCGTGAAGGCTGAGAAGGGACGGGTGCAGTACTTCACAGGAGCCTACATCTTGCAACTGTTGCTTCGAATATTTGTAGAAGCTGGATGTGGAGCTGCACATTATTACTTGTTTGGCTTCCACATCCCCAAACGCTTCATGTGTCAGCAGCCACCTTGCACAACAGTGGTGGACTGCTACATCTCTAGACCCACTGAGAAAACCATCATGCTGAACTTCATGTTGGGGGCAGCCGCTTTGTCCTTGCTGCTAAACATGTGTGACCTAATCTGTGCTGTCAAGCGCTCGGTAAGGCAAAAAAGCAAAGGAAAGATGCTAGTAGAGAAGATGTACGCTGAGGAGCAGTACTTCCTGTCAGGGAATGGGAATCAAGTTGTGGACGCCAACATCCAGCCAACTCAAGATGTGATAGGATCGGGAGGGTACCGCAAAAGAGGGATCAGAAACTCAAGTGGCGATGAAGCTGCTTCCAATCATTTGGACGATGGCCCTCCACCACCCTCAACTCTTGGAGGAATGCCTACAATTGCTGGAATGCCTGGTTCCAACAACAATGACGACAGCAGCAGCTACCAACCCACCCAAGAAGAGGGGATGGTAAGAGAGGGCAGTGAAGTGGCACTGTACCCCAGCGAGCCTTTGGCGACTCCTAGATCTGTCCGAGTCAGCAAACGCAGTCGTCTCAAACCTCCACCACCTCCACGAAGGGACAAACTAACTGCTCAAGGTGTAATTGATGTCTCAGGAGCGACAGCGTTGTGTACCAGAAGAGTAGGACAATACACTCTGGTAGAAATGACCACCGGTGAGGACGTACCAACATGCAATGGAGATGGACAAGCAAAGAGGTCGGAATGGGTTTGACTGTCCCTCCAGATGACTAAGAAGCTTTATTTTTTTAAGCATCGTCAGTTGATTGGGACTGGAACAGAGTGACTTGATTGGAATAGTTTGCTTGGAGAAACAAGGTGAAATGAGAGGTATTATTAGATGCCAACGTCATGGATACATACCAACCCTTGGATCAGCTCTGCCCTCAGCATTCACCTGCCTCTCATGTTTATGTTAGCGCATAAAGCCAGACGGGCCTTGACCTGCCTTGCCCCTGTGACAATCAAGGCACACTGAAGGCCTTTCTAAAAACAGGTCCGTTGCAACCACCCAGGGTCTCTGAGGTTAAGCTAAGACTGACATCCTTTCTGCAACAACAGGGGCGGCCACCAAGCAAGAACAACCCCGAGGGTACAAAGGTGCTTTAAAGGTCCTCCAAAATCCTCCAGCCTGCAAAAACTCAGGAACTGTCGAGTTTCAGTCAACTGGACCCCATCATAAAGCAATTACTGCACAGGCTGCTTTTGTATTTATGGAGGTAGCTTGTAACACTATTTCAAGGACCCGCTGGGGTTTGGTTTGGAGCTTTAGAACAAACACTTAAAATAGTGTTCCGTAATCTGGTGTAACACGAGAGCAAGACGATGCGTGGCTTTCAGACTTTCAGAAGCGAGCCGCAACATGTAAACGATTAGACATGTTAGCTTGGACAGTCAGCTAGACTGCAGCCCTCCTGTCCTCACAATGTCAGTCATGTGTCTTATTATACACGCCAGGGACTTCTGGGATTGACTATATATGGAGTTATTTATGCATCACTGATGATGATTTGTAGTTGTAGTTTTTATCGTTTCTTTTGCTGCTATTTGCTAGGGATCTTTAGTCTGATGTCAAATGGTTTGTAAGTCAGTGACTCTTTGGGATTGTTTTTATTTTATTACCTGACCAAATCACACTTCCCCTTAAAAGGGCATAGAAATATTATTAATATTTCACATATTACATAACTGGTGACTATTACAGAAAGGACAGACAGCATGAACTCCTGCATCTCAAAATGCAACACATTCAATTTCAGTTACATTTAATTTCATTTCAATTGTGATGACAGCTGGATTTCAAATGGATTTCATTTATATAAGATTCATGTGACCACAGAGTAACATATTACTTGGAGTCTCTAGTAATGTGCTGATGAGTCGACTCAGGGGTTTTTGATTAGAAAAATGTGTACTGTTGGTATGTCCACCAGAAACAGGGTTGGGAAAACCTACCATAGATGAACATCCTATTAAAACCTGACAAATAATGCCCTCCAGTGGACAATACATGCACAGAACTCAAGTCTAAAGATGTCCTTCACTACTGCAAATGTTTGCACCATCAATGTGCAATCAATGCAATTACATTAGCATCTACATTATTTCAAATGAGTGTCTTTGACACTCATTCGGGAGACTTAGAATGTTTATATACATGTTTCTATGAATATACAGTTTGTATGTATATGTAGGCCTATTGTAATACTAAAACTTCCCTGTAAATGTAAACATTCTTAAATGTAATTTACCTTTTACTGCATTGCATTGCATAGCATTACCAATTAGGGGTGTATTTCCCAAAAGCATCGTTAGCTAAATATGGTGGCAAGTTCCATCAATGGAACAGAATGACTGAATTTACGACCATAGTTCATTTTGGGAAACACCCCAGGAAGGCAAAAGGTGTTTATAAAGACTACAACAAAGTTACAGTTTGCCCATTATCATGCCAGTTATTTTTGGGTGCGAGAATTGTCCTCTAATGGCTACAAAATTAGACAGTGCATGTAATTGTGTTTTTTTAATAATGCGTATCATTATATTGTCACTACAGTAAGTGCAAAATGTGTTTTCAGAAGAAAAACTGAAAGCTGTATTTGAACACTGCACAGTCAGTTTGTTCTTGATGTCATATATTTAAGGAGAGATCTAATATTAAAATAAGAGATGTTTTGGAACCAAGGAGGCCTGGAAACGTACCTGTCACGTGCAGCATTCACTGTTCCTGCTCTCACTGAGACTCAGCGCTCTCTGCTGGCAGGAGTTGATACTGCACTCCTTTGCTTCAATGAATCTTTATTGAAATGGTAAGTAGCATTGTGACAGTGCTCGTAAAACTGGCGTCATCTAGCGCCCCGTGTCTTTTGGTCTATTTAATTTAAACAGCTAAGAAGCTCAAACTTGTTATTCAGGTGTGATTTATTGTCCTGACCGCTGCTCACGTGTCACTTGTTAGTTTTCTCAGCACTGTTGAGTAAAGGCAAATCATAGTAAATTGCGATTACTCAATGAGGCTTTTCTTGATTCATTTGATAGAAATTTCATTTGCATGTCAGATTTAGATTTTAAAGATTACTTATTTAGTTTTAATATTTCTCTAATAAGGTATCAAACATCCTGAAATTGGAGTGCTATTGGTTGTATTGCTTTCTGAGCGCTAGCACTTTCTTGAGAAATATAACTTAGACAACATTAGTCGCCTGGTGGTTTTATGCCCGTGAAATATATATATATATATATATTTCGAATTGTAAAAAGAAATCAAGGGGGTTCAGTGGGGCTCCTGTGGCTACTTTTACACAATGATTAAAAAATTGGTCTAATTTTTTAAAAGGTTTACATTTAATGAAACAAATATCCTTATTAAACGAGCTATTATTTGTACGTTTTTTTTTCTGGGGCCTGAAATGTCAATGTCAGAGTCAATATTGATAATTAAACAATATTTTGCTGACTGTGTTTTCTTGGCTGGTTTAGGTCTAGCATGGATAAATAAATATGATAATAAATCGCCAGTAGGTGGCAGTAAGTCTCAGTTTTAATAAATTACTTACCGAATCATTCATAAAATCAAACGATTTGTTCAAAACGGCTGATTCGATAGAATCGTAACAGGTGAGACCACATGGACCGTTAAATTACTGGGTCACTCGATTCGTTCAAAAATGACTGATTCGCGGAATGAAACACCATGTTGCTATGCACTGTTGTATAAAACTAATAGCACATTTGTACTGCTTGCGGCCTCGCGCACATGTGCTAATATACAGAACAGTACATTGCTTGTGAAATAAAAACGTAAAAACTCATACATGGTATTTTTTATTTCATTGCTGGAATTATAAGGGCCTTCTAACTGTATTCTAGTGGACTTCATCGTGCAGTGAGTGCTTTTGGACCATCAATACGTGTTTTTATTAATTATTTACTAATTATATTTTTCTCAAAGTTGGATAATGTCAGCTTTCCTATCATCTCTCAGTCCCTCACAGTCACATTATGTCAGGAGAACGTCTTTAAATTCTAATCAAGGAAAAATCATACCTTCTGCTTTCTTCTTTTAAAGAGCTTCGCAATTTGCGCTTTAGCCATTTTGCATGAAAAATGACAAAATTGCTTCTGCTCGTGCGCAGTTTTGTTACAGCACCAAGTTTTGATTGGCCAATCGCCGTTATTTAGTTCGTAAATGATAAGTAGAGAATTTTTACATTTCACGTGCATGATAAGTTTTACGTAATACACAAAATGAATAATCCAAAGGGGATGGTAAAACCAAAAAAAGGGGATGCTTTTTGTCTTTTTTTCGACCAGGGGGATGCAGTTAAACATAACTGTAAGTCTTTACATCGGGCACAAGGTGGAGACACAGTACAGCAAAAAAAGTAGTTATATTGTCAGCAGTTTAAATAGGAATGTACTAAAAAACAACGTCAATTGTTTTAAATGATATGCCTTTTGTTATTATAATAATAATTATTATTATTTGTATTATTATGAAGGCTTTTACATCAATTTCCGTTATTATTAGTTATTCTCTTTCAAAGTATTAAGAATCCACCCAAAAGTTTTGTTTGTGTAAAGGTATAGATGGAAATACCACAGCAAGTTATTTTGTTTAAGTGCATGCTAACAGAAATGGAAAAGTGTGACACCTTTAATAATCAAATATTCTTCTGGAAGGTTTAAACTAACGTATTGTATCAGAGTCATTGCACAGAAGCACTCTTGTGTCCTTTCACTAAACATACTAAGTAATAGTTATATGCAGACAATTTTACATTTGCTAAAAAAACTGAAATATTGTAACAGGACATTCCAAGCTAGAAAAATAACAAAAAACACAAAAGTAACCGTTTCGATGTCATTCTTTGTCTAAGGATCTCGTTGGAGTTTCACAGAAAGGCTCTGTAAGGGACCACCTGTAGGTTTCATTCACCTTCTCTGTGAGTGGAACTACTAGTAATACAGCTCGAATTCAAAAAGGACGTTTTGATAGTGTTAAAAAATCTAACTGTCACATGTCTCTAACAAAACATGTCTGGGGCCCGAGCTTCAACACATTTCTATAACGTCGATCAAAGGACAACGCTCTCAAATTAGAGATGAAAACCCATGCGCATCAGTCTAAAGTTCTATCTACACGGCACCTTTATTCCAGACTTTAAAAGAAAGATCAAAGTTTCCCAGATGAAAAGAACCCGTTTCCTGCGTTTAAACCCCATCCCCAGCCCTCTTTTAGAAAATTAAGTAGCAAGCACGTGAAGGGTTCAACAATGATGGAGATTCTCCAACACAAGGCCCTCGTCTCTAATTAGACCTCAGATAGCTAAAAGAGTTTCTCTCAACAGAACCCACAAAAGCATCTTCAATGGGAATGACCACAAAGAGCCGACGGGGAGCACTCATTACCAGAAGCCCCCTCAGCATTAAAACAGCACTTGGAGAAATTCAGATTCCTCAAAAAGATTTTATTGTCAAAATAAAAGTCATATTTGCTTTGCATGTGGCATCTACACTATATACAAATGTACAATAATCTTATAAATCATCTTTTATACACCATTTACAAGTTTGTATAAATACATTTCGCAATTTAAAAAACAAAATGAACAACAACCCGTATACAATAACAATAATAGGGCACTAAAAAATTAAGGCTTATTTAAACCATCTTTGATTGTTCAGACCATTCATAACTTGTCTTCCAACAACGCGTAAAAGTAAATGACACGAAATGCTGCAAGCTGGGAACATGTCTTACTCCAATAGGAACAATGTAATGCCCACAATTCTCCTTAAGAGTGACTGATTGCATGTCATGTCCATATCAATAGAATGGAATTAGCGCAACGTAATTCTTTCTGCGTCGCTGCATTGTTTCAACCAGTTCGTCCGCTAATAGAAACCACCAACAAGTTCATTTGTATGCAAACGACTGAAAAGAATAAGAGACCCCCCGACAATTAAGAGGGTTTTCTTGTTTCAGACCTGGGACAAAGGCATCTGCTTGGGGCAGGACACCGAGCTGGCGGTACCGGACCTCCACGTTAATCCCGTGCTCACGTCACTGTACATGGAGCCACCGGAGCCCTTGCTGCCCCAGCAGCAGCGCGTGCAGAAACTCCTCCAGGACTCCAGGGTCTTACCGGACCAGGTCCAAACTCCAGAGGTGATGCCCACCAGAAGGCACATGAAGTATTTGAGCATGAAGACGGCATAGTCCGGCCTCTTGATCTCCTGCTCCAATAAACACGAACAGTTATGAGTGATCTCCCAACTCTGTCTGTTATGCTGCTCGTAGAAGTAACACGCCACGATGATGGTGGCGGGAACCGTGTAGAGCACCGTGAAGATCCCGATCCGGATCATCAGCTTTTCGAGTTTGTCCGTTTTAGTGCCACCCTGCTTAATGACACTTCTGATCCTGAACAGCGACACGAATCCAGCCAAAAGGAACATGGTGCCGATGAACAGGTAGATCACTAGCGGCGCCAGCACGAAGCCCCGCAGGTTGTCCAAGTTCTGGTTGCCCACGTAACAGATCCCGGCGACCGGGTCACCGTCCACCGAGCTCAGCGCGAGCACGGCGATGGACTTCATGGACGGGATGAGCCAGGCGGCCAGGTGGAAGTACTGAGAGTAGCCCGCGATGGCCTCGTTGCCCCACTTCATGCCCGCCGCGAGGAACCAGGTGAGCGAGAGGATGACCCACCATATCGAGCTGGCCATCCCGAAGAAGTAGATCAACAGAAACACAACGGTGCACAGCGCGGGGCCGGTGGTCTCGTAGTGGATGTGCTCCACGTCGTACTCCCGGTTACACGCCACTTGTTCGTGCCCGGCAATCAATCGCACAATGTAGCCGATCGACACAAACATATAACACGCCGAGAGGAAAATAATCGGGCGCTCGGGGTATTTAAAGCGCTCCATGTCGATTAGAAAGGTAGCGACGGTGGCGAAAGTGGATATGAAGCATAACACCGACCAGAGTCCGATCCAGAAGGCCGTGAAAGTCCGCTCGTCCTGGGTGAAATACGGGTTGTGACACGGCATGGCGCAGTTCGGGATCTGACCCGTCTTGACGCGGTTGTACAGCGGGTGTCGGTCGCTGTTCACCACCACCATCGGCGCGCGACACTGGCAGCCCGGCTCGCAGGGCTTACTCGCTTTGGGTACGATCCCCGCTCGCCCGCTTTTCTTTTTGTGCGGATTGAAGGCTTTGCTGGGGTAGTTGGTGGGTTTGGACAGCACCGGCGACACCGTGGTGGAGTCGGTTCGGTTGTAGTCCATGCACAGCGTGTCTGGTGCTCCCTGCACGGGTAGCAAATCGCACCTCATGCGATCCGGCCAAGGGAAGCCGTACTGCCGCATGAGCGGGGCGCAGCCCGCCTTGGCTCGCTCGCATACGCCCCGGCACGGCGGCAGGGGTTTCTTATAGTCCTCCAGGCATATGGGGGTGTACATGCTGCACAGGAAGAACTTGAGATCCGGAGAGCACTGGATCTCCACCAGAGGCCAGAACTGGTGCACCTCCAAGCCGGCTTCGTCCTGCGTGTCGTGGTTGAACTGGTTGGGCATGTAGGTGTGGTTGTAGCCGATGCCCTTGCACAGAGGAACGGCTATCTCCTGACAGGTGATCTCCTTGGCCGTGGTGCCGCTTGACCTGGGCAGCAGGGCGAGCGCGAGGAACAGGTAAATCCCCAACAGGTAGCACTCCATTCTTTTCTCCCCCTCCAGTCAACACGAGCAATGCAGCGCTGGAAACCGTTCAGTTCAGATCTTGAAGAGCAGACCCATCTCCGCTTCACTTGTTTGGCACGGACTCGCGGTTGGGTTGCATACCGAGAATAAATAGCCCTCGGCAGGCAAAATGGCTGAGGGAATAAATGTAAGCGTCTCGTATTTCCTCTCCTTGTTCCCGCTCCAGTGATTCGTTCCAAAATAAAGCCGGGTTTTAATAGCCAAAACTTCTCTGTTTACAAAAACACTCCCGGTGTAAACGCGTTTTCTGCATTCGTTCCGTTCACGAGAGCCTTTCTCATACAAATCAGTGCAGTGGAGTAGGACGCACTGAGTATAAAAGACAGCCGAGCGGACACGCCCCCCATGTGCCGACAGCCAATCACAAAGCGGCGAGGGCGGGTCGCCCAGACGTGTCAATCACGTTTGCTTAAGGTGTACAATTGCAGAACGTTGTTTTTGAAAAGGGACACAAATTAGATCAAATATACAAATTTGTGCCTGAAGGAGGCAGATTGAGCATACAACAAATGTAATAAATGCAATTAGCTTTTGTATTGAATCTCTAATGTATGGTTTTATGTTATTTGATATATTTGTTTACTAGCAGTGTGAATTATAAAAAGTCTATAGATTGCTTTATTGTGGCGAAAGTGGATGCAGAACTATTTTCAGATATCAGACAATCAACTGTTTTATTTATCTTAAATGTTCTATTCTATATAACTTATTGATTTATTATTGCATTATTTCAATACATTGACTACCACAGAAAATAATTTCAAAAGAGGCATTATTTGTGCTGTAAAATGTTATTTATTTATGTATTTGGAGGACATGAAGACAAACTGTTTATTGAACAGTGATATTTTCTGAGTATTTACTGCTCATAATGTAAAATAGAAATGTTAAAGCTTTTTATAATTTCACTGAAATATAAACTGTGGTGTGACAGTACAGATGACTTTTTAAAAAGTACATATACACGTGGCCATAATACTGCATGCACAATATTCATAAACGACTTGTTAAAATAGTTGTATGTAGGTTACCGCATGCCACACTGCTCGATAACAATCCATATTTAAATGAACATTCAACAGTTTGTGGCTTTGGGTCCAGCTGCAATTTCACCAGCACATGTTTACTGTCCGAGCCTCGTTATTTCAGCCTATTATTTCATGAAGCTTTGCATAGATACAGAATATATTAATGAAATAGAGCAAGAGTCCATCTCATGCATTGGGGTTCATTTGTGAATGATAGGGCCCGGCGGGTGGAGCGCTGGAGTTGATGTTTTAATGGAGGTGTGGATGCGTGGAGCTCCTGCAGAGGATGTAATTACTGCAAACTCAAGAACAAGCAAAGCAGTTTGTTAAACAGTGGCAGCGGACAAGCAACCCTTCCCCCGACTCATTACCACCGGCCGTCTTAAAGGAAACGCAATGTAACAGTCAGAGTGCAGGATCTTATCAGGGATGTTTACGTTTCATTAAGACTTTCAGCCAGACTAATAGAGCAGAATGTGTATTTGCCTAGTACCACTCTTTAGCACACTCTGGAGAAAACATCTATGTGTAATCTGAGAGTGAAGGTGTAAGATATGAGAGAGAGTCAGCCATTAATGCGGGCCGCTCGGTGGACAGGTAATGATTCACTGTGAACTGCTGCTAAACTCACATTTATGGCTCATGCTGCAGTTATTGAGTGACAGAGAGCATGTGAAAATTCTTCTTCAGGGCTAGACGTCTTCTTCCTGATTTACCTGAGGTCAAGAGGAGACACAATTAAGCTGTCTGTAGCTGTCTGTCAGTGTGTGAGAGAACATGCGTTTTCTCCTCTACCAAATCCTGCGTCTCAACGGGAGAACAGTTCTGTTCCAAAATGAGTGAACTGCCTGCTTAGCAACATCAAACCAACTTCTGTGTACACAGAGACCATTCACTAAAGACTGATGCTTTCTTGTATTCAGAAACATGTATCCCAGAATGCACTGCAAGCTCAGTAAAACAATGAAAAAGTCACCCTTGTAGATAATAAATGCACTTTAGAAACAATATTTTTGAGTAATATTTGTGTTCAGCGTGCAATTTTTTTATGTTTATTAGCATATCTCATACTTAGCTTAGCAACATGCTATCCCCAAGCTCTGAAATCAACTGTCAGTGAGTTGAATTAGATGTTTGATTTGCATAAATAGTGCACAAGTTAGCTGTCTAAAGCAAAAGATACACTGTAAAAAATGTTTGACATATTTACAGAAAAAGACTGAAATAATGCGACTGTAACTGGTTAACTATAGGTTGCAATACATTTTTTTAAATGGTTTAACATCGCATTATATGTAATTTTACTGTAAAATACTTTCAAATTGTATGCTTTTCACAATTAAAAATGATAAATTATCAAATAATTTACAGTGAAAAAGATAAAAGTCCTTTTGTCATCAGTAATATATTGTACATTATTGTGTGTTGTGTTGCATTCCCTGTAACTTAGGTAAGGTTTATTTCAACAGTTGTATGTCGTGTGTTAGACTAACGGTGTTTTGTTTTTGTGTGTATGAAGCTGTGCACCGTTTATGAAGAAACATTTAACTCTAATTGTGCTTTCTGTTTTACCACTGGTCTTATTATAGTGGTTATCAGGACATTTGAAAGTAAAAAGCAGATATTAGAAGCTTCGGTTGTTGATTAGCATTACTTAATTAAGTATATGGTAATAAGTTGTAACACAAAAGGCTCCATACCATTGCATAATAACTGAAAAACAGTATTTTATTACAGTGAATTTCTGGCAACCACATCTGACAGTTTTCACATAAAGTTAACAGGATATTTTAAAGCAGCTTACTAGATTTCAGAACAGAGCTAGCATGTTGTTTGACTGCCGCTAAGTTAATTAACAGCCTTGTTTTAAGGATGTGTTTAAGAACTGTTGTGCTATGTTTGTTCTTTGACTTTGCTCGGGCCCCCACATTTCTCCATAGAGTGATGTTGGTGGGGGAGGGCAGGACGGCCCAGCCCCCCATCCTCATCAGCACGTGTTTTCTTTGGGCTTGGCAGCTAATCAGTTGCAGGTGGGGCTGAGCTCCTCTTGGGTCCCCTGAGGTGGTGGAGCGCGCTCCTGGGTGTCCCCTCACCTTCAGCTCATTACCTTGACAAACAGGGCCGGCCCTGCTAATCAATCCACCGCTGAGAGCACACAAGACACGACATCTTTCTCATAGATCCGCTCGCTGTGTCTGTGTACCTCGAATCAGCAGGTTATAACATACCATAGAGCGTGCATCAGTAAAATCCACGCAGCGTGCAGTGACGATTGACAGTGTTTTGACATAAGGTTAGGAATGTTTGTAACTTCTTGTTGCAATTGAACAATTGCATTACACATAATATGCATCACACATAACAATTTTACATATGTTAATTCATATTATATGTATTGCAGTGATTATTAGTCATATACAGTTAATTATATATATATATATATATATATATATATATTAGTCATGGCCAAAAAATATCGGCACCCTATAATGCACAACAATCTAATTTTTATTAGATAATAAGAGTTTAAAATGGGGGGAAATATCATTATGAAATAAATGTTTTTCTTTAATGCACATTGACTACAATTAATCCCTTTTATTCAACACTTTTTGAAACCTCTATTTGGCAGTTTAACAGCTCTAAATGTTCTCCTATAATGCCTGATGAGGTTAGAGAACACCTGACAAGAGATCAGAGACCATTCCTTCATCCAGAATCACTCCAGACCCTTCAGATTCACAGCTTCTTCTCTTCAGTTCACTCACTCATCTTCTACAGGGTTCAGGTCAGAGAACACCTGACACGAGATCAGAGACCATTCCTTCATCCAGAATCACTCCAGATCTTCAGATTCACAGCTTCTTCTCTTCAGTTCACTCACTCATCTTCTACAGGGTTCAGGTCAGAGAACACCTGACACGAGATCAGAGACCATTCCTTCATCCAGAATCACTCCAGATCTTCAGATTCACAGCTTCTCCTCTTCAGTTCACCTCACTCATCTTCTACAGGGTTCAGGTCAGAGAACACCTGACACGAGATCAGAGACCATTCCTTCATCCAGAATCACTCCAGATCTTCAGATTCACAGCTTCTTCTCTTCAGTTCACTCACTCATCTTCTACAGGGTTCAGGTCAGAGGACTGGAATGGCCAGCAGAAGCTCGGTTTTGTGCTCAGTGACCCATTTTTTGTGTTGTTTTTGAGGTTTGTGTTTGGATTATTGTCCGGTTGGAAGATCCAAACATGGCCCATTATAAGATTTCTAACAGAGTCAGTCACTTGTTGGTATTTGATATAATCCATGATACCATGTGTCTAAACAAGATGTCCAGGAGATATAAAGGAGATATCTCCATCAGAGATATAGGCCCACAACATCAAAAATACAGCAGTATATTTCATTGTACACATGGGGTGCTTTTTATCCCTGTGTTCACCAAACCCATCTTGAGTGTTTGCTGCTAAAAACAATTTTGTTTGTTTCATCTGACCATAGAAGCCAGTCCCATTTGAAGTTCCAGTCGTGTCTGATAACTGAATATGCTGGAGATTGTTTTTGGATGAGAGAGGATCATTTTTCTTGAAACCCTCCCAAACAACATGTGGTGATGTAGGGGCTGTTTGACATTTTTTTGTAAAGGTTTTATGACCCTGAGGTTCAACTATGTTCTGCAGTTCTCCAGCTGTGTTCCTCGGAGAGTCTTTAGCCTCTCAAACTCTCCTTCTCACCGTGCATTAGGATGATATAGACACACGTCCTCTTCCAGGCAGTTTCTTAATCTTTTATGTTGATTGGAAATTCTGAATTATTGCCCTGATGGTGAAAATTTGATTTTTTTCTTAAAGCCACTTCACTAATTTGTGAAGCTCAATTATCTTTAGCTGCACATCAGAAATATATTATTAGTTTTTTCTCATTGTGATGGACGATTAAGGGAATTTGAGCTTTGTTTTCCCTCCTATTTATATTTCTGTGAAACAGGAAGCCATGGCTGGACAATTTCATGTTCATAATCATCCTGGAGTAGAGGTCTTCACGGGTCCCAAAATTCATACCCGAACCCGAAGAGACCCGTAAATATGCTGCACGGAACCGACCCGGACCCGTATTTTATTTGAAAGTGGGACCCGAACCCGTGCAGACCCGAGAAATGCCTTAAATGTACTACCCGGACCCGACGCGGACCCGACCATTATTCGAAAGTTGGACCCGAACCCGGCTGGGAAGACACAGACCCGACTGCACACACAAAAAAAATTGGCTTAAACTGTTAACTTAGTTGCCTTCTCACTGACTGCATGCGATGCAATCCTCTTTGCCAATAAATTTCCATCCATGTTAGGCTGTTCCTCTCTCTTGCTGACAGAAATAGCCTTCTTAATCCACTATTCCAGCTTTAAAAGTCTACTTGCTACCCGCTGGATTTTACCTCTTTATATTCATTTTGTCTGAGCTTTTTTTCACATCACTCTTGAAGGAATCCATGATCACCGACCGTCCGCTTGTATTAACTCCGCCCGCTCTGCTTCTTGCGACTGAGGTCGCATACGCTTTTTTACACCATATTCCCATACTTTTCTCATCCTAATTTTACAAGTTGCAAGTTACAAAACACACATAAAGTGTCAACTGACACTGATCACTGGCAGGTGCGGTGTTCTCCGATCGACTCGGGTTTTACACACAATGTTAAACAGACCCGGGACCCGAAGTAATAGATTGGGACCCGACCCGGACCCGGCTGACCATTTAAAATATAGACCCGAACCCGAACGGGTCCCGGGTCCTCGGGTCTCGGGTCCTCTGTGAAGACCTCTACCCTGGGGTGCTCAAAATTGTGAATATGAATGGGAATATACTTCAGAGATATTTTACTCATACGAATTTCTAGGAGTGCCAATAATTGTGTCCAATAATAATTCCTTACATTTATATAGCACTTTTCTGGATACTCAAAGCGCTTTACATAGAAGGGGGGGGGGATTTCCTCATCCACCAACAGTGTGCAGCATCCACCTGATGATGCGACGGCAGCCATATTGCACCAGAACGCCCCCCACACACCAGCTTACTGGTGGAGAGAAGACAGAGATGAAGCCAATCAGTGTATGGGGATGATTAGGAGGCCATGATGGTCAGAGGCCAATGGGCGAATTTGGTCGAATATATATATATATATATATATACACACACACACTACACATATATTATATAAACAAAAACATTTTACAATTTGTGTGACAGGGTTGACATAGAATGTAGGCACTTCAGAAAACATAAAAAGAAAAAATACAACAATAAACTGCTTTATATATATACAGTACATATAATTTGTCGTGTTTAGCAAAGTATGTGTTTAATGCCACAGTGGAGTTATATCTGAATGTTAATGAAGTAAAAATGTGTCTAAATAGTTATTAGTGATTAGTCACTAGTCAATATCTCTAATAGACACTAGTTTGACCATCCGGCATAAATGACCCAACTCTACTCTCAACTTACTCTTTCTGTCTGTCTTCATTTCAGGACAGCTGAACGGTGGATGAGACACGTGGAGGGGTGGACTGAAAGAAAGAGAGAGAAGAGCAAGAAGTTAAGGAGGAAACACCTCACACAGAAGTTGAAGCAGCAGCAGCACAAGAAACATCCGGAAGGCTTGAAGCAGACGTATAATAAGACGGCCTCGCAGAGCGTAGCACATGAAGGCGTATTTGTTTTCTTGCTTCATTCTGTCAAACCTTTCCTGCTCCGTGGGCAAGAACCTCCAGCAAATCCACCCCGGGCCCCCTCTAATGCTCATTAGCAAGAAGATTAAGACATGTTTATTTACACGCTAAAAGAGTGAGTGGGTAAACAGGGGGGCTTATTTATTAATTTACCCTTAACGATGAGTGCACTTGACAGGGTGGATAAGAGGGAATTGATGTGAGGATGCAGGCTGTGTTTGAAGTCTGCATGGGAATATCTGCTGAGGGTTGAGGTGCCGGGGTGATGGAAGTAAAATAACGTTCCCGGCGACACGAAGGCAGGGGGGTCAAGATTGGCCCATCCTTAGGAGACCCGCAATCGCCTACGACCATGTAGCGTTTCACCCAGGAGATGAAGCCACCTCTGGATTTCTGTTTCGTTTTCTACGCCCACATGGTCTCGAGTGGAAGCTTGTTGATGGATCTGGCATCTTTTGAATAATACATGCCCTGGATAATGACTAGCGCAAAGACCCATTCCAGTATTGTTGATATGACTGTCTCGCTCTCATCTTTTGCTAATTGCCGGTAGTTGCGTCTTACAGTACGGGTACTGATGAGATAAGAGACGAAACGTTATAGATTTATTGCTGGGTGAGCGAAGGTTACTGAGTAAAGGTGTGAAAGGAGGAAGAAAAGGAATAATAAAAGTTGCCAGGGTGGAGAAAGTTTACAACTTCAGGTGTATTTCTCGACCTTTGAACAGTGGGAACAATAAACGTTCACCTTCAGGTTCAGTGGCGTGACAGCCAAGCCATGGTCGATTGGTTAAAAAACAATCTTTAAACGAAACAGACAGCTTTACATTTACAAAGTCATTAAGCACGTCAACCAGAACAAAATACTAAAACACAATGAATGCACTTTTCTTCCATGTAGTGAGGATTGCGTAACTAATTCAACCCAAGAGCAGCAATCGACCGAATCTTGAACTCGATGGTCTGCTCATTCCTAAAAATAAAGTTTCCCAAAGGGGTTAGCATAGAACAGTGGTTCTCAAACCTGCCCTGGAGTACCCCAGCCCTGCACATTTTGTATGTCTCCCTCATCTATCACACCTGAGTCAACTCATCAGTTCATTAGTGAAGACTACAAGACCTGTGTGTCAGATATAGGGTAGACTTACCTACTTCATTGAGAGGTTTGAGAACCACTAACATAGAAGAACCATTTTTGGTTCCTTAAACAACATCTCAGTGAACAGTTCTTAAATAAGCCATTTTTCTTAAAAGACATCTAAAGAACCTTTTTATAAAGAGCCTAAATATTCCATCGATGTTAACGGCTCTTAAAGGCTCTTTTCAAGAGTGTTAGTTAAGATGTAATGCTTGAAGGAGAAGCAGAGCCTCTTTTGTATTTGAGCACAATCCATTTCTCAAGAAACTGTGCACATAATGTACAATAATACGCCTAGCACTCTATAACTAAGTTTAATTATGCCATAGTAATTTAGCATGACATTTGCAGAGTTGGCACTTTTATGTGTAATAGAATTTGGCCATGGATGTACCCAAGACTGAGAGTACCAAAGGTCAGGTTTTACCTTTGAGTGTCATAATGAAGAGCAAACAATGTCGTAATACTACTTTAAGATTTCAAAACTCCATATTAACCCATATATGGTGAATATTAGAGGGTTGTTTCCTACCACAATATAATATTTATGGCCCTGAGGTGAATGCACCACAGGGAACTAAAAAAGCTTATAGGGAAATCTTGATTTTTGCACTTTTTAATAAATGCTACATTTCATTATCTGCATATTATCATGTGAAATTAATGAAACGCACTCCACTCTGCACTGAGAAAGTACAAAACACGCAAGAACATACTAGATTAAAGCAGACTGCTTCAATTTCACCCTATTGTAATTTGGCAGATGATAATTAGGCCATTTCAGTTTGCACAACGGCAGGAGGTGTTTATGTTGTGTGGTGTTGGCTAAATTAGGTTAGCAAATGACAGTGGCCTCCTTCGAGTGTTTTAATACGGTGTGATTTCATCAAACGAGAGGAGAGAAAGTGACAATAGATCTTATCTTTTAGAGATAGATGTGGCCTCAGCAGTCACACGTCATATCTTTGTGTATTTATTGACTTGAACTAAGGGCAAGATTGTCTGTTTGAAGCAATGATATGTCCTGTTAGCATTAACTGTGGTTGTGCTGGGGAGAAAAAATCTAATTAAACCATCAAACTGACTATTTTGGCTCATGAAATATTTTATACATAATTCCAAGCCTATAAAGCATTACATATACTGCACTTTGTAGCTAAAACTGTTTTATTTTTCTGTCCGAACCCAGTTCCAGACTCTCAGCAGCGCTAGTACACCCATAAAAGGCACATGTTTCTTCTCAGTCTGATCAGATCTCCATATATATGTCCAGAACAAATACAAATTACACTAGTTACACAACCCTCTCTTTTCATTTATATGCTACACCTATGATTAAATCATATATATGCATGCATTTTGCCTTGCCATAATCACCACAGGGCAGTATGACAGACAGAAACCTCAATCCTGACCATGGAACAGGAAAGTCATGTACTTTTGTGTTTTTACAATAAGTAATGAAAGAGAAGGGTAAAATGTCTCGACCTCAAATCAATAATGCAAATAAGTAATAATGAATTCAATGTAATAACCACTTCAGTTAAGCACTGGAAAAGCGGCAGTATGCAGTCAGGTTTGGTACTAAGCCCATGCTAAACTTGAATACCACAAAAAAGTGACTAGGCTGAAGGTTTATTTGAAAAAATATATATACATATATAATTATATCTGTGTTTCTTTATTTTATGTGGTATATCAATTACAATTGTTATTATTTTATTATAATTTTTTATTTATTTAGACTTCTTTTGTTTCCTACCACTGATGTTATCTGCTGGACTTGGCTTGCTAGGGTCCCTCGACAGTGTTCACTGAGCACAGGGTAACTGTTGAAGTTCACTTGTACCCATGTACTCTGAACACCCTGCAGTGTCCTCAAACCCGGACCAAACTTGAGCGGTGCATATAAGACGAGTTTAAGGTGTGATTCCATAATATACTTCTGTAAATGAATCTGAAATTAATTACCATATGTTTGGGTAACATACATGTGTATATAATAAATCAATGTGTGTGTATATACATATAAATTATTATTATTTAATTAATTAATATAAATAGTTGTATTTGAAAGCCTAACTTGAGTGATAAATACCTGTTGTGGTATTTAATATAAGGTAATTATTCCTACAATAAACAAAAATAATTATAGAAGACATATATTGTATCATATTTAACCATCATAATGATATTTACATTGTCATGTCTAACGCAATTTATACCAATGCACAAACGTGAACAAACCACACCTGGAATTAATTATACTAACAAAAATATATAAAAAATAAACTGGAGCTTCCACTCTTCCCAGCCTTTCTTTTATTTAAAGGAACAGTTCACAAAAAACTAAAAATAAACTAAAAATAAATAAAATAATATTAAAAAAACCAGGCCACCCAAGATGTAGATGAGTTTGTTTCTTCATAATTTTTGTAATAAATAAATCCATCATTAAGATATTTTTAACTTCAAATTGTTGCTTCTGGCTAAAACACATCGTATATTCATCTATCCATGGCTTTCTCAAGTGAAAGAAAGTTGTCTCATCTGAATCGGGAGAGAAATATGTAAAGATCAAGCACTGTTAAAAACAAAAGCAGTCTATAACCGTTCCTTAACAAATATTTGTCTGTTTTGATGTGAGAGGACAACAGGAGATGGACTTGTTCACTGGAGGAAATGTTATCATGGATTATAGGCTCATATTTTTTTAGGAAGCTTAAAATGTATTTATTATTATTATTTATTTATTTATATTTGCTTCAGAATTAATTGACGGACTGGACTGGAGTGGTGTGGATAACTTGTGGATGTTTTTATCAGCTATTTGGACTCTCAGTCTGACGGCACCCATTCACTGCTGAGGATCCATCGGTGAGCAAGTGATGCAAAGCTACATTTCTCCAAATCTGTTCTGATGAATACACAAACTAATCCACACCTTTGGATAACCTGAGAGTGAGTACATGTTCAGCAAATGTATATTTGTTTAAATGTATTTAAATACATACTACTATGTTTATTATGGGATAATGCCTTCTATTTCACCTGCTGATTTAAGGAATAGTATACAGTATATACAGCACATGATTCAGTATTCCGTTTCACTTTGGCTTTAATGAGATTAGCTCCACACTTCCCCTCAGACAAGAAACAGTGTGATCTGAAACGAAAAGTGTTCCAATCACAATACAACGTACACTTGCTGCACTCAGGTGCAAAACCGCAGGCCGTCAGCGCAGCAATAGAATCTTGATTGACGCCGAACACGGCGGATCCACCCGGGGGCCCCTGACCCCGCTCTGTGTGTGAGAGCCTGAAACCTGATGATGGCCAAATCCAGTTAGGAATGGCTGCAGGCAGTGACCTGCACTGGAGGGGGTCACAGAGAAACAAAGAGCATTCAGGTACAGAGCGAGACGCTCTCCTGCTCTGATAAGAAGAGCGAAGAGGCTAATGTACAAGAGTTTGCATTGTTAGCCGCACTGAGCACAAAGATGAATGGAGCAGAGGGGCTTTTTTCGGCTGAGGAAAAGGGTGACGGAGGTGATTGACAGGTGCATAAACACTTCAAATCCGAATAGACATTCCAGAAATTGCGAACAGTATTGAAAATATGCCATATGCGGCAACAATAATCCTCTTTTGTGTCTACGAAGCTAACGCTAATTCACTTCTCATTCACAACACCTGACAATTCACCCTTTCACCAAGTAAGATTGCAGTCTTTTCAGAAAAACACTCTCTCTCTCTCTCTCTCTCTCTCTCTCTCTCTCTCTCTCTCTCTCTCTCTCTCTCTCTCTCTCACACACACACACACACGCACACCAAATTCGGCCTCAACAACATCCTTCTACATCCTTAACTTGTTGTTTACAGAGTTAGCATTAGCGACACAAACTGCGGTGAGCATTTTTAAATGCACAGATGAGCTGGGCTTTGCGTGTGGTAGTTTGTTTTGTGCTCAGGCTGTAGTCAAAGAAACCCCGGATTACTTTGTACATATCCCGTTACACAAAAGAAACAGATTAGCTGTTCAGTGTGAGCCGGTGAGTCATATGGTTTCTGAGGAACCTTTCTCAAACTTACATTAAGCATTGAGTTTTTGACTCCTATACAGGTGAACGCAGGTGGAATACTGCCCTGCTGTCGCTCCAGCCGCAGCTAGTAACAACTGCAACGCCTGCAGGAAAATAGCACTCATCAAACAGCAGTGAAGCGGGGAACGGTCACGTGCTGTGATGCTAGCCAAACCTGACCTTTTAATGAGGGTCAGACTGATAAAGTTCACGCCGCTGTTTTGGAGTGATAATGTGATGCAGTTCTTATGAGTGACATGTTATCATGTTAAGGAAGTGTCGTGTATATATGAACAAGCATTTAAAGTGACTGAGCCGACAGTGGCGGTATTTCCGTGTTCATATAATTGTCTTACTGTATGGCTGTTACCTTGGCTAGGTCTCTCTAGTAAAAGAGATTTTAAATCTCAATGAGACTTTCTGGTTAAAGGTAAAAAAACAACAACAAAAAACAATATATATATATATATATATATAGTGACACTGAAGATGAGACATGTTGCTCTTTACTGTACTGTATATTTACTCTTCCGGCATTGCTATGAGTTAGATGGGCTTGGCCTATACAACATGGTTATCTTATAACTTTTAAAGCAGTAGTTCGCTCAAAATTGACTATTAGCTGAAAATTGACACCTTCAGGCCATCGAGTATGTAGATGAGTTTGTTTGTTCATTGGACCAGATGTAGAAAAAAGCAATACATCACTTGCTCACTAATGGATCCTGTGCAGTGAATGGGTGCCGTCAGAATGAGAGTCCAAACAGCTGATAAAAACATCACAATAATCCACTCTTTAAACTCTTGCTTCTGGCTGAAATACCAGTCCATAATCCATAATAATGCTTCCTCTAGTGAAAAAGTCCATCTTCAGACCAACCTGTTTGTTTAGAACTGTTTTGGCTTGTAAACGGTCTGTGCATCTGCATTTCTCTCCTGATTCAGGTGAGATTACTTTTATATTCTATATTATAAATATATTAAAACGAGTTAATGTTACAGAAATGTTCCCGAGCAGCTCCGTATGAAGGTTGTTTGCAGGTGGTCTTGTCTCTCTGGTTGCTCTTTTGTCATGGCACAGCTTCATAACTTGCAGCCAGGTTTGAGCTGGATGGGGTTTTATTTACAGCAGGTATGAGTTTGTCCTTTTGTGATTTCAGATGGACATTTTGTTACAGCTTGCATGTCCCAATTCATGTATAGGTGCTCTGTTTTCCAATCCATTTTTCTCTCTCTCTGATAATAATGCTACAGTGCTTTGCTACAAAAATGGTACTAATTGATTATCATATTCATGTTACATGATACCTGTGTGGTTCTTCAGTGTACTTTACCGTTTGTACACCTATACTAATTCTTCAATATTACTATTTTATAATATATAAAATTAATTTTTTATTTTATTTAAAAACTTGCCATTTGTTAAAATTATGAAATTAGATTATATATATTTTTTTTATAAATTATGAATTAGGGGCTCGAGGTCCATATATTATATTCCATATATTCTCTTCTGCCTCACTTTCCTCACTTTCTCTCAGTCTATCACTCACTCAAGGGCCTAATTATGAACTAGCTTGAAATAAATACATTTATTTTACAAAACAACCCTGCCGAGTGCTGTTTTTGGTACAATGAGGCACCGCTCTAGTCTCTAGTGCGCTCAGGCTGGGTCGAGGGGGGGCGCTTTGGGATTGACTGGCCAGAGATTTACTGGGTGCAGTAATTGCGTCTCATTAATTCTTACAGTAATGCAGGGGAGCTATACAGGCTATGCAATTAGCAGGCTGAGCCCTGAATAGAGCAGATAATCAAGGGACAAAGGCAGAGCTCAGCAGCCATTAGGCACAGAGGATGTCGGCCCATTGTCAGGGACATAAGGAATGCATGCAGACGTGCCTTCATTTAGGACAACTCAGGCAGGGGAGAATCCAAGCCCTCTCAGAGCTTTTCACCTCCCTACTTAAGCAAACTTCCTGCTTTTTCATGCATTTCAGAAATAATGCTTTTACAAAAAATGGAAACTCCTTCCTAAACTGACAAGTCAGGAGAAATATCTGAAAATAAACTTTATTGTAATAATAATTATTGATTAGCTTATGATATTATATATTTTTTTTAATGACAGCATACGTTTTATTTTATTATTTATTTTTTATATCAATTGCCTTTTCTTTTCTTTTCTTATATTTTTATATTTCATTATAATTTTTACATTTGAATATATATATGTGCATCTCAATAAATTATAATGTCGTGGAAAAGTTCATTTATTTCAGTAATTCCACTCAAATTGTGAAACTCGTGTATTAAATAAATGCAGTGCACACAGACTGAAGTAGTTTAAGTCTTTGGTTTTTTAATTGTGATGATTTTGGCTCACATTTAACAAAAACCCACCAATTCACTATCTCATCAAATTATAATACTTCATAAGACAAATAAATTTGTTTTTTTTTTAGTGAATTGTTGGCCCTCTGGAAAGTATGTTTATTTACTGTATATGTATATATACTGTAATCACTACATTATCTACATTAACATATTTGGCAACTGGAAAAATGCAACTATGCAGAAGCGATGATTTGGGTCTGTTACAGCACTTTCAGAACCGTATTGTGTCGCTGTTCATGTCCTATAAAATACGTTAAGTATGACAGCATGGTAAATCAAAATAAAGAATATAATGTGTGTGTGTGTGTGTGCGCGAGAGAGAGAGAGAGAGAGTACGGTAAAACAGGAAAAATTACGCTTGTAATTTCAAAGCGAAGGCTTATAATAAACCCTACTCTTAAACGCGCTCTTACTTCCTTCTTGGACAACCAACCAATCACAGTCTTCAAAAGACTGTGTCATTCCTAGCAACGGGGTCAGCCCCGCCTCCTCACTAAGATAAAAGTTTTTGTCTTTTCCTCGCTCAGAGTTGCTCTCAGATTGGTTCTGAATCACTTTTAAGCTAAGACTCCTAGCTAGAAATTTTTAAGCTAAATTAGGAGCTCTCTGAGAGGATTCTTAGAATCTTTATGAATACGGGCCCTGATGTACATTCATTTAATTGATTAGTTGCTAGATGTTCTCCAGCTGAATCTTTTCAAAATGTCTTGCTTTTTCAGCCCTTTGTTTCCCCCGTGCCAACTTTTGGAGACCTGTATCAGGCATCAAATTTGAAATGAGCTCATTTAGTGGATAAAAGTTTACAATTTCTCAGTTTAAACATTTGTTATGTTCTCTATGCTCTTTTGTGAATAAAATAAAGGCTCATGTGATTAGAAAGTCTTTTAGTTTTCATTTTATTCAAATAAAAAAATAATTCTCAACATTTCCGTAATTCGGGTTGTAACTTAAAAGTTATCTCTTAAGGGTTGGGTTATAGAGTTTTATAGACAGTGTAAGTGGTTTATAAAGACAATAGGTGTCTTTGGTATGTCCTCATTTAGATGCTAGATAAACATATGTGTGTGTATTTTCACCCCAGTCCACAGTGCCAAGGCTATTGCAGTCATATCTGTCGACTCAGTAGTTTGTGAGACCTTTTACCACCTCGGAAGAGCAATGGAGAAGGAAGAGAAATCACCAGAATACTCTACCTTATCTTCCCTTTCCGCTCTTTCTCCGCAGTCCCTTTATCTCCCTCCCCAGATAATCACTCACTCGGCAGCTTCGAGTAAATGAACCTCTCCTGGCCATTAAAATGAAGCATTGAATTATTGACATGTAATTAGCATGTCTTTCCTAGCAGGGCCACTGTAAAGTTTCCCTGCAGTTCAAGTGAAAAACTGTGTCTTTCACTCATTGTAGCTCAGATATAATAGCATAGCAATGTTAAAAGAAAAAAAATATGATGAAAAGTGCCTTAAACCACAGACTCGGAAATCCTATTTATCAAATAATACAGCTGCTAAAACTTTATCAGCATTTATACTCACAAGTAACGCTGTCTCCCGCTTGTTATCTTAGTTGTTATGGAGGAGACGGCACAGCGTTTGGATTAGGTTTTGGATTATGCAAACATGCCAAAATATATGTGCGTAATGAGCTGCAAGATTCTCCTTCAAGACAATTATGATTACAGTGCTCTTTTTTACGCCTCATGTTTAAATTATTTATTTTTTGGTAAGTTTCCTTTTTGATAATCCACAATCAGGGTACCACAGAAATGTGCAGTTTATTAATAAATACATCTCACACGACTCTGAATACAAGGTTGCTTTTCCATTGCAGTTGTCAGTTCCCCTGACAAATTCTTCTCGAAGCTGAATTCCACTGAATACTAATCCACGGATTGATTCCTCTCTTACTTATGCATTTTCTCTCAGTTTTACAGACCTGTGGTTTGACATCCTGTTTATATTAATCCTAAGTAAATTCAAATTCAGAAGTTGCCTGGTAATCTCATTTTGTTTACAGCTAACTTTAGGAACAGCAGCTTCCTGTCTGCCTGACTTAATTTAGTCTGTTTGCAGACAGGCTTTCGATTTAATGGGGAGTAATAAGAGATGATTTTTAGTAACCTACATTCTGTGGTGCTGGCATCATCCTGTCACAGAAAGTAGGTTGTAGACACTGGGAAGGTAGTGGTGGAAGTGTTTAGAGCTTTGGCAAAACTTCTGTTGTGTGTATGAGATGCAGAGAGACACTTAAAAGCACATCCAAAAATGACAAAAAAAATCACTTTTCCTTTAAATGCGCTTGAAAGGGCAGAAAGGTGGACCAGGTTGTGTTAGACAGATACATGTCATTGAAACTAGTCATTGGTTTGAGGGATTGGTTTCAGTAATATTTAACCTCAGACCTTCAATTCAGACTATTTTTGTGAACCAACATCTGCCACCATTTTGTTCCCAGTCCTGGCAGGACGAAACACAGGTGAGAGGAACCGCCAGCATCCTTTGCATTGTTGGCTGGCTTGTATCGGGATTGAAAGAAAGTAGTATCACGTCTCATCTCTCTGAAGGATCTCCTGGAGGTCTCCAGTTTCAGAGAGTCACCATAGAGCTGTTTCCCAGCGCCTCTGCTCCATGCCTCATTGAACAGACATATCAGTGCCCTTTTGTGAAGGTCTCATGCATCCGGACCCGTTCCGCCACACCCCAAAACAGGCCATACGGTTTATCTGTCGCTACTTTGCATGTGTCATTTTCAGACTGCTTTCATAATCAAATTGTACTTATTAGTGGTGCTTGCTAGTTCAAACCAGAGATGTCATGCCCAATTCAAACTCAGATTTTTGAGCCAAGTGATTTTGAATGCAGCTTCCAAAAGACAAAAAATAGCCAAATAATATTTTCTATGTTTGATACAATCACACCAGCGTGATTACATCGCTCAGTGCATCATATAATCAGCTGCTAAATTCAAATCTACATTCGCTGAGCCAGAGAAAGGCACGTTTTTACAGCACTGCATATCATAACCAATCACACACGATGCTGTTGAGCTTATGAATGCAACGACCAATCAGAGGCGTTCAGATGAGTCATCGCTAAAATACCGGTGTTTTCTTCACTCGCTGACTGAATGTCTCTTTCTGGTGAATTATCTCATTAAAAACAATAAAGTGCAGATGTGTGTATAAGATATTATTTAATTGTGTAAACCGCTTCAGTGATTTTAATCGCAGTTTTTGAGAGCCTGAACTCTTGACTCTCAGTACAAACGTTCTTTGATAATGTAAACGTTCTTTGCTCTCTTTCTGTACAATGAAAGTGTTATAATAAGTAGCCTAACTTACAATGTTTTTATTTATATTGACTTTCAATGTTAAATTCATATTAAATATAAAGTCAGTCGTATTAAAACTGTTGTGGCATGATGCCCATATCTGTTACTTAAGTAAACAGACAGTTTTTTTGTGCATAGTTAATAGATTACATTATTAGGTTACTTTGACCATCGTGTGTCAACTGACGCCCCTCCCCATAGGTGCCCCCTCAAAACTAATGAGTGCATGATGCCCCTGGTTCAAACAAATAGTGATTCTTGACGTATCAAGCACAAATAAACACATTTATTTTTGTTCGTACTTGATTATGACTAAGTATACTTCATTTTTAAAGTCAAACACGTATCCTTTCAAAGTATACTCCATGTAATGTTGTGCACGAATGCGAGCTGTCAACACATGCCCTCTTGAAAACTTTATTCATGTCCAGTGTCCGCTCTAGTTTTCCCCATAATTTATGACCAATAACAAATATTTATGAACATGTTTAAATCAAAGCTGGGCTCTCCCGTATCCTCTCGCTCAAGTGCTTGTCAATGCAGCCGTCTGTTGCTGTTGCAGTCTCCGCTGTTTTGTTGTTGTTGTTTTGTATCTTTAGTTTCGTTGTCTACTGTGAAACAACGGCCCGGGCCAGTGTTGCCACCTTGAGGAACAACTGATTACTGCAAAAAAATTCAATGTGCATGTGTGACCTGTATCTCCAAAAAATCATGTGGTGCGAGTACAGTATGCACAAGCTATTCTGATGACATAATTAGCATCAAACACACTGTATGCTGTCCCTCGCGTGTGTAAAGATTGAAGTATACTTTGGGATTTACTGTACACAAAGCAATTTCGCGTAACTTTCCATTGCGGACATCTTCTTGTCATGAAGAAGTAAGAAAGTCTAACAATGTTTTCAGCCGTTACATTTTTTGTATTCGCTATAGTGTTTATCAGATAACACCAAATACAGGAGTACTATGATAGCACTCAATTCACTTAGCAATAGTGTCTGTTTGAGAGCACCACCAAGTGGTAGTTTTATGTAACAGAATCTGACAAAATATGCAACAATTATTGGTTGGACAGTTGTCTTCATAGTGTGAGCTATAAAAAAATCTGCCGCATCGATGCTATGCAAATGTTCGTGGTGGTAAATAGTTGCATTATCGCTCATTCAAATGAAATTTTTTTTTTGCTCCAAACATTCTTCTTGGTATTAAATATTGGTTTATAATTAAAATGTTTGTGCTGAACATATGGACAATACCCCAAATGATGATGCTCAATGAGGTGTCTGATTTTCACTTATGGACAACACGAGATTTAGACTGAAAGAGGGATCTGAGCCATATCTAAGGATCAGAATATCATAGTGACTTATGAATTGACTCTTTTAACCTGGGCAGGTAAGGAACGTCATAGCAAGATGCCTCTGGAAACATCATATTAATGCCACAATAATTATGGCAGTGAGTTTTGCATGGCCAAGTAGCACTCACGTGTTCTTCAAAAAATGAATATGTCTAGTTTGGGAGGTACTGTGGTGCTTTTTTAGTTTGAAATAGTGGACAGACACATTGACAAAATAATTGTTTATGGATTGTTAAGGGTCATTTGGAACAAAACAACAGCTCTTATTTAGTATTTAAAGGGAAATTTGTTCCCCAAATAAAGCTTGCAGACTAACAATGAATGTGTATTCCAGTAGCTAACAATGCACCTCAAGGATGCAGATGTGTATTTTGTTTTTAAAAGCAGAGAATTCGGGGATACTGTTCGTCCTTATTATTTTGACCCTCCCTTCAACCTATTCTATTGTTGTCTGCAGGTGCTAATGATTATGTGGCCCACTAAGTACACCAGCTCATTTGCTGAGGTGGAAATAAATGACTTCTTTAGAAGTCTTCCCTGTTGTCCCCCTAAAATAATTTAGTTTGGGATGAGGGTTTGACACTCTGTTAAAACCTTGAAGATTTTGGCCCAGTCTCACTAAGAAAGCAATATTGGTTTAATTCCTGAGGCTGCCTGGCCACCTGGCTCAGAAGGAAAAACTGACAGAGTTCCTTTCATAAAACCAAGGGAAGTGTCTAATATTGCCTTATTGGTGTGGTTCCTGTGCTTTGTGTTTGTGTTGGCGCCCTATATCCTGTAGGCTGGTTTTTCTGTATGCACTGGTATGTAAGGCCTATGGCGGATGTCTCCGATCACATGTTCTCTGGTGATGATGGGATGGACAGCATTTTTTTTCACTCATGTCCCAGCATGACTGTTTAACAAATTGTGTCTAAGAATGTTCAAACACTAACTCACAATGACAGAAATGAGCAAACACTGTAATACGTATATACACATTGTGATATTGGCTCTTACTGTGTGTTTCATTGTAAGGGCTGGAGTATAAACCGGGAGACTGGTTATAGTGCCCTGGGGTCTCAGATTTCTAGGGGCCTTTAAAGCCTTAGGCCAAGAAGTTCAATAGTGCCGTTGTTGCATTTAAAAATTGAAGGTGACCACTAGGGCTCCTTGGCACATACAATGCAAGTTGACTACTAGGGCCCTCAGGCCTTTCAGTTCATATATCTCAAGCTGACGGCTGGGGCCTACAGGCCTCTTGGCACATGCAGCTGACGACTAGGGCCCTTGGGCCCTTGAGCGCATATGTTGCAAGTTGATAACTAGGGCCCCTTGATACTTTGGCACATACAGCACAAGCTGACCACGAGGACCCTCAGTCCCTTCACCGCACACGTCACAAGTTGACCACTAGGACCCCTGGGCATATGTGGCACAAGATGAAAACTAGGGCCCCTAGGCCCCTAGCTGACCTGTGGGCTCTGGGCTTCTTGTTGCTCAGAGTGTGAGATGACCACAAGGAACCCTGGACACCTTAGTAAATACCACACAAACTAGCCCTTCAACACATGCATCATGAGCAGAACACAAGCATAAAGCAAGGCTCACTCAGAGACTGGACCCCAGCGCACACAGTGCACATTTATCACCAGGATCACTCCTCAACTCATACAGATGAGTGCCTGATTGGACAGTTACAATATGAACCCATCACAAAGTCCCCTCAACCCAAAGACATGAGCCCCAGGCGGGACCATGATCCAGCCCTGGACATGGACTGCCTCCCAAACAGGTTATCTACAGAGTCCACTGAAAATACTGAGCCCAGCACACCTCATACATGTTTGCTTACTGTACTCTCACAACTCAGAGTTCAGCTTAGGAAAGGGTGTTCAAGCCAAGGAAAATTAAAACACCGAAGTCATAAAGTCCTTGTAATCCCAGTATCCAACTGTATCAGGGGGCAAATCATATGCGCTCCAGTGTTTTAAATTCTTGATAGTCACCACAGCTCATGTGCATGGAGTTGATCTTTGCTCAATATGTTTGCATCATCAACGGTCACTGCTGCTCATGGTGTCACTGATAATTCAGCTACACCAACCTATTAAAGGGTGGAGTGGTGGCTCAGTGGGTAGTGGCCTCGTGGCAAGAAGGTCTCCGGTTTGAGCCCTAAACTCTCAGTGTAAAGTTTGCATAAATGGACTGCAAAATGTTTCATAAATTAACTTGTTGATTGTGCCAGTTTACAAAAACTGCAATAATTATCCATTCTCTAAACCACTCGTCCTATGCAGGATTGCAGGGAAGCCTATACGAATGCAGGATAATTATTGGATAATGATTTAGTTTTTGTAAACTGAATTAAAAACACATATCTAAATATCCACTATGAAAACCAGGTACACACATTCCACTGTAACTAGTTGTCTTCGTGTAATCACTCTGATAACAATGTGTCACAATAGTGAATAGAGGAATGTTTGTGAGTGAGATAAAGAGGAGTGAAAGTGTGATATCATAAAGGAACAGAAACATATCAAGCTTTGTTGATGGGTGATCTTTGTGCCTTGCGCTGGCCCAGGAGACATGGACAGCGACAAAAGACATCAAAAACGACAACAAGCTACACAGTGTAGTCGCAAATGTCATCGTTACCCAAAGTGTGAGATGAAGGGAGAGAAGACACCATAAATGAGCGACACGTCCTTTTGGACTTTTGATCAATTTTTTTATTCCCAGCTTTCATGTCATGTCCTAATTCTTTATGCAAAACCAATTTCAGACAACACAGTGGAATCTCAGCATGATAGGTTAAAAATTAATGAGCCTGTCAATGCGGGGACATTATGTTACTGTTTAACCACACGCTTCGTTAAATATTCAATCTCAGGAAAGCAAACATTGGATCCATGGACTTTTAGCTTCACCTCCCCTGGTGTGTGTGTGTGTGTGTGTGTGTGTTTACTCAGATGTTTTGTGTTAATTGGAATTGTTTCTACAGGACTTTCAGGCGGCGTGCTACACCGATGTAGACTAGCTAATACATTGTTTTCGTTATTTTCACAGTTTCCCGGAAAATTGAGTGATGGTGTCTTATTAAGGAACCTAATTTAGAGGGTGAACACCTAACCAATTATATCTAATTGGATGATTATTGCACAGCCTTCAAAAGGCACCTTTCTGACCCTGGAGACAATTTTATTGGACTGTGAATTGCTGAATACTTTTGACCCCCAGTTTGCAACAGATTCTGATTAGCATTGTGTGAACCACAAGCGGTGAAATCTTGGCAGTGGCTTTCATTACTGCAAACACAAGACAATTTAGAGGTGTAACAAACACAATATCTTGTGATTAAAATAAATAAATGTTCAGTCCCTTTGTTGGTGTTCTTTCTCACCCCAAACAAGAAGTGTTAAAAGCTATGCTAGCTGACTATTAGCAGTAAGAATGAAAAAGACAATCAAAATGTGTCAAACTAAATGAAAACGACTGTTAGCAAACGTGCACACCAGTGTAGGGGCGACCAAAGATGTGCAATATAAAACTGAAACATTTGAATCCGCCATTGAGCAAACATCCGGCCGCTTGGCTCCGGAGCACACCGCCACTCCTGTCAATCTCTGGTGGTCGACAAAAGACTTTAGTAATATCTATTGTCACTTTACAACTGTGTCCTACATGCCGTATGGCCTGGCAGCAGTGACAGATGAGCTGAACATGGTGGGGCTAATTCAGCATGTCCTCTCCCAGCAGGCCTCCTTACACAACGCTAATAGGATAGGACCCATTGTCTGTGGGCCAGGACCACCATGCTCCTCACCATCCACACAAACACAATGACCCTCGCTGGGCCTTGTCTCACGAGCGAGTCTTTTCTGTTTTAGAACAAGAGAGACTGATGAGGGCGTTCATGTATAGAGGAATAGCGTCGAGCTAGCGTCGTGTATTCACATGGATATGCATTGTAAAGCCCATGAGAATATCTGCATATACTACTTATTTTTACTTTTTTATTTAAATGAATTAATACTTTGTAATCTGCAGGGGCTTAGAGCTAATTAGGTGTAGCTCATTAGCATGTTAATACAGTAAATAATGCAGCTTGCCAAATGCATTTTTATCTTTTCTTTAGGTAAAGTCAACTTGTGTGGCAAAGTTAATCACAATCACTAATAACTGACTAACTAACTACGTGCACAATCATCTGATACTCCTTGTTACCTGAGCTCAAACACACTGTCTCTTAGTTTGAATTATCTTCAGTTCATCATCCATAACATACTGGCTGGGATGTAACAGTCAGGAATTATGTAAATATATCATAACAAATATGTATTTATTAATTAGTTTGTTTGTTTATTTATTTATTTGTTTAAAATATTATAACATGTTTAAAAATGTCATGCTCTAATGTGTATGTTTCATGAATCAAATATATATTTAGCCTTGGATGTAACAGTCAGGAATTATTTAAAATATATAAAGCATACAAATCTGATTAATTTATTTACTTGAAATATTGCTATGATGTTATATATGCATTTGGTGTGTTTCAGTAATCAAATGAATAATTAACCAATAAATAAACACAAACTAAATAAATTATAATAAAATATGAATATAATTTATATAATAATAATAATAATAATGTATTGTTTGTTTGTTTTGTGTAAGTCATGTTATAAACAATTTTACACTCAAATATATGTTTTTAATGTGGTATGAAGCAATCAATCAATCGATGTATTGTTGGTAGTGATGGTAGTCTTTGACTGGCATTTAAAGAATCACCAAGGACCATGATTTCAGCAAAACAATCTTCTTCTGTTCTACCAAAACAACAAATCATTTACATATTGGGTGGCCTGAATGTGAATACATTAACAGCATTATTTTACTTTGGGTGAAAAAAAAAAAACAAAACACGTTGCCATGCTTGAGAATGATATGATTATATTATCATGACTAAAATAATAATACTTTTTTGAGTTTGCAACTCTCACACCATCTCCAGCTGTTTAAACAGATTTCAGATTTCTTCGTTCAGAAAGAATCAACATGTTCAATGCAGTCTTTCTAAGGCTATAATGTGATAAACTGTTGGCTATCACTTTACATATAGATTGGGGCCAGCTATGTGTACTCACAAATGCTTGAGGTTTTAGTTTCAGAATGCGAAAGCCGTTTTCGAGGTCCACACAGGTGTTTGTTCAACAGGAGAGACACCACCGCTGACCTCTGTGCTTTCAGCCAATCACAAGCCTGCGAATCGCTATAGTGTGTGAGCGTGAGAGAGGCATCTGGAACAGAAATCTGAATCCAGGGTGGAAGATTAAAGCAGACTCCTATCTGGCGCCGGTCCTCAGAGAAATCCATATCGTTGCTCAGCGCTAATGTTTCCTCCGCAGAATCAAGCAGGGCTTTGCTATCTGATTGGGCGCTCATTCTGCGAGAGAATGCAGACGAGACTTTGAAATGGCCTGATGTTCTATTAGCAATTCTAAACAGCTCTCTGTGTCACAGTAGCACTTTCCCCACATCAGCTTATATTTCACGCTGTGCCAGAGAGCGTATGTGCGTATGTATTCTGTTTCAGACGTTCAGGTGCACCTGCCTGACCCAAGCAGAGACATGTGATATATCCATCCATCCATCCATCCATCCATCCATCCACCCATCCATCCATCCATCCATCCATCCATATGCAAAATATAATCTAATTTAGTTTATATGGAGACTCATTCTTATTTTAGAGAATATATTCTGTATGTAAAATTACATATTTAACTAATTTAAATGTTTTCAGTTAATTGTCCTATGTAATATTTAATTATACTCATGATTATATTAGTTTTATAGATCGTATACTTGCAATTATGCTGCTTATTCCATCAATTTTATTTAAATAATCTCAGATAAACTAGCTTTCTGCCGTCAATGGAAGTCATCAGGTCGGTGTGTGTGTGTGTGTGTGTGTGTGTGTGTGTGTGTTTGAAAGAACAAAGTAGTGTCCGTGTGAATGTGTGTATGTTTGTATGACAGATGGACACCGGCTCGGCTCTTTTGCGAGTGGAAAATTGAAGCCACATCCCCTCTGACCTGATTACCAAGGTAACCTTTGACCCAGAGGTCATCTGCACACAGAGTCTCATGCATTCATGCAGCCTTTCAGCAGCGAAACAAACCCCTGCAAGACGAACCCAACAAGAACAACATTGTCTCATTTAAAATTCATAGTCCAAGGGCCCACAAAACATACATTTAACATGCACTTTTGTATGGCAATAACCACACGATCAACAGGCATCATTGCAGACGTGCCCAGAGTAACAATATTGTGGAAATAGCAGCGGAGGCGCCGTAATTCTCCGCTGACAGGAGCGTGTGGAAGCGTTCTAGTCCCAGGGCGGGTCTCTGACAGTCTAAGTATACACTAAAGCAGGTGTATCTGAGCCATAACAAACCCACTCATCCTAGTCAAACAACAGCCACGGGAAAGCATTCCTGGAGTCGGATCATTTAGGAAGGTAATACTTATTCTTTTACAGGCCTAAAATATAACTACATTTATATCGCCTCAGGAAGAGTCAGCTTGGTTGAAGCATTTTTCTCATGGTGATTGCTTTTTAATGGGTATATGTGTGTGTGCTTGAAAATAATATAGTATGGCTCTCAATAGATGAAAATAGTCCTGATTATTTATTTATTTGTTTATATGTATTTTTTTTACCTCAAATTTTGATGTTTTGAAAAAATGTGGCCCATATATGTATATGTATATGTCATTTAATATATATATATATATTTTAAGCTGCAGTCCGTAACTTTTTTGTAAAAAATGACCCAAAATCAATATTTGAGCAAGTACATAACCAGCCAGTGTTACTTTAATCCGATTCACAATGGTCATTTTTTAATAAAGTTTATTTATAATAAAAATACTGGTAGGTTTTCGTGGGAAACTCGAGTATGGCACTGCGTCATTACATCACGTCTGTAAACGTAGAGAAGTTGTCCCGGATAGGCTATCACATGTGAGGATCTATAGCAGGGATAGGTAAAGTGGGTCCTGCAGAGTTTAGCACCATCCCTGAATAAACCTCACCTGCTTGTATCTCTTCTGATCCTAAAGAGCTTGATTAGCCTGCTCAGGTGTGTTTGATTAGGGCTGGAGTGGCCCTCCAGGACCGACGCTGCCTATCACTGGTTTACAGCCTTTTCTCACAGCAGCTAGAATAATTAAATGTACCATTTTGATGACGGATTGTAATCCAGAAAGGATTATGTGTTTATGAAACATGTGAATGAAATGAAATTATATTTCAAATGTAAATGTGCTTCTGATTACAGATAGCCTGGGGTTACACAAGATTTGTGTTTTAAAGAAAACCTGTTGGAAGGAAGCATAGTTTGCTTTTTGGGTTAAAATAATGTATTAATATGAAATTAGAAGGGCATGACAATTAGATTAGACTGTAAAGAGATTGAAATCTTTACGCTACAGACTATATTCATTGTCACGCAATGCTGATGTTGTTAACATGAATCATTTGAGAATAAAGTATAACAATAATAATACTTTGCCCGGTTAGATGTGATATGAGCTGACCGATCGTTAGATTTAATCACCATTGGTTGCGTGATTTATGATAATGCTTTTTTCCTCAGTTGGTCAGAACAAACGTGGCAGACTTGTTCCTTACATGTTCAGATGGCATTATGCGGAGAACATTCTTATTTGGGTCATATATTCATGGGCTAGAATCTGTGATTGTGAAGTACAGTATCCACACCGGTGCAGTGAGTGACAGACTGACACACATACTCCTGAAAACATTAGATTGATCCGCGGTGAAGCCGTGCCGGAGAACAGCAGCACAACATTGTTCTGCACACAGATGCAATTCCAGGTTTTCAAACAGAGATTGCCACAAAGAGGCAAAACTTACGGACTGCAGCTTTAAAGAAAGAAATCAAATCATATCAAACTCATTTATAATTAATTAGGTCTTTTAGGCCAGTGCAACATGTAATCTAGAGCCTATGTAATCTAGTGTGATGTAAAAAATATATATTAAATTATATATAAATTCCAATGCATTCATATATATATATATATATATATATATTTTTTTTTATTAAGAAATAAAATAGAACATTTTTATCAATGATGTGTACGAGTCTTTGCTAAAATTAACTAACATTTATTTGTATTAGTCATTTTTTTTTATTAATTAATGTTAACAGTTATTAATAAATACTAAAACAATGCATTACTAATTTGACCTTATTTGTAAAGTGTAACCAGATATAATAAATATAATATTTCAGAAATGTTGAGCTTCGGTGATATTTAAATTTAGCCATATTAACATAAAAAATATACTTTAGCTTTTAATTAATGTACATTTTTAATGTATAGTACATTTATTTGGAATGTAAAGTAAAATGTTTATATATTATATATTTTGTATGTAATGTAATATAATATAATATAAAAAATATATACAAGTTATATATATTACATTGCATATAAATTCTGATGCAATGTTAGAAGACTCAAACAGACCTGTTTTTTGGTGTTTTTTGTCATTTTTGGAGCAGTTCATTCACATTGCCTACCATACTGCACATTCTGCTAAACATCTCCTTGTGTGTCCCACGAAAGAAAGACACGAGGATGAGTACATGATGGCATCATATTCACCTCCCTTTACCAGCCTTGCCACTGACTTCATCTACAGTGTCACTGTTTGGTTATATTCAAGTTAAAGTTGCAGCAACAAGCGTTTTGAGCTGTCATACGTCGAAGTGACTGCGGCTCCTCTGGTTTAGCACCCATCTGTTCAGTCATACCCGTCCAGGACCGGCTTGGCATGCAGAGCAGCGTGGAGCTGTCACAGAGGAGCAGGGTTTTGTGTTTGTGATGGGGAGGCAGTTCGTCTTCTTAATTCTGCAGATGGACAGGGGTGAGGATATGCCCCGTGGTAAAGTACGCTCACTGGCACTGGTCTCGCTGCTGTTCGGGAGTCAGTCTCAGACGGGCAGACAGGCCAAGATATCGCCTGCAGTTATTCAGAACCCTGCAGTCTGGCTGGAGTGAATTTGACTGGAGGCAAGTGGCCGAGCGAGGATTGCTGAGGTAACAGGAACACACACACACACACACACACACACACACACACACACACACACAGCTTAGGCTTTTCTTTCTCTCTCTCACTTTCCATTCCTCCATTCTTCCCCAATATTCGGATCAGATAAGCAGATCGGTTGCGGTTCCCCCCACAGACTCTGGAGTTTCTCATGGCAGGGTGGAAGCCCTGGTGATCAGACCTCCTCTCCATCTCTCTACGAGCACTTTCAATCGTATGCTGTTTAATGATTGCGGTTCTGATTCTGATGGGCTTAAAGGGATAGCTCACCCAAAAATGACAAATCTGACATATCCTCCACTTGTTCCAAACCTGTATGAGTTTCTTTCTTCTGTTGAACACAAGAGAAGATATTATGAAGAACATTGGTAAGCAAACAGTTGACGGTAGCCATTAACTTCCATTTTTGTTTGTTTTTTCCCCATTCTATGGAAGTCAGTGGCTGCCGTCGGGAATCATAAAGAAACATTCTGTCATCATTCACTCATCTTCACATCATTTCAAACATGTATGACTTTCTTTCTTTCGTAGAGCATAAAAGGAGAGATTTTAAAGCATGCTCATGCTGCTCTTTTCCATACAATGGAAGTGAATGGGAAAAGGTTATTGTGCTTCAAAATGACAAAAAGCAGTATAATGTATCAGGAAATATTAACTTGTGCACAATTTTCCTTGTCATTTAAAGTCATATAATAGATTTGCGTCAGAATCAGACTGAAATGTAAGCTGTTATATACAGAGATACACACAGAACTTGGCTCCTTGGTTCCTAGTGCTATTGGTACTCTTGTGTCGTGTGAGAAAACATCACTGAAATTGTGCAATATTTAATTTGTTCTTCACATTTTTTGTATTGTTTCTTGCACTGAATTAAAATATTTTCTTCAGTTTCAGCCACAATAATATTAATCAATGCAAATCTTCATTTAATACAAAACTATTCTTTAGAAGAGTACACAAAAGTCGGAGTCAGTAAGATGATTGTTTTTTTATAAATTTATTCAGCAAGGACAAATTAAATTGATCAAAAATGACAATAAAAAAAATGTAGTACAGAAATTGAGATTTATATTTGACATAAATGCTCTTCTTTTTAAATTTATAATCATGAAAGAATCATAAACATATACAGTTTCCACAAAAAAGGAGCAGAACAACCATTTTCTATGATAAATGTTTCTTGGGAATCAAAACATTAAAAAAATCTTACCTCGACCCCCAACCTTTTAACGGCAGTTTATATATATTTCTTTACTACAATTGTCATATGAAAGAAGGAAGCAGTAGATAAACTAAAGAAGATACATTTAAATACCAATCTCATGAAAGTGCGTATAAATAGTACGCCAAATAAAAGCGTAAACTCGTGGTATTGACATGCAAAAAAAGGATTAGGGTTGGGGTAGATGCATATCATATGCATGCAAAAACAGCGTATTATATGCACGCCAAACATGTGCGTATCATATATACGCCAAAGTCCATTTTTGCGTATCAATACCACAAGTTTTTATATTGCGTACTATTTACACGTTTTCATGAGAGCGGGCTCTGTATACATACAGTTAGACACAGTTCTTGGTTTATTTCACTTTGAAATGAGCAAGTCTTCTTGACCAGCTCATTAAAATGAATTGTTAAATCAGACTACACTAGTGATATTTGATGTTGTATGCAAAACAATATAAGACACTGAAAGCGTTTTGTATTTGAATGTTTTGTCATATTTTCTGACGCCCAGTATTTATCTCTCATCACTTATTAAATTCTCATACATAAGAATTCCCCACTAAAAGTTCCTCTCTTGTCCCAGGAAGCGCAGAGATGCTGAATCATGGTATCAGGGCAGAATGAGAATTAAAGTGTGAGGAAATGTTCCTTCCTCCGCCCACAGACACAAACATTCACACAAAGCACTGTAATCTCATCTCCGGATCAAGATCAGCTGAATTAATACCACTGTTTGACTAAAGCTAAAGAGAGATGAGATGGAGAGGTGCCGGAGATCAATGGAAACAGAGCAACCTTACAGCTCTTTGAATTATGGGATGAAACGGCCACATACAGGACCAGGTGTTCTTTCTATATGGAGTTTAATGAGGCAATTCTGAAGCGCAGATTTTTATTTCCGCTGTATAATAAATAACATGTCCTCAAACATTCATGAGTGAACAGGACAGGAAATTCTGAACAGGAAATATTATTGGTCAGATGTTGTTCTTTCATAGCTCAAGAGTATTTGAAGTATTTGACTGATAGTTTCTTGGCAAATCTGGGCACAGTATGAGACATTGTTGAGATATTTTGTCAAATATACAATATAAAAGTTTGGAAATGCTGCAATATTTGTTTTTGAAAGAAGTCTCTTAAACTAACCAATACTTAAAATTCCAAAATATTATTACAGTTATTGAAAATAACTGTGTTCTATTTGAAAATATTTTAAAAATGTAATTATTTTTTTTGGGGATTCAAAGCTATATTTTCAGCATCATTTCTCCAGTCTTCAGTGTCACATGATCCTTCAGAAATATTTCTTATTATAATCAATATTTAAAACAGTTATGCTGCGTATTCATTTTGTGGTAAAAACATAATAATGTGAGATCTGTGTATTTTTCTGAAGCGAACCTTATGTGCTAAACATAATTTACTTCATTTGGGCTTGGTTTCACAGACAGGGCTTAGACTAAGAAAATCTTTGGCCATAGTTCAATTTATACATTTAAGTAATTTGTATAAATGTGCCTTAGAAAAAATAAATAAATTATGGTCTGCATCTTGAGATAAAACAAAGATACATTTTAATATCAGTCAGTGCAAGTTTCTTTCAGTTGAAACAATTCAGACTTAGATTTTAGTCAGGATTTAGTCTTGAGCTTTGTCTGTGAAACCGAAGCCTGGTGCCTTTAAAAAATTACCTGTAAATCTGTCATTATGCTATACTATTACCAAATATTGTCTTTAGTTACTTTTGTCAACTTTTGTTAAATATGTTGTTAGTTTGCACATGTTTTTGTATTTCTTTTTGGAACTGATTGATCATAGGCCTTACTGATCTGAGCTTATGCACCAAAACCAAACATTATTTATGGATAATTCTGGCGAAGTTCACTTAAGAACTAAGGGGCATAAGCTCAGATCAGTGAGGCCTGTGATCAACCAGTTCCAAAAAGAAACACAAAATGTGCTAATGGAAAGAGAAAAAGTTGATAATACTGATTCAAAGATTTAGTAATAATATAGCATAACTAGAGATTTATAAGCACCATTTTGTGGGCAGTCATTTTTGACCGGGGACATCATGTGTAACAAGGTGAGGAAATCCCCCCAAAACAGTCCCACAAATATACAAATCTTTACGTTTTTAGACCCTTTTTGAGCAAAGTCTGTAAGTTTTAGTCCATTGTGAAAACATGAACTAATATTAACTAGCAAAAAAAAAAGTAGCACTTAATTGGTGTCCTTGTTACACGTTACCTGTACTTATTGTTATAATAACAATAAAGTATATATACTTGCATGAGAGTAACCCTAGGCCAAACCCTAATCCATGTAGCATAGGAACTATGGGTCATGTATTCCTGGAATAAATTTGAAACTGATTGACATCAAGTAAGTATATGCAGTTCATTAATATTACTCAGTACTTAAATGTGTAATTAAACTGTAACAAGGACACCAAAAAAATGTAATAAAAATCGCTCTGGGTCAAAATGGGTTCTCTGGGTTCTGTCGATTTGTCCTACCATGTCAGATTTTGCTACCTCCCATTAAAACAGTGGGCAGTACAATTCGACAACGAAAAATTATACTGGTTAAATTATGTTTTATTAATGTGTACCCCTACCACAACCCTAAACCTACCCTTACAGTAATGCACATACATTAATGACGTGTTATATTCGCGGTTGTGGATAGAAGGGATACATCTAGTACCGGAAATCAACAATAAATATTGTATTCTACCTATTAGATTGTGTTTTATTAACGTCTACACCAACCCTATCCCTAAACCTACCCTTAATGCAGATACATTAAATATTGTTGTTCAGAGTGAGAAAAAGGATGCAATACTGATGCGCGAGTAAGCCGAGGTAGTAAAATCTGACGGGTAGGATGAAATATCAAGACACCGGAACACAAAATGATGGTTAATAAGTCTCCATTGGCTCTCCATTCAAACTAATAGCCACCTAGGAGAGACAATTGAGACATTAAAGAGATGTCTCTTTCCTGTGGTAGCAGACATTATGTGCCATTCCAGCACTGAACACTCCTACACAACAACCTTAGAAAGTCAGTAGCTATTTTCTTCTGCTCTATTTTGTCGCTCCGTGTTGACAGCAGAACACATAATGACCATTTGTAGAAAATAACATCCTTCTCATGTTTGCTAAGAAAAACGTTCTTTTCAAATTCAGCAAGCTGAAAATAGCTCTCCTTCCTGACAGCGCTTGTTTGTTGATCGTCCCAGTCATTCTTAAAGCACATTAACAGTATTGAGAAGCAAAGATGAGCGATTTCCTGGACGTCTAAAGAATGTGCAAGACATACAATTCACAGTTCATTAACTCTCGACCCAGACCATATAAATAACAGAGAAACACTGAAGACGGCATAAAAACAGACAAACTTCACATTCATTATGATAAAAAACATCCTCCTTTGACAGAAACTTGTCCCCAAGCATTGACAAAATGAAAAAACTCAAGTGATGCTAAACATCTGTCCTCTTGGTTTGAATCATCAACAGAATGAAACACATAATTCTTACCTTCCCTAAATACATTTTGAGTTGTTGCCATACAAATGTCACCGCCATGATGCTAGGCTGTTACCGGTGCTTCCTAAGTAGATGCCAACTTGCCCAGGCCAAAAAGTCTCTTCTGGTCAATGTAAGTCAGTCGAAGTGTGTTTGGAGCAGTTACATGCCAAAGTTTAATAATCACATATCAATTTGATTCTGTATTTAATAAGACAATAAATTATGCAGTTGTCATGAATTACTTGGATCACAACACATTTTCCCGGAGACCTAAATATATCATCCTGTGTGTGTGTGTGTGTGTGTGTGTGTGTGTGTGTGTGTGTGTGTGTGTGTGTGTGTGTGTGTGTGTGTGTGTGTGTGTGTGTGTGTGTGTGTGTGTGTGTGTGTGTGTGTGTGTGTGTGTGTGTGTATGGAGACCGCAAGTCTGTTTGGACACTGAAAGCATCTGGCAAATGTCCAATACAACCATTTAAACCATAATGATCTGAGGCTCTGTTTCTCTTTGTCATTGTGCCATGTTGACTCACAGAGCGAGTAGTTTTCTATCTACTGGAATTCTCTTTCTCCCTCTATCAGCTGTAAAAACATTGGCATGACAATCAGTAGCTCGTACTGGACCGGTCTAAATAAAGTGGAAGAGGACAAGAGGAAGACTTGGAAAGAGAAGGTGCTAGAGATTTGGTGCAGAAAAAATTATATCCATTGGATAGTTAACAATAAATACAAATGCTATTCAAAATTACCAAACTATAAAATAATTTGAACTTTTTTATTAAGGTTAGTTGTAAAATGTCATGTGGTGCAACTCCTCAAAAAAATGAATATTACATTTAAATAATATTTATAAATTAATACTTGTAAATACAAAAATATATACACATTTTAAAGCATTATTTATAATGATTAAGGTGTGTCCATTCACAGTATGCAAGTAAGTTATGAGGAAAATATGAGAGTACTTTTTAATTCGTGAAATTTTATAGAGGTAGCAAATGTAAACTGGTCTGTTGCTCACACAAATCGTACAACTTCGGAAGACTTTCGAATATAGGACTATAGAATATTTGATGGTGCTTTTTTATGAGCTTATACTTTTTGGAACATTCTTTGTATGGAAAGTTGCAGCTCAGACATTCATTAAAATATCTGTTCCATAAAAAAAAACTGATTTGGAATGACACAAACATGATGACGGAACTCAACTGTCAGTTATAATGAATGCACTGTTTAGCCATAGAAGTACTGTTCGAGTAAAACCTTTCACAGTTTACTTAAAATGATCCTGTTAATTATGTCCCTTAATTATGCCGTTGAAATCATTTTAATATCCTCAGGCCATTTCAAATGTAAAACAATCTCTTCTGTGGTTTATACAAAAGCTATGTTAAATCAGTATGTGTGCGTTCTCATTTCAACAGCTCATTTTATTAACATTCAAAGGTTTACATGAGCACGAAGCACAAAAAGCTCTGTTTGGATTGAGGAAAAGGTAGATCGGCCCATCTCGCCACCAAATCAAACAATCTGCTTCTCTTCCAAGTAAAACTGATGTAATCTCATGGGCACCGTCTAATGTGCCACCTCACACCTGTTGCTTTCTCTCTGCCTTTCTTCTGAGATTTTATTTGATTCGGAGCATCCAAGAAACGAGAAACAAACGGAGCGCCGGGGAGACAAGAGGACTGGAGGAAATCAAAGAGAAATGGGCAGAGTGTTTATCGGAGAGGGAGGGATGGGGGTGGTTTAGCTGGGACGGACGGAGTCTGAATATTCAAGCAAACGAGACCCCCACCTCACACTCCTGCAAATATTGTCTTATCCATTAGTGGGAGCACGGGAAGAAAAGGGTAGTCTGTCATTGTGGGGCTCATGAAGGAGAAGTCAGGGGAGGAATTCTTTTCAAAACCTCTTCTGCAGTTCTCTGTGGACAGGGCCATTTGTTTGGCCCTTTCAGACGCCGTAGACCGTAGCAACAAAGAGCGCTTTCAGTGCACCTCACTGTAAAAGCATGTGAAAGAGAAAAGCAGGGCAGAGGATTGAGAAGAAAGGCGAAAAGAGAAGAAAACAACTTGAGCGAGACAGGGAGGACTTGTTAACTTTAGATATGTTTATACGGACCTTTGCTTGTGTGTTTGTTTTTTTCCTCACGCCGGACACGGAAAAGCGTTCGTGGTGAAACTAACAGAGTCGAACGTTATTGAGCCTTGAAGGAGAATGTTACCCAACACTCGCCTTTAAAAACTGACACCGGGCTGGCTCGCCGAGAACTCAACCGTGGCCTGGGACACCCGAGAACACCGTCGGCATAAATCCTACCTGACGTGAGCTAGCAGAGACGCTGGCCTGTGTGTTTATGTATTTACTTCAATGATTATTGCTTTAGCAGCTCCCTTCTGCAGAGTGGATCAGCTCACCTCGCCGTGGGACGCGCAAACGCTTCCAAAATATGTCCGGGGTGAGCGCATGTGGCTCGATGTAACTTAATCATGCAGCAAGCTGAGCGGCTTCCTGTTTAGTGGCCTTCCAACTTATAGTTCTCCCAGAAATAAAGATTCTGTTGTTATTTACTCAGCCTCATGCCACAGTCTTTCTTCTGTGGAACACAATTGAAGGTGCTTTGAGGAATGTTCATGCTGCTCTTTTATATACAAAGTTAATATTGTCCATGGATGTCAATAAATAAATAAACAGAATAAAGAGCATCATAAAAGTTGTCCATATGACTTGTGAATGTTCATCATTGTTTTTGCATGTAATGCCACTTATGAATATGTGGAACTGCAAATGAGATATTGGATGTCTAGTGAAGAGACCAGTTGCAAGCTTGAAAGGACGTGTCTTTCCACATAGAATGCAAAACCACTACTTGACGTTGCACAATCACAGCCAGTCTGAATCTATGGTGTTTAATAGACAACTATGAGGAGTAGGATTTTTGACCGATGAGATTTCACACTGGGCAGAGTCACCCAGTATCCGCTACAGAAATGTCCAGGGGTGCGTCTCTCAAAACCATCCTAAGCTAACTATGGTCGTTATCTCCATTGAACTCTATTGGTAACGACAGAACTTGCGAACATAGTTGATTTTGGGAAACACACCCCTGCTCGTGACTTCTCATGGGTGTGCATGGTTAGAAAATGTTGCTCTTTTCTCCACAAAAAGTTATTGTACAGCTTTAGAAAACTTCATTTATAGCGAATTTATGTTTAGGGAAGGAGTTTTCAAACCGGGGTCTATGGTTCGCCAGGGGTCCCCTAAATAATTTTAGAGAAAAATAACAAATAAAATAATGAATGAGTTACATAAGGGGCACATTTTCAAACTGGGGCCTGTAAAAATGTTAAGAGAGAAGGCTTAAGAAATAATAATTAAATATTATATATATATATATTTAGTCATTTAGCAGACACTTTTATCCAAAGCGACTTACAAATGAGGACAAAAGAAGCAATCATGTGAAGTATTAAAACAACTAAAATGGATCCAAAACTAAGAGCTAAAACTCGATAAATAATATATAACTTTCAAAATAGAACTTAAATACAATTTCTAAACTTAATATTTAAATGAAAAAAAAAATCAAATATATATATGTATGTAAATATATACGACTTTACATTAATGAATGTAATTATAAATATATATATATTTATTAATTTAGTCATTTAGCAGATGTAAGTACTATAATAAGTAGGATTTTGTTCAAACTGGGTCCACAGTGAATAAATAAATAACAATAATATGAAAAATAGATTGAAATTATTTAATTTATTCACAAACTCATAAATTCATTTACTAACACAGTATAGTGAGAATAATAAATCATAATCATATAACTTGAAAAACAACAACATTTTTTCCAAACATTTTAGGCATATTTATAATACTCCCCCACATACACACACAGTATGACAAAAGAAAAACCTTTATAGATGCCATTTAAATTTTACGATGGGGTCACTCACAAAATCATGATCATATTTGGGGGTTCCGTGGCCCCTGCTTTAGGTGTTGTTGCCCCATTTTGAGCTTGAAAGCAGTGTTACTGAGTTTTGTTGTATTTGGTAAAGAACTGGGTGAAGATTTATTTTTCTGTGCTCGACTGATAATACAACGGCACGGCATGGAACGACATGAGGGTGAGTAAACAATGACAGAATTTTCATTTTATGGTTAAAATATATATATTTTTTTCAGCAGAAGAAAAATAAACCCTATTCTTTTTGTTCACTTTATTAATCCAGTATGTTCATTTCATTCTCCTCTCTCTCGGACCCCGGGCATGCCTGCAGTGTGGAGTAGGTCTAAGCAAACAGCAGTGCTCTCATAAAGAGGCGAAGGAAAGTAGGACAGGTTTTCATCAGTATAGCTCGCGACGTGTCAAACTTATTACGACTCGTCATGCAAATATGGAACTTTCTGGTAATTAAAAGTCACTCTTCCCGGCGTTCATGAATGAATAGGTGTCAGTGTGCGAGCTTTCATCTGTACATCTGTATGTTTGGGTGTACGTGTCTCAGATAGATCGATGACTTGGGGGCTGGTGATGAAAACAGCGCTTGGTCTGTTTCCTTTTTCCGTCTACTGCCAGCTGCTTTATACCGTGGATGGAGCCATAGCCTGACCAAAATAAACCTGCCAAAGACAGAGATGGAGGGAAAATATATGTTTTTTCCCCTTTCCGCTAGATATGGCCTCTGTCCAGACAGCCTTATAATCACACTGTTCATTTCTATGTTATTGACAGATGCTGCACGTAGGGTTGGAGAGAATACAGAGTGGTTTTGGGAAGGATGGAGTGGTGGACCTGCATGACATATTGTGTGGATGGCATTATTGTACTTGGACCCGGCACTGCACTCTCAAAAATGACGTGAACATATACATGCCATTATATAGGAGCATATGCTGCACTTGTGTTTAGTAAAACTGTCAGTACACTGATATTAAACAAGCCCTTTCAATCTCAGGTTCTCTCTCGAACTTCTCAAGCCACCCTGATGCAGGCTGATGTGTTTAACAGAATCAGAAACCGCTATGAAAGCAGCAGCTCTCCCAGATTTTATGACTGGATTATACTGAGCTGTGTGCAGAACTCTATTAGCCATAAATATATATATATATATATATATATACATAAAGCTCTGTAGTTGCAGTATATTCACAAAAGGAAAACAGATCCCTTACCATTGTACATTTGCTACTATAATAAACTCTAAAACTTAAACAGACAATTTCCATAAATATTCTGTGGTGCAAATATATACAGTGGTGCAAAACTGTTGAAGAAATACTAAATAAATACACATTTGTATTTGGTTACCATCAAATATTTTAGCAGGTCATGTTTTGTAATATTAAAATGAGAAAAAGTTCAAAGGTCTGGGGTCTGTTATTTGTTGGTTGATAGATTTTTTTCCCACACAAAATAACAGTTTTCTATTTTAATATACTTTTAATTCTAATGTATTTCTGTGATCAAAGCTGAACTTTCAGCTTCATTTCTCTCATCATTATCATCAGTCTTCGGGGTCACATGATCCTTCAGAAATAATTCTAATATACTGATTTATAATCAATGTTGGAAACAGTTGTGCTGCTTCATATATTTTTTGGGACTTTTAATAAAATAAATTAAGTTACTAAAAAGTTAAAAAGAACAGCATTTATTAAAAAATACGTTTTGTGTTTTCATATACAATGCTATTCAATGGTTTGGGATCAGTAATATTGGTATTTCTTTTTTTAAAGAAACTAATACTTTTATTCAGGAGGAATGTGTTGAATGAATTAAAAATCATAGTAAAGACTTGTATTGTTAGAACAGATTTATATTATGAACAAATGCTAAAATTTGTATTCATCAACAAATCAAAGAAAAAACTATCACATGATCCAAAAACAATGTGAAGCAGCACAACAGTTTCAACACACATAACAAATGATATATATATGCTAATAAAAATAAATTGATAAATAAATGAGTAAATATTAAATATCCCAACTGTTTTCAACACTGATAATCATGTTTCTTGATCAGTAAATCAGTATATGATTATGATTTCTGAAGATCATGTGACCCTGAAGACTGGAGTAATGATGCTGAAAATACAGCTGCGCATTACAGAAATGCATGCCATTTTAAAATAGAATAAAAAGAAAACTGTGTAATGATATTGTAATAATGCAATAATATTTAAGTATATATATATTGTTATAATATTTCACAGTATAATTTTTACTGTTGTTGTTATTAAATAAATACAGACTTTGGTGAGCATAAGAAGCTTCTTTCAAAAATACTTGAATGGGAGTGTTTATAGCACTATTTTATACATTAGTATATATATTTTTTATTCTGTTTTCATTCAAATATTTTTAATTGCACTTGTAATGTATAATATTATTTAATGTTAGCATTTATTTTATATACAGTCTGCCTAAATCAATTATATTATTTTATAATTTTTTTTGTTAAATAAACAATCTTAAACTAGCCTGAATGAGTTTGGTGGTCTCCGGCGAGACAGTTTAACTAGGACTAGGACTAGGACTAACAACTATAGGGGAACCAATGTATACTTTATACCTGCTAGAATACCTGGATCATTCCAGTACCAAGACATGTATTTTCCGAGTGTGTTCACCTCTGGCAGGTGGGGATCATTAAATAGCACCTCTGTGTATCTCCTAGAAGCCACGAACACACATGCACACACTTTAGCAGATGTGATCCCTGTGTGTATTTGGTCAGCGCATGTCATCCATGAAATCCTCACATGAATAGGAGGAAGTGAACAGAGCCAAAGCTATCCTTAAGGAAAGGAGGGAGAGAGATGGTGACAGATGGAATGAAGAAGTTGACTTCTTTATTTTAAGGACTTAATTTTCTTTCACTTTGGCAGCCTGTTATTTCTATGTAAAAACATGAAGGCACATGCACATGCACGCACACTCATGCAAACACAAATGCACACATATGCATTGCTTCGTCTGGAACGAAAAATAACCAGTCAATCAGTCATCTCTCTGCAAACGCACAAACCGTTCTTTAAGCTTGGTGGAGAAAGCTTGTTCCCACAGTCCCAGTGAGTTTTCAGCTCCCGAGGTTAAAGAAACCCATAATGATAGCTAGTGCAAACTCAACTGCTAGTTATACTCAACAAATCTGATGCCAAAGAAAGAAAGAAGTGCACAGATGGTTATGAAATAAGAATTATGTGTGTTGTTTTACTCTATACTATTATAGTTTAGTTCAAAATATATTTTTATATTTTCATTTTTCATTCACTTTTTTGTAAGCTTTTTTTAAATTACTATTTATTTTGTATTTATTTACTTACAAGTTAGTGAGTTACTTAGTTAATTAATGAAAACAATATTGATGCATATGTACTTTATGAACTCAATGAACTCATTTTACTCAATGAACAAAAGTTGCAAAAAAACGTAGAAATTAACAATCTACATATGACCACTAATGTTAACATAACAGAGCCTGTTTAGTATTTAACCCAACTATTAGGCAATGATAACATAAGTTATTTATGAATAGAATCTTAAAGTTGCAGTAGTACAAACAGCTTGTGTAAAGAAAATGTTTCAGTCAAAATAAAATATATTAATAAATATTAATACCTTTAATATTAATAATATACATATTTAATATATTTTAATATAATGTTTTTGTAATCCATGCATTTTTAATTCAATTATTAAATGCATGAGAGGAGCGTGAACATTCTTCTACAAAGGACATTTCTATGGGCTTGGAACATGGTGGAGTAATGGTGAATAGAAATGGCAGAATTTTCAATTTTGAGCAAAATGTTCCTTTAAGAGTCAGAGAGAGGATGGAAAATGGTTGTATAAACCTAAATTATGACTGTCTTTAGTGAAAGAAACCTTGACTAACATAATGAGTGAACTTCTGGAAAAAATGTCTCGACATAAATCCAATATGATGTGTCATTCCTTTATTGGCTTGTCTGAATAATAGACCCACTGAAGACCACTGTCCCAAGTGTTGTTATTGTGACCTTGCACTTGGAATAGGACCCACGCGACCATTCTAACCATAGATGTCTTAACTCTGTTAACTATCCCAACTCCTATAAGCCAATGAAATGCATTCTGTCAGCCAGCAGAAGCCTTTGCAGTAAATTAGTATTTCTTTTCTCGGTTAAGTGACCAACTCCTGCCGAGCTGAGCAAGGTCTCTCTTCATGATATGTATCCAAACCTTGACAGGAAGCGTATTTCAGTGTGCAGGATTCATGTGGTGACTAATGTTTGGTCGTCTACCAGCCCTCCCTTCGGCTGTTAGAGCCGCCGCTGAGAAGGGGGAAGAGAACGAGTGCGAGCCAGCTTCCATTAATGTTTTTCCACTTAGGGGGAAAAGCTCAGCCAAACCTGAGAACACCTCCTAAACCCACTTCCAGTGTTTGCTGCCACTGCGAGCGCTCAAGCTGACAAACACGCCAATGCAATTTCCTTCTGGCAGCCCCTCCTCTTAGAATAAACTCTTTTTGACAGGAAGTTGGTATATGTTGGTCATTCGAGGTAGCTTGTATCAAATCCATTAATAGCTTCTTGTAGAGCGTACATGGGTGTTTTGACAAATGATGACCTTTGGATAAGTTGAACAACATTCTTTGCAGTTTGCCTCAGTTTTAATGGAGCCCGAGGCTATGAAAGACTGAGATAATGAAACTAGGGCTGATGTTTAAAGCTGTCAGTTAACAAGGACAGGTGCACAGTCATGAACACCAATGTAACCCCAGGCAAAGCAGACTAATGCAGGTTTGTTAACACAAGCAGACAGCTTACTTGTCTTCTTCTCATTCAGAGGGTTTGTAACCCTTCCTTACCTGGGCTGTTCATTACTGGGATTTGAATAAACTGATAACACTAAGATTTAGATTAAATGTCCGGAACACAAGTATGTAAAAGTCAAAGTCAATATATGGATTTGTTGCAAAGGTAAAATTATTTGTATCTTTATCTGCATTCAGATCAAACCTAATGTGGGCGGGGCATATCATTTGTTAAAAAATGTATACAACAATGTGATTATATTCCTTTCATAGTTAACATATTAAATATGCTGTGTGTGTATATATATATATATAGGCCTATATTCTGATAAATACTCTAGTTCTCAGAAATGTGTTGGTTTTCCAGCATCTCTTACATATTTGATCCCTTTCCAGCAGTGACTGTATGATTTTGAGATCCATCTTTTCATGATGATGTTAACTGAGGGATGCATACACAATTATTACAAAAGGTGCAAATATTCACTGGTGATCCAAAAGGAAACACAATGCATTAAGAGCTGGGGGTGAACACTTTTGAACAGGATGAAGTTGAAAATATCATATTTTTTCCCAATTTAATACTGCCCTTCAGAAACTAATTACATGTTTCACAGAAGACAAAATATGTACAATTTAGCCTTCAAATTCTAAAGTTTTCACCCCTGGCTCTTAATGCATTGTTTCCTTAATTGAATTAAGCTCACTGAACAGGCAATTTTTAGTGTATAAATAGGGAATTTATATCTATATTTAAATACATGTATAGCTAATTTATGAAGCTTTCTGAAGCCTTTTCCATTTTATGAAGGGGTCCCTTGCAAAGTAATCATCATATTCGGGGACCCAGGATACCCTAGTGTTGTTATAGCAACTTTTTCACTGCCAAACAGCATTCACACACTTTAGAAAACACTAAATAAAGTTAACTTTTTATATATTTAAACCTAAATGAATGTGTACAGCCTGTCTTTCCTTGTACTCATCTCTCTCTCTCACTGTCTCGTCTGTCCCACAGCCAGATTGTGTGCATATCTGTTTTCACACAGGACCTTCCCTCCAGCCATGAATAAATTATGCCTGACATGTTGCAGGAAGTTCCTTTGGCAGCAGATACTTCCAAACACTCAAGTGTACACTCAGCAGTACCACCGTACTGGCTCTTCCCAAGTTTTCCTAAGAGAGTGAATCAGATCTTGGCAGAGTGGAACATATCATATGAGCTTTGTTATTATCAGCAATCTACACACGCTCACAAAAAGATGCCTAGCTGTGAATTAGCCGCGCTAAGTCAAAATGACACGTGACAGCAGAGCAAAGCCAACAGGAAATGTCACGGGTTAGTCAACACTTCTCAGGGATGTCTTCTCTAGCAGCGCCCATGCCAAGAACATAACACGACTTGATGACTTACAGACAGAAAACGAGATGTTATACACTTTAGCATCTCTGCTATGCCTGAGTGACAGAAAGACTGCTCTCATATTCCGTTTAGCTGCCATAATAGCCTCAAATTCCGCTCAAATGACTTAATTGTGGTGTAGTTTTACAAATGCTGATTTTCAGGTAAATCAAGAAGGTGTCATCGCCAAGCCTGGATATCAATTCTCACCCCACAGGCTTTCATCAGATCCAACGGAAGGACGCCTTGCCCTGTTTCTAGTGCTGTTACCAAGGAGGCCAAATAGACCCAGGTAGCTAAGGAAAATTGACACACAACCAGCCACCCACACTTAGACACATTAATAAAGGGGGGAAAGTTGCATAATTGTAGAGAATGTCAGCCAGCGAGAGCGCTCCACATCCTCTAGAGTATATCCTGTTCTTTCAGAAGGGGTTTTCTCCTCGCGCTCCTGAACAAATGGCAGGAACAGGGCCTGGAGACGGGGAGGAGAAAGAGACAGGGGATGCATGGGCTTTAGACTCTGTGAACAAGCTTTTAACACAACGTGTTGAGACGGATTACTCTTCCGAGCCCTCGGGGGGAAGCTTTTTCTGCAGATCACTTGCTCATCTCTCCTTCTATGGAGTTTTGTATGCAGGTAAATCATTGGGGTTTCATGAGTGGGGAGGAAGAGCTACAGAACATCTGATTTCAACTGATTCACTTTCAATAGGTGTCAGGTGTTCTTGGTGTTCCCAGACAGGTGAAGAGTATTTTGTGGAAAATATACATTTTATAAATTACAGTTATTTTTGTATATTTCTAGAAATATATATATATAATATGATTTTAAACTGTATTTAGAAAGTCCTCAATTAAAGTTACAGGGTTGAAAAAAATGCAAACCTTATTTAATATAAGTAGAAAAGAAAACAGCTCATATAAAATGCATCATTTAGACTCATCTGTAATTTTTTTTTTTCTTATTTTGCTTTTACAAATATAGTGTGTGCATTTGTCAAAATCAACCTTTCAACCCTGTTATTATAAGAAAATAAAATCAAACACATGTTTTCATTTAAGAACATATATGGTAACCAATAACTGCACATCAACATTTGCTACTTAACCATCTAGCCACACTTAAATGATAGCTTCATTTAGGCTAAATATGCAACCCTGTTACTTTCTTTCTTTCTTTCTTTCTTTCTTTCTTTCTTTCTTTCTTTCTTACTACTACAATAATAACATTAAACAAAATATGATTTTAACCTGTATTTAGACAGGTCCTAATTTAAGGTATCATGGTTAAAATGCAAACCTCATTTAAAATAATTATAGTAAATAAAACAGCTCATTTAAAACTTATCATTTGGCATTCACCAACCGCAACCTTTCAACCCTGTTATTATAAGAAAAAAAGATTTTGAAATGAAAATATTATATGAAAATATAGGAAATTATATATTTTCTTCAATTAATGGGAAATATGATGTTGTTAGTTAATTGCAAATTAACAATTTGATAACAAATCAGTTAGCCACAACTGAGCTTAATTTAGGCTAAATATGCAACCCTGTTACCCAATCTGGAATATTTTTCACACATTTTTTAGACCTTAAAAATAGATTTGTTTTATGTTTATTTATTTATTTCTAGAAAATAACTAAATCACTCAACTTTGTGTTTTGAACTGTTTTAGACATGTCATGCATTAAAGTAACAGGGTTGAAACTAGTTTAACATCATATAAAACAAGTGGAAAATAAAACTGTTCATATATAAATTAGTTTGACCTCCTGTGGAGACAAACAACCTTTTCTGAAGGTGAATAGCCTTCTTTCAGTGACCCATTTAAAAAAGAAAATGTTTCAAGTCCCGTTTTGTATCCTTTTGTGTAAAGCAGCCCTTATGTTTTTGTCCTCATCTGCCTTAGAAAGGGGTTTGGGTCGAGAGCACGAGTGAATGAAGCTCGTGTCTTTCTCCAGATATGGCCTCATCCACAGTTTCTGTCACATAATAAATATTCTGTCAGTCAGGAATTAGCTGGAGGCTTTAGAAAGACCGGAGAATTCTTCTCAGTCAGCTCTCTGGTTCAATTCGAAAAACAGAACACGTAGCATTTCAGGGGCCTGACCCCCTAATTAAGGCTCAAAACCCCCCAATACAAGTAGCAACACAAAAGCTCGAGTGCGTTTACCATTAGAGACGTGGCCTGGTGGGTAGCTCACATGTTCTGACACGTTGTCCGGTGGTGCTTATACAACCAGAGTTTGAGTCTGACTCGGGTCATTTCCTGACCTCCTCCCTTCCCTGGTACCTCCATGGTTGTCCTGTCTATAAACTGGCGTCAAATTACCCAGATTGTTCATGTTATATGAGGAATGTGTCAACACTGTTTCCAAACAATCTTTCAGTAGCTACTAAATGCAACAGTTATAAGTTCATCAGAGTGCATATTTTCACTTGCCACCAAATAAACGCAGATGTCCTTGACTAAGTGCACCTTGTGAAGTTATAAATGTACAGTATGTGCCTAGAAGCATGTGGGAATGATTCTCTATTTAAATAAATCGTGAGATGATTAGCTGTAACAGCCTTGAAAGTGGGGGGTGTGACACCATTGAGGTTTTCACTGGCGAATTGGCCATGCTAATGTTTGCTGACTGGATTTGCCGCCAAAAAGCCCAGAAACTCCTCCACATCATGGCCTGACTGTGTGGTCTCCCCAATATACACTGTTTCAGGGTTTTCCTATGACTGAAAGCACCATATTACTCTCTCGCCAGACCTTTAAATGGAACTATGGCCTTTAAGATGGTCGTGGCGGTGTGATTTTGGTCCGTCCCAGCATATGTTAGGTTTTATATTTTAGAATCACTCTGCTATCATCTCAAACCTCAGTATGATCCCGATTCCCATTCCAAGCTCGAATGAAACTACATTAATATTTGTCTTGCCCTACAGTGTGTCTGGCTTGCTAACTGGAAGGCCAAATAAAATAAAAAGTAATTGCATATTCTGAAAATGAGAGCTATAATGCTGTAGTAGAACAACTCTTTATGTTGTTGTTATTCTTGGCGATATAGGTCACGTTTTGATTTAAGTTTTAATATTGCGGCGATAGTAAGTATCAGTGTGTTCGGCTCAAACCCAGGTTCCCAAAGCCTCTTAGTGGAGAAGCTAAAATAAGTTCTGGTTTGTTAAAGCTGCGGAGGCTGCCATTCTGTGGTTTGATAGATCCTGTTAGCGCTAAATTTACACTCAAATGAAGTCCCTCATCAGAATCTGTGGCCGTAAGACAAAAGCACACTCCAAACGTGGCCAGACGACACTTTTTCATTTGTTATTTACAATCTGACTCAGGTTCAAGATCTGCAGAGGAGTCAAAGAGCACATCGGATGACATGAAGGCCTAAAGAAATAAAAAAAGAGCAATGCTAATGTTAGCTTTGCAAGTGTTTCATTGTCAACAGTGAAGACTCCAAATTGCAACGAATAAACAATGCTAATTGCTGACAATAGGGTTTTATCCTCACATGACCTATGAACTCACATTTATTGCATTTTATTAGTTTAAAACAGTTTGTTGGATATTATTTAAATACATTATATAATATATAAATGTAAATAAAAACAAAATATATGAATATTACATGAAAACTTTAATAGAAAAAAACATTAGTCTAATTAATGATAAACTAACTGAAATAAAATATGTTTAGGTGGAGGTATTCCAATTACTAAGAATACATCTGAAATATATATATATATATATATATATATTAATGATAATACAACAATATATAAATGTTACTTTTTCAAATATCTTGATCCAGGTCTGTTAGCTGGTTTTACAGGGCTTTCAGCCACTGTTTAGCTGGTCAGGCTGGGAGACCAGTTTAAACCAGTTCAGACCAGCACACTTTCACTGGTTTCTCAACAGATTTAGCATCCGCTGTGTAGATCTCTGTTTGCATGACATCACACACTCGTATCTCTGTGAGATCAGAGTACTAGATTTTCCGCACAAGTTTCCGAGCTGGAAGTCCAACTCCAGCGTCACTCTATTGTACTTTTCAATCAGGAACTTGGACATTTTGACTTTAAGCATTGCCGGCAAAACCACAATTTACTACTTCTTTAGTAGCTTGAGACAGGAGAGAAGAGACGTTCTTATTCTAGAGAGTACTTTTAGAACAAAATAATGTATATTCGTTTTTAATATTTAATTTCATTTTCCTGGAATAGAAAGACTGTCAATTTTATCTTCAAATGATATATTTTGTTCATGCATTTTAGGAGTGCACTAGATGACCTGAAAGCTGACAGACGCTGACTAAACGCTCCTGGTTAAACAACTATGGTGAAAACTCTGAGGTGAAGTTATTCCTGCAGTAAGAGGAGCAGCTCAACAGCTGGAAACAGAATGGAAACGATGTTGTTTGAATCGACGGTGTTGTTTTTGAACAATTGCCACTAATCAGCCATCTGGTTTGAGCCCCATTGTGGTGAGTTTAAAAGAACATTAAGCAGGCTTTTCAGGGATGGGCTGACGTGAGTGTGTGCTACGGTTACAGTGTGTGTGTGTGTGTGTGTGTGTGTGTGTGTGTGTGAGGAGGTTTCAGGACACTGAGGTTACAACCACAGCAGCACCTTAATAGCCGGCCATGAGAGGTGTGTATTCGGTGTCAAATGAAATGTTCTCCTCTTGTTGTTAGTGAAAGACTGAGTCTGCACCTGCCTGCCTCACGTAGTGGTCACTTTAAAGAAGTCTTCATTGTGTAAAGTGGAAAAATCTTGCTCAAGTTCTTTAAGACAATTGATTTTGTGTGAATTTATTTGCATGTTTTCAATAAGTTTTGATATAAAACCACCCGTCTTGGGATTTAGTCACATAATCAGAGTACTAGTTAAGTTACTAGTAAAGTGACACATTACTTTTAAATTTAAAAAGGGCCAATAGTTGCAGATACCATTGCCAAAAATACATTTTTTTTTTTTGTTATCAGCCCAGCCCACGTGACAAAAAGTAACACAAAGGTAACACAATGCATTACATTCCATAAAAAGTTACGGAATTGTTAAATTTTTTGGAGTAACGCAATATTGTAATGCATTACCCTTAAAAGCAACTCATGTTAACAGACACACAAATAAAATAATAAAAACCTTTATACATCACAAATATCTGCATTAATGAATGTGGATAGCGTAACTCAGTTCAAGCGGTTTTGGGAGAAAAAGTTTGAGTTCATATGGAATGTTTTTTTATTGCAGACTGATATATGTATATGCAATCTGAGCATTGTTTGAGACAGTTCAAATTAAGATTTATGTGGTCTTTTTCTCTGCAGAAAAAAAACAGATACAAGATGTTTCAGTAAATGCCCCAATTTACTGGTCTATGTTTCTTTTTCTTTCTTTTTGCTGCCTAGGAGAAACAATTGAGACTTAAGAGACAGCTTGAATTATCTTCCTTATTAGTGTGTGTGTGTGTGTGTGTGTGTGTGTGTGTGTGTGTGTGTGTGTGTGTGTGTGTGTGTGTTTGTTGTTGTGTCCAGTTTCACTGAGCCGATGACTAACTGAATTTTAGCACACTAATCAATAAACCTCTTTCACCTGCACACACACATATACACACACACACACACACACACACACACACACACACACACACACACACACACACACACACACACGTCCATCTGAGAGACAGGGAGAGCGATCTCTAAGGTATTAGGCAGGTAATGCATTATTGAAGAGTGCATCTTGCCAAGCAGACTGTCCTAAAATAGTGTACTACACTGCAGTCAAGCACACAAAAACACTGACCACAGCCAGATTTTCCTGAATCTCAGCTACTTTCTAACCCAAGGTAAAGCCTCCAGCTCTCTCGGACAGATGCTCTGCTGTTGCTCTGTTCACCTTGAGACTCAATAACAATGTAACACTGGGTTTATTTTAAAAACCATTAATAATGCATGGAATTATAGGTGTGTGTCAGAATTGTTTATGGTGAACACTAAGTCAAAAATCAATCCTACATATGAAGTGGAGCTCGATCGTAAATATAAAAGATAAATATATCAATGTTTTATTCAGCAAGGACAAGACCATGAGGAATTCAAGTTGTGTGAAAGACGTTATGTTTGAGATGCAAAATACTGTAGAATCTTGTCAAGGTGTTGAGTCTTTGGATGATAAAACTTAAATTTATATTTAAGTATATCTATACAGTATATATCAAATTACATTTACATTTAAGTTTTATCATCCAAAAGATAAAACACCTTGAAAAGATTCTACAGTAATGAAACTGAAATAAAACAAATAAATAAATACAACTAAATAAAATTTAAATAAAATTAATTAATTAAATAAAGTTAAGAAAAATAAGTAAATTGCTTAATAAATTAAAGCTAAAAGACAAAAAAACGAATTTACTACAATTAAAATGCAAACTGAAAATTTAACAGTAAAAACTACCGTAATTGAATTACTTTCTAAATCATGTACGAACAACACAAGCACATTCAGCTATTATTTATTAATTTAAACAATATAAAAATTGCATAATTTTTCATGAACGGACCAAAGTAGGAAGGTTACATTAGAAAACATACGTGCTAGAATTGTTCTGTAGTATATACAGATGAAGCAATTACATTAGTAGTAACTAAATAAATAACAGCAAACTTTTACTTTTACTTTAACCTTTCAAGGGAAAAGTAATTATTTACAGTAATGCATTACACTCAACACAGTTTATACAGTGTTGCTCCAGCACAATTGTGACGATACAGTACATCATTTAATTGCCGTTTTAAAGAATTTGCTGTTCTGGTAAATAGTTAATGTAGATACAACAACAATTAATAGCTAATGGTGTGTAAAAATGCAGTCCCCTCCAAACATATGAATTCATCTCCAAGAATAAATAATTGATGTGAGCAGTCACAAAGCACGTCTCTAATGCAAGACTTCATTAAATAATCAGGAAGGTTATCTGATGTGCTAAATCTTTTACTTGCAGCTCATTAATTCACAGTTTCGTGCTAAATGATGCAGTGGCTGAATAAAAAAATGAAAAAAATCAACAGTGTCTGAAAATTTTAAATGGCTCTACCTTAAAAAAAGATTATTATTGGTCTTGTGGGAATGTGTGTCATATTTCACTGTTCATGGAAATAAAGCATACAGGTCTCAGCAAACACATAATCCAGATCAATGCTTTATTCCATTAATCCCACACATGTACATTAATTGTTCTCCGTTACAATTAATAATCTCGCCTCTCTTCACAGCTATCAAACAGACTTCGATGACTGGATTGAATTCAGCACTTTCTCTCTGTATGCCACATCACGTCAAGATTGGCTCTCGCATACGTTTTAGAGCATCACATTGTTGTCACATTGAATATTTATAGCAGGGTTTTGAAAAAAGACAAGAAAAAAGCCTTGATGAACATCTTCTAAATAATACAAACATGTAGGAATGTCAGCGTGATTTGTTAGCTTAGCGTGAGAGCAGTCGGCTCTGACAGCATGGCAATCTACATGTCAATTTCTCTTAATTGGCCGAGCCGAGTTTGATGGCACTTGTGACAGCCGTTGGCGGCGAGGCCCTAGATCTGCAGCATGACATTCCGCCGTAGTTAGGCGACGCTACGCCTGTTTTCTGCAAAAAGCCCTTCTTGTTGGTTTTTAAGGATCCTGATCCATAACAGGGGGATTTGGAGTCGGATAGTTTTTTTCGAGGTGCGTGGGGTGGCGTCAACCGAGCAAATTTGTGTTTCTCTTGCAATTTTTGGTGCCTAAAAAGTGGCACCCTGGAGAAACACACACATATCAAGACTTTTTGGTCTAATTAGGATAGAGGCATGTTATTTGCTGCGAGGCATGCGCCGACTGTATTTAAATGCAGCCTCCTCCTGTGATTACTGCCAAAGGGCTTATTCTTTCAGCTTGAACTGTTACATGCCTTTACGAAAACAGCATACATAGACAGTAAGACGGCCTTAATTGTATTCCCGGGCTTATACAGTGGCAATCAAAAGCAATGAAACATGATAAGTCCATTTCTGTGTGCAGGCTTCTTTGCAAATGCTTTTTTTTTCTCGAAAGGTTAGAGGTCTGAGATCTGCTATGAATAGAAACTTTGATATTCAGGAAACCACTAACATGCAATGGCCTGAATAAACTTCCTTATAATAATACATCTGATTGTTAACAGAACATTGGTGAAATATGTTTCACATGAGAAATTGAATTGAGTTATTGTGTGAACTGTAAAACCTCCCGCCACATTGTACGTTGCTGAGTGGTTGCTAGGTGGTTCTGGTCGGTCGCTAGGTGGTGTCTTACTAGTTCAAAGGTGAAAGTTCTATGAAAGAGTTCACAAAGGTTTTATTTTGTTTTTAAATCTAATTTAAAACACAAGACACATTTGTAGAAATGCTGGTTTCATACGTTTCTGAAAAACTTTTATAACATTTTTAAGAAAAGTTTACACTGAATGTGAAAAATAATGTGTAACCTTCAAGTAAAAAGTGCTTAAACTTACAAACTTTGTTTCATCACACTTTGAAAACATTTGTTTGGAAGCAAGTTTCTGCCACAGGGATACAAAGTCAAGTAAAATATAATAGTAAAAGCCATTGCAACTTTTCATATCAGAATTATATTTTTCTCACAATTTACAGCTCAGAATTTGGATAAAAACGTAGAATTGTGAGATAAAACATCACAAGTACCTTTTTTTGCTAAAAACAAACAAACACAAAATTCAGTATTGCGAGATATATAAACTCAGAACTGTAAAAATTTGTCATAATTAGTCAAAAAGATACATGTGTACCTAACGTTTATTACTTATTACAGTAACCCCTAAAATGCATTTTTATTGCTGTTATTTGATTACATTGCTGTATAAACCTGGCAGTGAAACACAGTTCTGACACAGTTTCCAGGATCATGTGATAAAGCACGGGAGAAATCATATCAAAAACAGTGACTTCTACAAAAGCAACAATGGTGATATTATTCAAACACAGCTATGGAATTCATAGTGGAAAAAAGAAAGAAAACATCCTAAAACAACTGTCTGGCCTCGTGACATTGACGTTGATAAAATGAATGGGTTGTTCTTGCTCATGTCTGTGGTTTGGCCCGGGTCCCGGGCAGACTGTTGGGCCGTATCCAGGGAGACGGTGAGGCCGAGCGTGCAGGACAGGAAATGGTTGGAGCAGGAGTGTGTTCATTCAGGCTCCACACCCTCCCTGACTGCAGACGACTGCACGAGACACACAATAGATGCAGACGCTGATGACCACACACCCAACTGCTGCTATTACTCACTCCAGACGTACTGAGACAAATGAGACGTGACCATCTACTGAATCTCAACGGAAACAGTCCACTTAGACAGAAGAGCAAAATCTTACATGAAATCATGCATGTGTACGGATAGCTTACATTCGAGACTATCATATGGGATTAGAAGACTCAAAATATAACTGTCATGGTACTTTTTAATGACAGCCCCTATAGTCTCCCTCTCCTAGTCAAAAAATCCTGACGTCATCATTTACAATCCAGTTTACTGTAATATGACATACAGTATGATTGAAACTCACTGTAATTTCTGTAAAAGTTGCACAATTAAACACAGATCAATGGAGTATATTTTACAAGAAAATACTGTTTCAGTTTTAGTTCTTTAAAATGTCCCATTTAACACAATCTGTTTCTTGCCGCTGCTTTGTAATTGTTTGAGAAACTTATTAGAAATGTTTGCTAGAAAATAGTTTTTGGTAATTATTATTATTATTAAATTATTATTATTAATTTTTGCATTGCAGAATATACAGGATAATCATTGAGAAAAAAAAAAAAACATCTTCTGCGTTGTTTTGCTCTCTCACAATTTCATTGGCTGTTGTTAAACACAAGTCATCCAAACACAGTCCATTTTTTAAGAGAACCAGAATTGTCAAGCGGAACAGGAACTGGAATTATAGTTAAATTCCTTACAATTACCACTTCTAGTTTTGTGTGCATTGAGGGTGAGAAACTAATGTCATAATTTTTACTTGGGTGAATGACTCCTTTAAAGGTCCTCAGGCATATCAACAATTACAAGTGCTTTATCATCAATTTTCAGACCTCTGAGTCATCAGTTGTAAGATCAGCACTCCATCCTGGTGGTCTGGGCGGTTTACACCGAGCGGCTCCAGTCAGTCAGTCAGTCTGTCTCCTGAGAATGACTGTAATCCACTCTAAACACAAATACACCTGGATTACTGCCAGAAGCAGGCTTGTGACCCATCCTTAGCACCTAAAACCAATACTGCCATGCGGTTTGCAGCGCTCGGCTTTGACTCCTCTTGAGTTGCACACAATGCAGGTTAGATTGAATTTGTTTACGCACCATTTCCATTCAAAGGGCCCAGAGAGAGGAGGTGTGAGCGGGGTCGGCCGGGATTGAGGATCAGCCTCCATTTGCTGATTAAGACGTCATGACTGAGATAGAGTTTCTAAACTAATGTCTCGCCAGTAGACGAGACACAATAGAGGAAGAAGTGTAGCGCACAAGGCTAGCTTCTTTAGCTTAACTGCTGTGTGATCTGTAGTGAAGTTCAACAGTCTGTCCTAGCTAGGTGCTATACAGTTTTTTGAGGAAAAGTCAAATACTACACACGGTGACAAATCACAACCATCAGAACGGTCCTAATATGTACCTTTGAGGTACTAATATACACCCTTTAGGGGTAAATAAGGTGCAACGGTGTAATAAGGTTGAAAAGGTACCACCCTAGTGACTACTTTGTACTTTTTAGTGTTCTTGACAATGCATCAGTTATGCTGCATTCACATGCTATCAGAATTATCATAAATTCTTATACATCCTTGCAAAAAATCTAATTTGAGTGCACTTTTTGCACTCAAATTTGAAGCAGCACAACTGTTTTCAGCACTGAGTCTACAATAATACAATATTTATTTAGCCGCAACTCAGCATATCAGAATGATTTCTGAAGGAGCATGTGACTGAAGACTGGAGTAATGATGCTGAAAATGCAGCTTTGCTTCACCAGAATACATTACATTATACACATATTCAGAAAGAAAACAGCTATTTTAAATTGTAAAAAAAATATTTCACAATATTACTGTTTTACTGTATTTCTGATCAATTAAACGCATCCTAGGTGAGCAGAAGGGACCTCACACTTCTGAACAGTAGTTTACAACAGTGCATTTGTTGTTAGGGGGTATTTGGTTAGATCCTGACATGAATTAAGAGATGTATGAACCCTGAAACCCTTCAGCTTTATCACACATCAGGGAGCTGAAACCTTTCCCCCAACATGCTAATTGTCTTGTCAGACTTCTTTCCTTCCACCATACAGCCTCCAAACGGCACATTCCACCTGCCAGTCATCTGCAGCGGTCACA
>CM050436.1:4405828-4773328 GCA_027564155.1 Gymnocypris eckloni scoliostomus
TTGTGTGATATTGGAATAATTAATTCAAGGGCATTTCACTAGATCTTGAACTTGTATATTCATTTTGGTGGATTTTTTGCTCAGCTGTTTTCTAAACAGTAACAAACAGTAAATACATTTTTAAAGCGATAATCTCAAACAAAGCACTTTATCTGTAATGTGTATTACACTGATCACAATTATCATTGTATAAGCAATTATCAAATATACTCTTTCCTTCAAATGTAGCATTGGTAAGTAGCTTGTAGTTTGGGAAGGTTCAGATTCAAGTCGTGAGAATTATATATTTTTTATACAGTATATTAATGAGAATTTGGGTGGAAATGTAAATTATTTCTCATCAAAACAATGCAAAAAATATTAATGTTCATAAAATAATTTTCTGTCTGTAGTATATGACTAGTTTCTATTGATTTTGAGGGCAATAGCTGAAGCCGAAGAGTTCTTGGTGACATTCACCCAACAGCACTGATGGAAGGAGACAGCGTGAAGAAGCAGACAGTAAATCAGGTTCACCGTGGTAAGAGCAGTGATTGCCTCCTTCTCTCTCTCTCCCCTGACCTCCAGTTTCTCCTCTGTCCAGATCTCTGTTCTTTCATCCCTGTATCCCGGCTCAGTGGATGTCTTACAGCAGCTGACAGACAGACGGGATGAGAGCTGACAAGCTGAAATAATTACACACGTCTGTCTGTCTGCGAGAAACACCTCAGCTCTGCCTTCAATTAAACAGAGAGCCGACGACTGGAGTTGATCACGGATTGCGGCCCAGACATCCACCACAGGCTGTGCAAAATGAGACTAACTAGCTGCCTATCTGTCCGATTAGAGGAGGAATGTCTCGATATAGGAATATTAACAAGATTTTTACACTTTCTGAAGAAAATGTGAGTGGTTGTCTGTGGAATAACTCTCTATTAGGATACTAAAATTTGATATGAATTGATAAATCGTTTAGAGTGTTTTTAGCACATTGATACCCAGTTGCTAAAGTGTTCTGGGTGGTTCCTTAAACGAATAGTTTCAGCAAAATTAGGATTTGCTAAAAAATTATTCACCCCCAGGCCATCCAAGATGTGGATGAGTTTGTTTCTTCATCAGAACTGATTTGGAGAAATGTAGCATTGCATCACCAATGGATCCTCAGCAGTGAATGGGTGCCGTCAGAATGAGAGTCTAAACAGCTGATAAAACATTGCAATGATCCTTCCCCTGTTGTCCGCTCACATCACAGTCCATAACATACAGTATTTGTTTAATCTGTTTTAGACTCTTTTTGCTTGTAAACAGTGCCTGGTCTGTGCATATGTCTCCCCTGATTCAGACAACACAACTTATTTATTTATTTGAGAAAGCACTATTATGGAGAAATGACTCATATTTTAGTCAGAAGGAAAGGTTTGAAGTAAAAATAAAATATCTTAATGATGGATTTATTGCTTACAAACACAACTGTTTGGCCTCTTATTCTGACGGCACCCATTCACTGCAGGAGATCCATTGATGGGAAAATGATGTAATGCTAAATTTCTCCAAATCTGTTCCAAAGTGTTTTTATCTTCATCGACATCTTGGATGACCTAAGTTTTTTTTTTTGGCTGAACTATTCCAAGTCAGATAATCCCATCCCAAGTTTTTATGGTCTTCTGGTTCCTAAACATTCCATGTCTCCCCTTTTCCCCGTAATAGCACACCTGTCTGAGGTTAAAACGTTTGAGGTGATTAAAGGGTTGGATGGCGTTCCCACCACACCTCAGGTTAATAAGACAACACGATTACAAGACCTATGTTTTAAACTTGGATTTGAGCTCATCATTGACAGAGTCTGTCAATGTGTGTCTCTCAATCAAGCGGACTTGACTGTTAAAGGGAACGAAGAGTTTAAGGAATGCTGTCTCCTAAATGAGCGAGGTTAATTGTGACGCTGACCCCTTCATTCCAGCAATAGCTCGGATGTGTTCCATGCTGGGCACATTGCTGAGGTCACACATGAGCGGGCAGGGAATGAAACGTCGCTTATTTACATATAGAGTGATGGCTGTGCGCTTTATCACCTCTCAGCGATTAAATATTAACCGTGTTAGAGAATGCTGCAAAGCCACGCTCAGGAATCACAGCTGACTCACTGCTGTTATAAAGGTTCACTGAAGTATGTCGTAGTAAATGTAATGTGAACACACCTCTAACCAAACATATGAAATCTGGTGCATTAACTCACCCCACACTGTTTGTCTTACACAAATAATTGATGTCTCAAATCGTTGAGGACTTTCCAAACAACGAATAACATTACAAGCATTATTGTTTGTCATATAGTTGCTTACATGATTTTATAATTAATTATGTCCCAAGGGTTGACTTTATTTATTTATTTATTGATTGTTTGTTATACTTTATTTTAAGGTGTCCTTGTTACAGTGTAATTATACATTTAAGTACTGAGTAATATTAATGAACTACATGTACTTACTATATGGTTATGTTAGGGTTAGTTTAGGGTTTGAGTTATGGTTACTTGCATGTAATTATGCATCATGTATTGTTATTATAATAGTAAGTAAATGTAATGTGTAACAAGGACACCTTAAAATAAAGTATATTTATTTATTTATTGTTGTTTAAAGTTTAAATTATTGCTTTCATTATAATTAATATTAATTGTAAATAATAATATATTTTATAAAAATAATAACATAATAATAACAATGTTTTACATTTTTGTTTATTATAGTTGATCTCTAATATATATACTTTTTACATTTTTACTGTCACAGCAAATATTTAAACAGAAGCGTTCAGTGAATAGGATGCTTGAGAACTAAGAAAACAAAATCAAGGTAAATATTACAACAGAACATTTTTATTTTCATTCAAGCTTTTATTATTATGTGATTTGTTTTATAAATTATGTGATCTGCAAACATATGTTTAGTGTGTATTTCGGACACCAGAACACTAAAAAATGTGCCTTAGCAAGACAAAGTCAGTCATTTAGTTAAATAAATAATTAAATAAATTAACAGATTACTAACTAACTAACTAACTAACTAACTAACTAACTAACTAACTAACTAACTAACTAACTAACTAACTAACTAACACGCTAGCTAACTAACTAACTAGCTAACTAGCTAGCTAACTAACTAACTAACTAACTAACTAACTAACTAACTAACTAACTAACTAACTAACTAACTAACTAACTAACTAACTAACTAACTAACTAACTAACTAACTAACTAGCTAGCTAACTAACTAACTAACTAACTAAACTAACAAATATATTCCACCACATAATGCTATTAAACACCATATGTCAACAAACTTTAATGCATATATGTATGCAAATGTGTATATATATATATATATATTTATTTATGTTGATAGGTCAGAGTGTATTATTAGTAGGCATTATTATAGACTATAAATACTGTACATAACACAGTCAGATTTCCACAAAGCGTGTGTTTTCAATATTCTACTGACTCCATTCATAAATAATCTTTTATTTCTATTTGTATTGAACTTTATGTAAAAATATTTCAGTACAAACATGGCTTCTAAATGAGCAGTGATCTGCTAGAATCTGTGGTTTTCGGCTGTCACATTACACAGTATGGGGACAAGCCACGCCCACTCATGTGTGCAGCAGAATGATTGGCGGTTGATTCCTGAAACATGTCATTGTCTGCCTTGTTTACCATGGCCACTAATTAAGTCATGATTCTACATGTTTCCCCCCATCAAATGCTAATTACAGGCATGAGGCTGTTCGTTAGGACGTCCCAGTTCAGTGAATGTTTATATTGGCAGCTGTGTAGGCGCACAAAATAAGCATTGACTCAAAAAAAAGATGCAGTAACATGCTTCTAAGTTAAACGAATTAGCCATCTTAATGATTAATGCAGTCACTCTGGGTAACTTAAACCCCTGCAAATGTACACATTTTAAACACATGATCTCAGATCTCACTCACTGTATAATCACAGCATTGTAGCTTCACAAAAACACAATATCGTAGCTTAAATAAATGTTCCATAAAAAAATTAAAAGAGGATAAAGTTTTTTTTAATGCTTTGCCTTTCAAATAAATTCAAAAACCTTAAACTTTGTTATTTTATCTATACAGTATAGTTTGGGATCACTTTCTTATAATACATTAATGGTTTTATTTATAAAATATGCATTAAATTTGATCAATAGTGACAGTCAGTGTCTGGTGTTTAGAGTTCAGCTCATGAAAAATGGGGGCAAAAACAAAAGTGTTGCGTTTATAATTTTATTCAGTGCATAAACGTTCATGCATTGTGCAGATGCTTTTATACAAAGCAACTTGCATTATATTCAATGTATATTTAATCAGTTTGTGCATTCATTGGGAATCGAACCCATGACCTTGGCTTTGCTTGTACCAGGCAGCACCATGTTCTATTTTAAAACTTTATCAGCTTATGTATTTGAATTACATGCAATGACGTTCTGCCAGTGGTTCAATGTGAAAGACAGATGCTAGATGTAGATATTTGATAGAGCTGTTTTTGTGTGTTTTGCAACCAAGCAACATGAAACTGTTCAAATATTTTAAATTACATTCTTAAACAACATCTTTTCCAAAACTAAACAAGACCTCCACGGAAAGGTCCATCTCCCATCCTCACTATACCGTTCCCCTCATGAATGAAAAATGTACGCCGCTGCTGGTAATAGAGATGGAGAGACAGACAGCGCAGCCTGTCTCACGTGTTGCTGTGCTCTTGACAGGCAGTGTGGACAATGCCCTATCCCCTCAGTGCCCCTATTAAATCAGGCCAGAGGATTAGTGTGAACACAGCCATTTCCCCAGGTAGCGGATTTGCCTTCCATTAGCTGACAGTGCCCGTGGCTCCCTCTGCTTCAACTCCAGTTGAGGTCAATTATCTGCTAGACCAAGTCAGGTACTTTCTCTTAATTAGAAAGTTCATAGCAGCCGAGACCATCTGGAGAAAAAAAAATCATATTGTGTTCTGGGTAAGAGAGGTAGGTTGAGAATTGTAACGAATTCCATGATTCTGGTGACGATTTGGACGATCCTTAACAATTACATTAGTGATTATTTTGGCATAAACACCCTTAATAATTGGTCCTAATTATATCCCAAATAAACTAATAAACATTACTATTTACTTTGTTGGTTGTGTATATTTAGTAAACAAAAGTAAGTTATTAATAAAGTATATATATATATATATATATATATATACAGTTTTAGTTTTAACATTATTAAAATTTGAAAAATGTACAACTGCACAAGATAGAGAAATGCCAAAAGATAACACCGGACTGTTCTGAGAAATATAACAGCATTAAATTGTATAAAATGATACCAGTTATAGAAAATCTTCGGTATAAACATTTGAGGCATCCCTAAAATACTAAATAACTAGTTAACTAACAAGCTAACTCTGTAACGAACTAACTAACTTGAAACTAAAAATATTGATTTAAAAAACAAATAAATCAAAATGAATAATAATCATCAAAATTAATATAAACTACATTAAATAAATAAAAAACAAATAGGACAATTAATGAATAAATAAACCAGCAAATAAATAAATAAATAAATGTGACCCTCTCTGTGAAATCCAGGCTAAAGTCTCAAAATCCAATTATGAGATAAAAAGCATCAAATTTGGATTTCTACCATTGATTTCACTGTAATTTCAATATTTGACATGACCTTACTCAGTCAACATTAAATATATAAAGGTACAATTTTCACAGATTGTTCTTTACCATATGAAGAATTTTTTTTTTGTAGAAAACAGAAAATCACAAAAAATTACTTTAACTGGGTATTCACAGAATGCGTGTGTGCGTGTGTGTGTGTGTGTGTGTGTGTGTGTGTGTGTGTGTGTTAAAGCAATAAGCCCCAAGAAGCCGTGGTTTACAGTGAATTTATAAGGGGCGTTGTTAGATTAGAAAGGGTTACAACCCCCTGAAAATGGTTATTCCATATAAGGTTTCACAATATAAAACAGAGCAAACAAATCATATTAATAAAAACATTATTCTTCCGCCAAACAATGTAGTTCCTCAGAAATGGTTGTGGTTCCAACAAAGTGGTTGCCAAGCAGCACACACATATAAACAAATGTGTATGTTTGTACAGTAATTTACAACAGCTTTGAACTTGGCTCAAGCAATCAGAATCGAGGGCCGGAACTATCCGTTATCCATATATATATATATAAATGTTATTTATATTAGACAGCAAGAACATATTTTAAACCTTATACACAATATAATTTGTCTAAATTGAATAGAGCTTGTGCAGAAGAAGAGAAAGAGAGGGTAGATGATCCTGTAAGCTATCAGCTTTTTAGTTTTAAATATATGTTTTTTTTCTTCATTTCTACATTTCAGGTGACACTGCCAGGGGAATATGACTGCTTATGAAGTATGTTCAATGCAGAAGTGAATCGAATCATTGATTGGTGACCGTGTCTATTTCTCTGTCCATATTCTTGCCCTTCTTTTTAAGACATAACATCCTCTTTTCATACATATTTCATAGCCTGCGTGATTGTTGTCGGTCACCTGTCTGGGGACCCTGACAGATGTCCGCACCGGCCCACTCCAGGACACTTCGGGGAAGGGAGTGGTTCCTCCGTCTCCATTGGTCCCATCTGTTGGGTGTCTCCAGCTTGGGGTTTCAATGGCTGGCTGCTGTAGATCAGATAATATTTCCTATGCAGGTCCAACAGAGAGGAATGCATATATTTCACAGTATGCTCTTGGGGGGCTGCACTTGGGGGGTATTTCATGAAACCAGTTGATATTATTTTCATCCGGCAAGGGTGGGAGAAATTGAGATGATGAAACGACAGATGGTACGAGAGTCTCAAATTTGGGTGGCATGAGCCAAGGCAAGGTTTAGAAACATAGGTCATGGGAATGTAGCAGAACTGAATGACAGTATCAAATATATTGTATAACCAAACATTTCTGAAATACGGAGAAGCATAAATAAATAATTGTTACAAAATGACTAGTTTAAACATACAGCAATTATAAAGTAGAAAATACATGTAATGTAATTTATACATTTTTAACTGACACTGTGTCCAAATATGATTTGGAGCCACTGTAAGTCAGCGAGATGCCCAGAGGGGGCGTCTGATTGTCTCAATCCAGGGTGGTCCGGCCATAAGGGGATGGGTCAGATACTGACATGCTGGCCCCTGGATATAATTACTTGCCCATCTTCAGCCCTCGGGATACTCATGCTGGAACCTTGGTGTAATGTTCACATTACTTTGTGAAAAAGTCCCAAATCAGATTTTGCCTGCATGTGACAGATGTGATTTATCCATAACAGTGAGAAAACAAACAATCCAATCTTTTATAATCTGATTTGGGATATGTGATCCAACATCTGAACATATACAGTCTACAGCCCTGCAACATGACAGACAGACAGACAGACAGACAGACAGACAGACAGACAGACAGACAGACAGACAGACAGACAGAGAGACAGAGAGACAGACAGACAGACAGACAGACAGACAGACAGACAGACAGACAGACAGACAGACAGAGAGACAGACAGACAGACAGACAGATATATAGATCGACAGACAGACAGACAGACCGACAGACCGACAGACCGACAGACCGATAGACAGACAGACAGATAGACAGACAGACAGAGAGAGACAGACAGATAGATATATAGATCGACAGACAGACAGACAGACAGACCGAGAGAGACAGACAGATAGATATAGATCTACGAACAGACAGACAGACAGACAGACGACAGACAATATATAGATAGAGACAGACAAGACAGACAGACAGACAGACAGACAGACAGATATATAGATAGACAGACAGACAGACAGACAGACAGACAGACAGACAGACATAGATAGATAGATAGATAGATAGATAGATAGATAGATAGATAGATAGATAGATAGATAGATAGATAGATAGATAGATAGATAGATAGATAGATAGATAGATAGATAGATAGATAGATAGTGTCTGTGAGACAGTGTGCAGCACTACACATGTGGAGTACATAGTGCAATCACGCTGGATTGTACTAGAGCACTCTTTCCTCAGTGTGGAGGAGGATGAAGCAGAATATGGAAGAACCGAAGTCTTTTCAGCTTGGTGTGAAACTAGAGTTCAAACAGAGGGTCACATGGGTAATGCAGACCCCAAATCCAGCCACACACAGTCAGGCATGATACCAGGAACACCAGCATGATTAGAAGTGCTTTCCAGACGCCACAGAAAGCAGCAGCTGTGTATGTCTGTTTGTATACACACCCATCAAGCTCATTAAAGCTTGTGAAGTCCAGGAGGAGAAGACCTCATTCTCAGGGGCGAGTGAATATGACTGGCCTGTCCAGGTGAGCAGCGAGTGTATTACTGACTGGCCTCTACCAGGTCAGCACAAAAGTGATCCTTTCTGTGCATGGAGACACATTTATAAATGAGCAAGGAATTTTCTTTTTCATAAGCCCTCAGGAAAATTGATGAGGTTATTCAGTCCAGCGTTGTTTTCTTTGGACTGCCACCGGGGCTCTAGGCATGATTATGGAGTGAGTTTTTCCAGACTTTTCTTTATAGTCGCCACGAAAGGCAGTGGAGACCCAAGAGAGCATCTCATTTCCTGTGCTAGCGTGCTAGTGCGTTCTTTTACAGGCTGCTCGGTCTGATGAAGGACATGCTAATTTCAGAGATTCGCATCTAGACACTTACTTTTTCCTCTGCTGACCTTATGAAGAGGTGCTATGCCATGATATGGAAAAATATTCAAATTAGCTCAACAAAATATCTTTGAAAAATTCCTAGCAAGTTTTTTAAATACTGTAAAACTCAGGCCATTAATTTGCATTATCAAAGAACATGTATTTATTTATTTATTCATTCATTTGCAATGAACATTAATGCTGCAGTCCATAACTGTTGGCGCTCTAGCGGTTAATAAACAGAACTGTGTGTGTGTTGTAGAAGAACATTGTAGCCGGAGCTACTTCTCTGTGTTCATGTCTATGAGTATCATGCAGGTACCAGGCTACTCCGCAGCGGTACCTACCTGAATCAGTCTAATATAAACACTTATTATGGGTGTACCGTAGTGATTCAGGACAAGCCAAAAACACGGTTTGGAAAATGGATTCATGGTGTACTTACTTATTATATATATTTTGAACACAAAAAGTTATGTACAGCAGCTTTAACCTATGCTACTAAATTTCCCAAATGGTTTGTTTCGAATACTACTGTCATTTAAGTTTCTCATTACATTCTTACAAATAAAGGGTACAAGATGAAGTTTTCGAGATTTCATACAAAAATCATTTTGGGCTCCCCAGTGAAACTACAGTATTTTGTAAAGAGCAACATACCCTTTGCCACTATAATGGACCTTTGGTGCAACGGAAAGCTTCCATGGATGTTAAATATTCTTCATTGAACAATAGAAGCCAATACATAACCATCATTTTCAAGAGTGTATGTCGAATTGTTACATTTGTTGATTTGTTGCATAAAAGTATTGCTCTCATCCCAATACACTCTAGCTCTGGGCTGTGCTCAGACATTTTGAGGGGCAGTGGCCCAAACCAAAAAAGGGGCACTAAGGGGGAGGGTGCTTGTTAATACAAATGAACAAATATACACTACCAGTCAAACGTTTCTGGAGATTTGTAAGGTTTTTTAAGGAAGCCTCTTCTGCTCAACAAGCCTGCATTTATTTGATCCAAAGTACAGCAAAAATAGTAACATTTTGAAATATTTTACTATTTCAAATAACTGATTTCTGTTTTAATATATTTTATAATTAAATGTATTCCAGTGATCTAAGCTACATTTTCAGCATCATTACTCTTCAGTTTCACATGATTTTTTAGAAATCATTCTAATATTCTTGTTTGCTGCTCAATAAACATTTATTATTATTATTACTGTTATTATTATCATTATTATTATCAATATTTAAAACAGTTGAGTAGATTTTTTTCATGATTCTTTGATGAATAAATATATTCAAATATCAGTATTAGAACCATTCACAGGCTATTTGTCAGTGTATGAAATAAATTATGGAAATGAACACTATTATTTAGCAAGGATGCTTTAAATTGATCAAAAGTGAATATACAGACTCAATGAATGTATAATGTTACAAAATATTTCTATTTCAGATAAATAATGTTCTTCTGAACTTTATATTCAAAGAAACCCGAAAGCAATTTTACTCAGCTGTTTTCAACATAATACTAATAATAAATGTTTTTGAGCAACTAATATGAATATCAGAATGATTTCTGAAGGATCATGTGACTGGAGTAATGATGCTAGAAATTCAGCTTTGAAATCACATGGAAAATTACATCTTAAATATATTCAAATTCAATATTAAATAGAATTAAATAGTAAACAAAAATCTGAAGGTTACTGTTTTTGCTGTACTTTGGATCAAATAAATGCAGGCTTCTTTAAACTTCAGACTTCTTTAAAAATGCATTTCAAAAACATTTGACTGGTAGAGTGTACAATTAAAAGAGAAGACAGCACTGTTATAATTTCAGACTTTATTGTAGATGTTTTGATACTCACCCTCACTCTCTAAACCTGTGTCTGCCTTATCTTCAAAGTATTAGACATTTCATTTAATATCATAAAATATACATTTGTATTATATACTAATAAGCTCATTTAGAACATTTATATTACCTGTTTAAACTATATAGGCCTATTCATATTGTTTTAATAAAATATTATAAATGTGTTAGATTACTAGTTAGTTAGACAAGTGATTATTATGTACTTAATAGCAAGAATTAAAGTGTGACAAACTGCTAAATATTCTATATGATTATTTACCTGCTGGCTTGCTGGAGCTTTGAATTTTGCCTTTAAATCAAGCCTCCCTTTGCTTTTTTTATTTTAATTTGTTTTTTACATAGTGTTCCAACAGAAAAGGTGATGTTATTCATTTAAGATCTGATTGGGTACCATACTTTAAATTAGACATTTTATGATAAAAATATCATATATAATATCAAATATTATATAATGTGGATATTCTTTACAAGTTACGACTTTTAGAAGACTGAGAGCAAATCATTACCGACAGAAATACAAAAAACAAACTACCAAATTATGAATACAGCAGATCAACCACTGACTGTAATGTGGATGGCAAAGCATCTACCTGTTAATGCAACAAACTTCTGGAAGAACTGTCTTCCCCAGAGAGCGATACACAGATTGTGAGTGATCCTGCGGAGCGGATTCGTGGAATCAGATCTTTAGCGGAACGGTAACCGGACGCTTTGAGCTGGGGTGATAGTGGGGGGTGGGTTTGGTAAGAGGGGTTCCTCCGCCTGATGACGGCAGTGCACGGCCCTGCTCTAGCTTGAAGATGGTGTAGTTTTATAGAATTTCAAAATCTCCACTGTTGCTATTTAGGAAAATTCTCCTTAAAACAACAGTGAAATTACAAGGGTTGATCGGTTTCTTCCCTAAAATCATTCATTTGAAGGCCTAGCTTGAAGTCATATCTCTTTGCTCATGAATATTCATGATCAACCTCATTATGACAGGAAGACTGACAGTCTCAAACTTTGTCTATTTCCCACACAAATGCTAATGAAATGGTTCTTGCTTGCAAAGATTCACAATTGAAGACAACAACAGTAACAATGAAGAGTGACTATAGTTACAGGACTTCCACAAACTCTCAGCATAATAAGCCGCGAAAGTACTCGGTCCTCAGCGCTTTGTTATCCCCTCAAAAAATGGTGAAAGCTTTGGTGGGAATGCCAATCAGGAGAGACTGGCTTCATTATTTCCTCTTTCCCCAGAACACCTTCCCCTCTAATGGCGATCCAAACACGTCTGTTAGGGCCGCTGGTGGAAGCTAGATAATGAGTGTTCTGTTAAGTGCACAAGCTCTCTCTACCTTTCTCTCACCTGAAAGACACCTCAAACTTAAGAAGCAGGTCCTCTGGGCATGCTCAGAAATCTCCTAAACAACAACAGCAACGGCAGCAACAACAGGCGAGGCTGATACAATTAACTGATCGGAATGGCTGAGGTTGTATGTTTTATGAATGCAGTGCAAGCACATTCAGGCACCGTTGCGTCCAGCGCCTGAACTAGGTCGAGAACTTTCAAGACTCACCTAGTACCAACTGGTGTGAAATATTTACGCCTTGTCTGAGGGTTACGCGCTAGGTGTGAACATCTGTTGAGGGATATTCTGGACTGAGTTCTTTATTCTGATACTTCAGAAGTGGCCATAAATTCATTCGAAACGACCACCGATTCTTCAGGGCAATAATTCAATTTATATTTACATATTTAGAAACGACGGTTGTGGTCAGAATATTACACCCCACAGAACTAAATGGAAGTGTGTGGATTGGATAACTCAAATCAAATTGTTTAGTGGAATGTTGTGGACTCTGCCAGATGTAAAGTTGGGTATAATGTTCAAATGCCTGCGGAGGGAAATGTTCTCTGCTTGGCAGGGTCGCTGTAAATCTATCTATGTGAGAACAGAACAACGCTCTGTTAAAGCGAGCTGAACTGAATGGACAAGGAGAGGTTGCCAATAAATGCATGAGATTATTTGGTCTCATCTGCCAGACACTATTCTTGGGATGGAAAGTCATCCAAACATTATCAAGTCCAAATAAACTGTGAACGGCTATGAGTTTAATTTGATCTTTGGGAAGAAATTATGGATAGCAAACAAGCCTGTAAGAAAAATACATAAGAAAACAGCAATCATGCAATTTCATAGTCCTGTCAACAAATGCAATAAATCATAAGCATAACACTATACTCAGATATGCAGTTAAGAAAACATTATGTGGTCCCGATGTGACCTTTGTGTGGCCAATGGGTCCAGAAAGCAATAAGTTAAATCTTTAGATGGCATTTGTAAAGACAAAAATCTAAACAAAAATCACTTCAGTTAGGCCTAGGAAATGAGTTTAATTTCAGTGGATTTTCTGCACCATTAATGGCATCATAATTGCAATATTTTGCTTACCCTCAAGTTGTTCCAAACCTGCATGAATTTGTACAGCTGTTGAACACAAAATAAGAAATAAGATATTTTGAATGTATGTATCCAAACACTATGGAAGTCACTGGCTACTGCTTGGTTACCAACATTCTTAAAAAAAAGAAAATGTGTCCAGCAGAATAAATAAACTCACAGGTTTGGAACAAATGGAGGGAGTTAATGATGAGTAAATGTAATTTTTTGGGAGAACTATGCCTTTCTGGGCCACTCTGGGTTAAATAATTGACATAACCAACGGCACAATTTTGGGGTGAAACAATTCTGTAACACTTGCAATTCAATCGAACTAGCAGAAATATATCACAGTAAGACTCCTTCAATGGTAGTAAAAATATTGTGATGCACACAGTTAAAACACTGCTTGCATTGTATTAACCTACATTTTGAGAATTTGGCCACATCATTGAAAAATGATATGAATTAACATGAGAATCGTATGAAAAAAAATGAAACAAAACAAAACAGGTCTTTTTTTCAGTCTTATATTTTCTTCGCTAATCAGCATTGTTATTATGTTTTTGCTAGAGTTACAATCCTGGACAAATGCTGTGTTCACGCCATGTCATAATTACCATAATTTCAAGATGACAAAACGTGACATTTAATTGGAGCTGTTCATGTCTATGGACTCGGAGTTATCATTTCTGTGGCAACAATATTAATGTTCAAACATAGCGCCTAAATGACTCTGAGGCAGTCAGGTGGTACAGTGGTCACACGGTACAAATCACATCTCTCAAAAAATTCCCAGTTTATAAGTTGTATTTAAGAGTTCTACATGGACATGAGCGCTTTTTTACAAATTAGTATCTCATAATTACAGTAACTCGACATAGCGCAAACTCAGCCATACTTTATGCATTTACATGTTTGATTTTGTGTTGATTCTATCGAAAATATGTCAGACCACTTGAGATTCTCAAGGCTACTGCAAGGGCATTATTACCGTAAATTAATTAGCATGAAGCATTAGCAAAAGTTTAAAGAAAATAATGCTAGTCAACTTTGTTTAAAATGTTTGTATAGCAACTTACCTGAGTTATATCATTTTTGGCTAAAATAATATTTTTTATTAACCCTGCAGTAATTAAGTTTGATACTGGGCAACTACAGCAAGAGCGCACATTAAGTATGCTCAATGGGCTGCACCTTGGCAGTTCTTAAGCCTCCACAAAGCCATGTCATAAAGTGGTCAAGAGCCATTTCTCTTGTAATGTTTATACGTTTGTCCACTATAAAATTACATGTCTAAATTATAACATTTGCATAAGAGCACTGAGTAGATAGACATGTTTGGAGCACTCGGACTAAGAAAAAAATAACAAATAGAACCAGAGTTTGAACTTGTGTCCTCTGCCCAGGAGCGGCGTTTACTCTGCCATCAGCCATGATAAACAAACTGAAGGGCAGTTGCATTTCACATAGTTGCTCGGCCAGAAAATGTCTATTACGGCATGTTTTGCTTGGCACTTGGAGTCAAACTTTAAACTTTCTGAAAAAAAACAAAAGTGGGTCAATGCTGTAAGCTCCAATGGTTTTAGAATTAACGCTATGGTGGGGCGGTCAGTCATTGCAGGTCCCTGTTTGGACAATATATCCTCTCTTTCAGTCCCGCACTGATGGTATCAGAAGTAGACGAAGACAAGGAGTTTCTTGGGCAAACAAAGACAGCAAACACTCAAACATAGCTGACCCTAAGAGTCAGCAATCCATCTTATTCTTAATCACTGCTTTCTGTTGTCCTGATGCCTCATTGAGACAATGTGACCTGGGTTACGTATCAGTCCAACATTGCCAAGGCAGATTGTGTTGCGTGCCCTAGTTTAATAGGCTTATCTCAGTTGGTGTGCATTGCTCTGTCTCTCGCTGACCACACCATTTGTGTAAACTTCACATACCTTCATCCTTTGCCTAAGGCTCCACTACACAATCAAGTACCATTTGGATAAAATAAATTTGGACAACCTTTCCATAAAACTGGTGACATACTCCCAACCCCACTGTTGGAAAGTAAGAATAATTTCTCAAATTCCCGAGTGCCACTGGACAGATGCTGTTACTCGTTCCCTGGGACTTGGCAAAGCCCCGCTACAAAATATTTCCAAAACTTTTGTGTGCAGCTGTGCCTCACATTTGTCAAATCTTGTCTTCAAGTGGCGGAAGCAACCCTCCAGAATCCCGCTCTAATTACAAGGCACAGTGCACAGTCTTATTGGAAGGGCAGCCGCACGGCCCTCTCGGGGCTTAAGTACTCAACATGTGGTGAGTGGGGTCTCCATTCTGGCTTATATCAGCCCCTGAAATAACAAATGCCATCCTAATTTCAACAAATGTAGTGGCTTTTACAATATATTATTTTTTTTCATATCTGGGTGTTTCTTATAGGCTCTTTTGGTCCTGTGGAAATTTAATCTAAAAATGCTTTTAAAAGTCACCAACAGTATACAAAAAATGTCATGATTTATTTCCCCGAACTGTCATGAAAATGTCATTTTAAATCTCAACTCACTTTACACTAAATACTACTACTACTAATATTTCAGCGGATCTGTTACCATGACTTAAATAAATACATATTTGCAAGTTAAACATTCTAATTATTAATTTAAGTAAACATTTAAATTGCAAACATGTATATTGCAAATTGATATATTCATGCTGTCAATCGATAAAAAAATGTAATCGTGTTAATCACAGTCATAGACTGTGATTAGTCATGATTAATCTCAAATTTTAAATACTAGGATTTACATGTAAATGTGTTGAAATATAGAAATGCATGACAAACTAATTTAAGGAAACTTAACCTTTCACACCTCCGCAAGGTATGAGACATAATTATAAGATACCTTATTATTCTTTAATAATTATTATTTAGATTTTTTTTCAGCCATTATCAGTCTTTTTACTGACAATGAAACATTTAGCAAGCCACAACACTTCAATCCCGTATACATTTACCCAACTATTATCAAAAGTATTTCTACACTTTCCGTTCCTGTGGCTCAGTGGTCAGAGCATTGCGTTAGCAACACAAAGGTTGTGGGTTTGATTCCCAGGGAACACACATACTGACAAAAAACAAAATAAATGTATAGCCTGAATGTAAGTCGCTTTGGATAAAAGCGTCTGCTAAATGCATACATGTAAATAAATACAACAAAACATTTTCTTGCGATCTTACATTATGTTTTATGACAAATTGCAGTATGAAGAAGAATTGGACCTGTTCTGCAGCTGCATTATAGCTAACCTTAGGATCACGATTCATAAGACATTTTATCCGATTACTAATAAACTTTTCCTCAGAACTCACATCAAACCATCATCGAGTGTTTGTAATAACTTCTTTTTGCGATCACGTGTAATTTGGCCATTTACTCTTGTTAAAATATGCTATTTATAGCCTTTTATATCACTTCACAAATTATCATTTCAGATGCAGCCTACACATTAATCTCAAGAAAATTACAAGCAAACCATATTCTATCGTAATCGTGAGTTTATTATTTTATATAATTTATAGTGGCTGTTGTCATGTTTATTTCTGATGTGAGAAAGCCTTAACGTGTATGCTCTGGCTGAAACTCGCATTATTTGTGATGTTACAACTGCTTCTCTGTTCTTAAGTTGCCAGGTAAACATGCAAGTATAATACACATTAGTACAATTATTTATTTTCAGTTTTACTTGTCTATATACACTTTGGGTGGCCACGGTACATTATAAAAGTAGCTCAAACAAACGCAACCAACGGCTCTGTATTTTTTCCTGCGACTGTATTTTCAAAATGCATGTTGTGCTGCTAACTTGGCAACACTGGTTCGCTGTTCCTCATCACACACGACAGATAACCTTCCGCTCTGCGATGACGGCAAGAAGTTGGGGTCAAATCTTATAATGCTATTACTGTGTGTAAAAAAATGCATTAAAACGTTGCGTTAACGTTGACACCCCTAATACACACACACACACACACACACACACACACACACACACACACACACACACACACACACATATATATATATATATATATATATATATATACACACACACACACACACACACAAATGTTGAAAACTATGTTGACAATCTCTAATGGACAACAATGGGAGGACCTAGATTAAGCGTGCTGTAGCATTTGGGACATTCTAAACAATAAACATGTTAAAGTAAATATAGATGTGATGACAGATGTACTATCAGCCTTAAGTGTGATTCCAGGCAGTTTAATGTCCTACTCTGTTTATATTTCCACGCATCATTGCATTGGTTTGGGACAACTCATATGCATCCTCTCAAGACATAAATTAGCATTTACAATGGTAAAAGTGATAAATAGTTATTGTCGTTTTGGCAGGGAGTGCTAGCAATGTAGCACACAAAACAGTGATTTATGGAGCGTGCTCAGCTGGAAGTTGATTGCACTTTTAATGTCATGCATGAAGTTTTTATTCTCATACTGTCTCCATAGTGGTTGATACTCATACTTTGTGTCATAAGAGTTTATGAGAGGCTAGTCAAAAAGGAAAGTATTTAGAAACTGTTTTTGGTAGAACATCTGCAAAATATTAAACATGCAAACTTTGAGGTCATTTAGATTCTAGTAGGCCTACTCTTAAAATGTGACTAAATTAGCAGATATATGCACATGCAACATATATTTTTGAGGGAATACAAATTAACATATTGAAAATGTTCCCTCCCCCTACTTTATAAATCCCACCCACCTCAAGTTAGCACTAGCATGTATAAAACCATGTTGACTGCTGTGACCATAGATATATATATATATATGTATATGCCTCATTAGCGACTGTTTCTATGGGCCGCTATACATAAGCCGTCCGCTATATTGTAATGGTAAACTTGACGTCATTCACCATAGTAATCACTGAATATTCGAAAGATGCCACAATCCTGCACTGAACGGCTCTGTGCAACCCTACAGTATGGTGAATGACATCAAGTTGACCGTTCCAAGATGGCGGCCACATCTATGTGCCTGGAGCGGTCCAATGGGGTATCTATACATATCTATGGCTGTGACTGGCTGTGACATTTCTCTACCCAACTAAGTAGCAGCAAAGTGGTTGGAATTTATACATTTTGAAAGTGTCTTTGTAAAAAGACCCACAAAGAAAGAAAATGGCGATGTTAGCATTAGCTTAGCATATGTTGAACTGTCAACACAAAATATTCCCACCAACCAAATAGTAAACAATGCTATGTTTGTGTACATTTAGTTTGACCATTAAAATTGTATTAAACACAGCATAAATGGGCTGCCAAACTAAAAGTCTTTAGTAGTATAGTAGTAGTAGTATTTTTTATTTGTTTATTGATTAAGTCCATATAAGTATAAACCTTAAGAATAACACAGGCCAACGTGAACTACTTAGCCTCTGTTGGAAATTTCACACAAACATACACAGGCTTTGTAAAAAAACATTATAATGTCAAACATGGGATTAAATCTATAAGGCTTAGAGTATAAACTGCCTATGTTATGCTGATGAAAACATTCTCCTCAGTAAGTACTTTATCTGTATGTATTTTAACTTTTTAAGATTCACTGTTCTGATTGCCAGACGTTTTCCATGTCGTTGACCTTACAGGAACATTTAAATTAATTTAGCATGGATGTGATTTGTTTTTCCCATTCATTACTTAGGAACGGATTACCAAACAGCTGATGTGTAATGGACATAATCGGATAAGGAGGTCTGGACGGAATTATGAGCATTGTCGCTGCATGGATTATCAGGCTAGCTCGTAAGACTTAACACAAAGAATTATTTATTGAACGAGTGGATAATCAGCTCCTAAAATATGAGGCACATAAAGATTGCATGAGTGTCAGTGGTGGTCAAGTCAATCAAACTCTATCTGTGCTTTTAAAGGTTGTAACTTGGGCTCGACAAAACAAGAAATGTCCTCTGCAAAGGGCCACAAACGTAGCAAGCACTACTTATTGATCAAGTCATTATCTTTGAGGTCATTTGTATTTGAGTGGGAAAGTAAATTGGCTGTGTTTTTAGCTTTCTCTTCCCCAGCAGTGGTTTGAACTGAATTGGATTGGGGTTGACTTGGCCGTCCACTCCAGCCTCATGAATGATTGAGAGCGAATGAAGCAAGAAGCTCTCATAAATAAACACAAGTCTGCTGCTCTCACTACTTGGACCCGAGCGCGGTGTTACTGTGCAGGAAACATAAGAAGACGGGGCCCTCAGTCTCCCAAATTAAGCCTTTCAGACTGAGTTAATGCACTGTATATTATTACCATACGGAAGCGAACCAGCAGTGAGGCGCTGTGAGCTGGGGAGACTCTTCATGTGTGGCTCATGACAGCGAGGGAAAGAGGTAACATGCACTTTGTAACCTTGGCTAACACTTTTTTTTTCTTTCTCCCATTTTTCTCTCTCAGGGAGTAGCATATATGGAGACTGTGTACTTTGTAACCCCTTGCATACAAACACAGAGAACTGCAGAACAAACTATAAGGGTGAGTCTTTTTCTTCAAGAACATAGAATCAAGGTCTGCAGCACAAACAGGGTAAAATGCAGAATTTTAAAATGCTTAGGAATTTGATAAGATCCCTAGTCCTAAGTATTAGCAATAGTAGCAAATTGCTGCTAATAAAATGCAATTATTTTTGCACATTATACATGCTTGTGCTGTTAAAACATAACAATACTGTGCTGATTTGTTCAGTAGTGCTCAAAACCAGAGCATTTTATGAGTGCGCACTGCTTATAGGAGGATCTATATGTTTATTCTCAGTTGGTGAACGAGTGTTGCCACACGATAAATTCAGTGAGTAATAAAATGATGCCTGAGAAAAAAAGACCTGCAACATCAGGATTTTGAAATAACACTTGGCCTCATGGACAGCTGGTATTTTTTGTGTTTGGTTTGTAGTCTTCTAGGTTACGGCAAGTTCATGACGTTTTTAGCAGTTTTAGAGATAATCTGGACTAAACTTAACTACACTCTTTGCTAACTTGAGTACATTTTCCATTAGTGTGACATTACCACAGATGTTTTGATAATAGTTTCATTTAGCAATGTAAAAACTGGTATCAGTGTTTTTGATGCCACACTTACAGCTGAACCACCTGAGTAATAATATTTAATACAAAATCTGCTATTTTTGTATTTGTTGCACATTAGGATTCTGTTTTTATTTTTTGTCTTGTAGTTAGTGTAAATTGACTAAATTAGTCAAACAAATTATGACAGGAAATGTTTGTTATTACCATAGTTTGCTATGATACAGCAGTTGCCCCTGATATTATAGCAGAAAACATGTAGATAGAAGACCGTGAATAGAGTTCATTAATGTTACAATGCATTTGGCAAGTGGCTGTTACAAATACATGTTGTGTTGAGTATGTTTTTGACCTTATAATGGAACTGTAAGACAGTAATACATAAATGCATGTGTGTTTAGTCTATCAAAACTATGCAAATGCATTAAAACAATTGGTATATTTATATATTGGATTTGTTGTTTATTCTATTGAGCTTCTGTGATTTAAAAGTCAGATTGTCTGTTTGTTTATCACAATTGTTTGATTGTGTGTGTGTGTGTGTGTGTGTGTGTGTGTGTGTGTTTCTTTTCAAAGTTTTGAGCATTAGATGAAAGATGTGAAAGAATAAAATCGAGCATAAATTATTTTAAATGGCCAATTCAAAAGATACATCATTTTTCTTGTAAACACCATCAAAAGATCTGAATTTGTGAGTCATAGCAATAGGTAATTAATTAATATGACCTCTTTTGGATATTCCTAGATGACATGAAATTTCTCAGAATTAATCAATCTCTCTCTCTCTCTCTTTTTCCCCCTAGAGGGATGAAAGTCAATAATAGCAGGGTGTTAAATGAATATCTGTGTGGCTAGTGTTTATTAGTGATTTATGTATGCATGCATGTATTTGTTTGAACATTATTAGAGATCAGGATGGCCAATGGCTGAAACTTATGTGACATAGGCTGACAAATAAAATAAAACAAAGAAGATGAAACGTACACACAATATATTACATTTAAAAGTTCATTATCATGACATTTTTGTTTGTTTGATAATTTAATAATTTAATTGCACTTAACTATCAATACCAAATAAGTTGTTGAAAAGTCTGAGAACTGACATAAATCATAAAACTCATTGTTCAAAACGGCACAACAAGTGGTTATGGTTATGCAACAACGAAAACCCCATATATACTGTTCTTGTAATAGCTAAAGAGTGTAGCTAACCTGTAAGCAATTAGCACAAGTCCAATGAAAACAACAAAACAAATGTGCGTTTTTTATATGGTTTTCATTGGCGTTTGTTTGTCATTCTCATCCCTTTTTGGTCCCTCGGCCATGGCATTAATCATGCTAACATGCTCCAACCACTGTGACTTTTGCCATTTTTTTGTTTTGTTCTGATTTACCATTACATTCTAACTAGATTTGTGACACGGATTGTTATGTGTCACAATGGCCACAAAGGTTAGCGCCATTTAGCTTTCCAAATAGCGACTGGTATTTCAGCTTTGTCTCGCACTCCTAATTCCTTTATGGGGCTGTGAGAGACCTGCAGAACACACGGCTGGGCTGGGGCTGCTCTGAAAGGCAGCGGGCTTGTGGGTTTTTCCTGGCTAATATGGGACTTTGGGCAGGGAACGCGAGAACACAGCGAGGGGTGGCCCCCACAGGACAATGGCCCCAGTGTGGGGAGCGTCAGAAAGGGGGTCAAGAATCAAAATGCAGATGACATTTGCAGTCGGCAGATTGATACAGCACCATTGATTCCCGGACTGGCTGCTCATGATCTGAATTGCAAATGATGAGCGGCTTTGGCCTCGCTGCTGTCCGTCGGCCGACAACGGGGCTGTTCCCACAGTGTGCAAGCCCCCTCCCTTTACCCCTCCTGAATTAGCCCTCCGCCCCCAGAGCAATGGGTATGGTCTTCCATGCCAGAGCCTTGTCTGTGGGGGACACAGCTAGCTCATTGTCTGCCCCACCATGGAAGCGAAGGCCGGGAGGACGCAGTAGCGGTAAGGTGCACCGAGCCCCCCACCCCACTCGCAAAACCTAAAAGGGCCCCTCGACTAAAGCCAGGGAGAGAGGGAGCTCACCTCATTTAAAACCCAATGAACGGCCTTTCTCCTCTTAAATGTGTTCCATTAGTGGGATTTGCTAGCTTTCCGGAGATTTATCCGAGAAAAAAAAAGAAAAAGAAAAAACAAGTCAATATGCCCCATTTATTTTGAGCTGAGGTTAAACTATTGAGATTCAAAATGGCCTTAAAGTGGTTTTATGAAACAACGGCCACTGGAAACCTTTCATTAGCTTTGAGCGATATTGAACTTTAAACTGGATTGATTTGAAGACAAGCTTTTGAATTGCTTTTCTAAACACATTGCAGCATTTAGTATTCTGCTCCATTAGCGCTAGGACAAGCTAAATCAGTTTGTGCATGTGTAAAAGGATGTAAGGAGGTCAATACTAAAGAATATTATTTGTGTTGGTCTCATTTTGGTTTAGACTAACATTGGAAATTTACAAACTCTTTTGCTTGCTATCCTACCTCTAGTTGGCACTTTGGCTTGCTCAAAGTATATGTTATTGTATTTCCTGTCATCTGATTCTGTACAGTATAATTTCAGTGTATATAAGCTGTGTAATTTGAGTGTGTTTATGGATGTTATCCCTGCAATCTTTGATTTGTAACTTTTTAGACTTTTGACTGTCAGCATGTCCGCTTTGCATCTTATTCTTGCCAAGAACTGCCCACTGAGACAGGAAGAGGCCAAATATAGTTTTGTGATTTTAAATGTGGATTTTGGGGGCTGATAAAAAAAAAAATATGATCCACAAAAACAGGCCATGTTTTATAGAATCAGAATAAGCATATGAGTGGATGTGAACAGAATTTCTATCATTCAAAAGTAATACGTGTTGATTATTTAAAGTGGTTGGGATAGTTCACACAAAATGAAAATTCTGTCATTAATTACTGTAAGTTCCTCCATTCATCTTTGGAATACAAATTAAGATATTTTGATGAAATTCAAGTGCTTTCTGACCTGCAGGCAGCAATATAACTACCACGATCAAGGCCCAGAAAGGTAGTTAGGACATCGTTAAAATAGTCCATGTGACATCAGTGGTTTAACCTTAAGTTTATGAAGCTACAAGAATATATTTGTGTGAAAAGAACACAAAAATTACAACTTTATTCAACAATTCATCTCTTCTGTGTCACACATGCGCTGCTCCTTGTTTAGAAATAATTTATTAAAGTCTTTATTTTCATTTTCATTTGCACACAAAAAGCATTCTCGTTGCTTCATACTTCATTGGTTGAACCACTGATGTCACATGGACTATTTTAACAATGTCCTTACTGCGTTTCTGGTCCTTGAATATGGTAGTTCCGTTGCTGTTTATGCAGGGTCAGAAAACTCTTGGATTTCATCAAACATATCTTAATCTGTGTTCCCAAGATGAACAAAGGTCTTACGAGTTTGGAACGAGATGAGGCTGAGTAAATAATGATAGAATTTTAATTTTTGGGTGAATCAACCCTTTAATAGATACAACCCAGAAAACGAAAACTGCAATATACAGTTCTGCTTTTAAATGCTTCAAACTAAATGTGAAATATTTTGCAAAGAGTTAATGCCATATTGTTAAATTCATTTACTGAAAAAAATATTAATTGGTTAGATCACAATTTAATTAACACTGTTATACAGTGTTGATTCAAATGCACTGGGGTTAAATCATAATTCAAGCTATTTTTCTTTCATTAATATATTCAGTCTTTTCTCCCTCAGTGCTCCTTAGCCTTTTTCACAGTGCGTCATGGTCTTGCATTTAACTACTCTCGTCTCTTTGACCCCTGAATCTCAGCAGCTAATGTTTGCTATTCCAATCAGCAGCATTGTCCGTGCCTCTACCAAACGGTGACCCCAGGGTGGCCGACTTCAAGGCTAGCCATAATGGCTGGCAACCCTGTGTTTGCTGTAAACACTGATTGGCAATTCATTAACCTTACAAACATTTTCTCAAGGATTTTTTTGGGGCGTAGTAACAGACCTAACTTAAGGGGGACTGAGCAAGTACTTGTGGTTTAATGGCAAACACTTGCCCAGGGAACTGATTGAAGGGGCCAGTAGAAGAAAGAGGAATATAAGTGTTGAGCCTGTGCTAACAGCTTCTGCTAAGCACCGCTTCAGGCCACAACCCCAGTCAAGAATTCTTGTTACAATTTCTCTGAATTTTGGGGGTAAATAGAGCACTGGCTTACCTAGTTTTGGATATACAGTGGGGCAAGAAAGTATTTAGTCAGCCACCAATTGTGCAAGTTCTCCCACTTAAAAAGATGAGAGAGGCCTGTAATTTTCATCATAGGTATACCTCAACTATGAGAGACAAAATAAGAAGAAAAAAAAATCCAGAAAATCACATTGTAGGATTTTTGAAGAATTTATTTGCAAATTATGGTGGAAAATAAGTATTTGGTCACCTACAAACAAGCAAGATTGCTGGCTCTCACAGACCTGTAACTTCTTCTTTAAGAGGCTCCTCTGTCCTCCACTCGTTACCTGTATTAATGGCATCTGTTTGAACTCGTTATCAGTATAAAAGACACCTGTCCACAACCTCAAACAGTCACACTCCAAACTCCACTATGGCCAAGACCAAAGAGCTGTCAAAGGACACCAGAAACAAAATTGTAGACCTGCACCAGGCTGGGAAGACTGAATCTGCAATAGGTAAGCAGCTTGGTGTGAAGAAATCAACTGTGGGAGCAATTATTAGAAAATGGAAGACATACAAGACCACTGATAAGCTCCCTCGATCTGGGGCTCCAAGATCTCACCCCATGGGGTGAAAATGATCACAAGAACTGTGAGCAAAATCCCAGAACCACACGGGGGCCTAGTGAATGACCTGCAGAGAGCTGGGACCAAAGTAACAAAGGCTACCATCAGTAACACACTGCGCCAGGACTCAAATCCTGCAGTGCCAGACGTGTCCCCTGCTTAAGCCAGTACATGTCCAGGCCAGTCTGAAGTTTGCTAGAGAGCATTTGGATGATCCAGAAGAGGATTGGGAGAATGTCATGGTCAGATGAAACCAAATAGAACTTTTGGTAAAACTCAACTTGTCGTGTTTGGAGGAGAAAGAATGCTGAGTTGCATCCAAAGAACACCATACCTACTGTGAAGCATGGGGTGGAAACATCATGCTTTGGGGCTGTTTTCTGCAAAGGACCAGGACGACTGATCTGTGTAAAGGAAAGAATGAATGGGGCCATGTATCATGAGATTTTGAGTGAAAACCTCCTTCCATCAGCAAGGGCATTGAAGATGAAACGTGGCTGGGTCTTTCAGCATGACAATGATCCCAAACACACCGCCCGGGCAATGAAGGAGTGGCTTCGTAAGAAGCATTTCAAGGTCCTGGAGTGGCCTAGCCAGTCTCCAGATCTCAACCCCATAGAAAATCTTTGGAGGGAGTTGAAAGTCCGTGTTGCCCAGCGACAGCCCCAAAACATCACTGCTCTAGAGGAGATCTGCATGGAGGAATGGGCCAAAATACCAGCAACAGTGTGTGAAAACCTTGTGAAGACTTACAGAAAAGTTTGACCTCTGTCATTGATAACAAAGGGTATATAAAAAAGTATTGAGATGAAATTATGTTATTGACCAAATACTTATTTTCCACCATAATTTGCAAATAAATTCTTTAAAAATCCTACAATGTGATTTTCTGGATTTTTTTTCTTATTTTGTCTCTCATAGTTGAGGTATACCTATGATGAAAATTACAGGCCTCTCTCATCTTTTTAAGTGGGAGAACTTGCACAATTGGTGGCTGACTAAATACTTTTTTGCCCCACTGTACTATATAATCTTGTTCTTGAGCAGTTCTTCTTGAGATAGCTTTTGATGTTATACAGCCAGTATCGCTAAAGGCAGTGTCCTTACTATGTATCTGGGCCTGGGAAAATATCAGTTACATTGCTGGTTATAGAGGGTCAGAATGCTCTCGGATTTAATCAAAATTATGTTAATGTGTGTTTCTAAGATTAACAAAGGTCTTCCAGGTTTAGATCTAAATATGCGTAATTATTGACAGGATTTTCATTGGGTGAACTATTAATTTAACTTAATTTAACCAACACGACAAAGTGTTAACCTTTTTGCAGCATTACCCGACATTTCGATTATGAACCTTTGCAATACATAACCGAAGCATCATAATAAAAATGCAGCAATACATGCCTGTACCAATGTAATAAAAAAGTGGCCACTGTCACGTATTTAAAGCGCGTTTTAGTACCACTTACTGGACATTTCACTTTGATATTTCCACAAAACATGCATTAATGCGTGTAATTTTGTCGTTGGCAGACATTTTGCCAAAATCACACATGTTCAGTGAGCCTGGGTTGGATAGTTAAAATGATTTCCCAAAATAAATTAAGAGTTAATAGACACAAATTCTGAAAATGTACTGTTCTTTGTTGTAATGCGTTTGCCTCCAGCTACATTGTATGTGGCTTTTTCTCTTTGATAGACGGCACCTAGCCCTTGATGTCATTATTAGTTCTTAATAGTCTTTGAAACTGTGTGTAAAGTTATAATTGAAATGCCACCATTTATATGCTGTTAAAGGGTAAGTTCACACAAAAATAAAAATTAGCCTTGTGTTTTACTCACCCTCAAGCAATCCTAGGTTTATATGACTTTCTTCTTTCAGACAAATCCAATCGAAGTTATATTAAAAATTGTCCTGGCTATTCAAAGCTGTCACAGTGCACACAAGAGGGATGAACGAGGAACATGGAGATGAGGATATAACTCAAAATTATAGTATTTAATGTAGAGAAACAAGGCAGGGCATGACAAGGCAAGGCTGACACCAACAGGAACATGGGGGAGTAACGAGTAGACCAGACAAAATCATACTGAATAGAAAGGACTATAAATACACAGGATAATCATAGATAATGAGACAAACACAGCTGGATGAGAATGAACTGATAATCACATTTAACAAGGATAGGAAACAAACCGAATGTGGAAATAAGAGGCGGGAACACCTGACATACACGACACAGGACTGACATAACTCCCCCCTCCCAGAAGGCGCGACCCGCGCCGTAAGATTTCCACCGGGGAGGGGAGGTGGGCACTCAGGAGGCCCCTCAGGACCTACATGGACAGGATACAGGACGGGGACCTCCAGAGCGGAACAGACAGATGGAGGCCAATGTGTGTGGTCTTCGTGGCCTTGGCCTCGGTCCCCTCAGCCCGGCCACCATAAGGCAGCTAGGGTGTATCAGGAGCCTTGTATTAGTCTAAGCTCGGATGCTGAGGCTTTGTTTGAGCATGACGAGTAATCAGGTGCCCTCCCAGTGTCCCTCAGCAACCACTTCCACTTTTGAGACAAGGACGCACAACCGCGGCCACAACAAGAGGAGCCACCTGCCCCAGACGTGTCTCTGAGGACATGACCGACAATATAAATTAAAACTGTTCCTGAGGGCAAGACAAGACTTAAAAATGACACTCCTAGCCGTGACATGTGGACTGGATCCACAGGACCTGGGAACGGCACTCCTGGCCGAAATTAGGGAACTGGATCCACGGTAAAATAAAAAAGCGTGCGCATCCATAATAAAACGTGCCTCACCAGGGCTGAGCTGTGAATAAAGGCCTGCTGTCGAGAATCCATCTGTTTTTGTAAGAAAAATATTCATATTTCAAACGTCATAAATATGACCCTTCTGATGACTGTCATACATGCAAAATGTTCCGGTGGATGACGTAGAACGTATGCGTCACGCGCTTGCCTCTGATATATGCTAGTCTCAAGAGTTTGTTTACAGGAGCAAAATAAGCAAAGTTTCTTTACTTTAGCAAAGGAAAACCAGTCTCCTCTTGGCTTATATCGAAATCCTTCGACATTTTTCTTTACAAATCCTTTTTGGCTTATCATTTTTCAGAATTGAAATATTATTAATAATCCTTGGAATCTAATTAAAGACACATCAGGGATTATTGTGCCATAAACTTAATCTCTACTGTGTTGAATAGCTTGCCAGATTTACCCTGACAAAATATAGCTGCAATATGTATTTGAGCTCTGTGCAAATGCATCCATTAAATGACACTTAGGATTCTATTAAAAGCTATTGTGCGGTATGTTTTCTGTGGCATTCTTGACAATAATCTCTCCACAATACTCAATGTAATGTCATCCATCCATCACTAAGAGGATCTCACGACAAACTCCAGACTTGTGACAGAGCCCCATCTTCACGTTGAACATGTAAGTAACAGCAAGGCGCAGAAAATCGACCTAGCCCCGGCACTGTCATGGCCTGGGTAAGAGTGAATGACATAGGCCTAAGCCCAAAGCGCATTACACCATCTTACCGGAGTACCTCTGGCTACTAATAGAGAGCGATGGAACATATCCCCCATGCAATAATAACAGGCAAGGATCGGGGGAGAAGCCCCTTTGAGGTCTGTCACCAGCTTTGACAGGAGCCCTAAATTTAATCCTACAAACCTGCTGGGTTGCAGAGAATATAAGCAGCGGGAAAGCCACCCATCACGTCGAGCAACCCGTCTGACTTTCAAACGACCTGTCACAAAAAGCTTTAAAGCTGATGACAAATTCATTTCACACCGTTGCACCTGTGAGGCTGATGATTGTTCAGGTGAAATACGTACAAGGCTAATCTATGATGTAATTATTCCTGATTTCAAAGAACCATATGATGAACTCGGCAATACGTTCTCTGTAAATTGCAAGTAGTGATTGATAGACAAACCAGTCAGTTGATAAACACGACTAGCTTTGAATGTTGGCTTGACAAAGTCTTGTCTGAAGCTATAGAGACAAATCCATAAATGTGATTGCTAATGTATTCTGGAGCATTGACAGGTAGACAAAGTCAGAAAAGCCTACTGTGCCAGATCTGAGTTTGTTTGGTGTAAATTGACTCCAGGTGGAATCAAAGTACAAGATTCTTTAAAGATACATGTTTGTTTGTCCACTATGGGGAAAAATAAGTCTGATCAGTTAGAAAAGATGGCGAGTTGAAACAAACTGAAAGACTGTGCTAAGTTTGGATAATTGTTGCTCAAAAGTTAACGAGGCCTTGAAATCAGGAAAGGGTTTTAAACCACTAAACCAAGTTTACACAATACCAGCTTGTTGGCTTTGTCAAGCCAGCATAATAAATTGTAATGTGCAAATCAATCTATAATTAATTTACTTTGCTCGACCAACAGGGGTTTTCTCTATTTTTCCTTTCCAATGAGGCAGAGTTGGCCATTCCGAGGCAGTTTGATATCAGTTGATTATGCGGCGACATCTTTCAAACAGCGTAGCATAGCAAGGAAACTGATTTTCCATTTGAGTGGAGAGTGGATTGCAGTGCTGGGCTGACCAGCCTGCAGGGAAGCTGCTCTCTCCTCACTGCAGTGGCACATGCGTCTCCCTCCTCCTCTTAATGTGTGTGCCATGCTAATCGTTTGGTAGTCTGATATCTGGAAACCTCCCAGTGGAGGGCAAAATCGCTCAAGCCTTTTACGCCCAAGATTCCCCCAATATTTGAAGTTGTCACACCTAATCTATATAAATGAAATGTATTCAAATAAGTGCCCCCCCCCATTTCTATCCGACTGACTGTGACTGGGTAAAGCAGTCAGAAGTGTGTTATAGCACCTATGGCCCTTGTGAACCGTGGTGTCCTCTCATCTCAGTCTACCTGATTTCCATATTCAAAGTAAAAAAGGCAGAATGAAAAACCTGACAGCATTTAATAGGCACTTTATGCAAACAACTTTTTGTTGGCATAACATATTTTTAAGTCCCCAACAAGAACTGTGAAATTTTTTTTGAAAGTCTTTTTGCCCCCCCTCTCCCCTTATTTCCCCCCGTGTTTGTGAATGTACCTCGGGCATTAAAATTTAATATGAATAATGTATGTATCTTCTGTTACATTCTTTATAAGATTTTGGCAGTCAGTCCATCTTTCCGAGCTTTCAATCATGGGCCCCCTGGGGTCTTGTGGGATACCTGCTCTTTGAAGCCATCTGAGGAGCCGGAGAGAGTGGGGACTGCTGGGAAGAAGGAAAAATCTCACTGCTGATTTATTACATTCCACTAGAATGCCGCCACTATTTAAACGGCAATTGGAGGTGCATTATGCAGACAGGACCCCTATTGAAAGATAGGTAAAATATTATACCACAAGTGAATACATGTGACGTTTTGTATGTGTATATTTTATAACATTAACTTTGCAATTTAGTCTTTAAGATGTTTAAATGCAATGGAATGTTTTCCACCAACCAGGCAACAAATCTATTCATCTATGATAGCAACTCTCTTATGGTTTTGAAAACAACATTACTCATTATGATATGAATATTTTTAGATCTCAAAGAACTTAAGGTGAAAGGAGTAGTTCACCAAAATACAAAAAAATCTAATAATTTACTTACCCGCATGTTGATCCAAACCCATATGGTTTTATTCCGTCTGTGGTCGACAGACAACAAGAAGATCAGCAGATCCTTCGTGCAATTTTCCTGACATACCATGAATATGACCTCAAGATTCATGAAAGTAAAACATCATAAAAGTAATCCATGTGACTTAAGAATTCTGTCTACTGAAGTCATAGCTTTGTATGCGGAATAGACTGAAATTTTATTTTGGTACCACTTTAGTTTATGGACCATTTCTAGCTATTAATTAGTTGCTTATTAGCATGCATATTAGTAGCGAATTGGCTGTTTATTAGTACGTACTGTATAAATCACATATCAATGCCTTATTCTGCATGACCATAGTTTAGATCACTTTAATTCTACCCCATACTTAAATTTAAAAACTACTTTACTAGCTATTAATAAGCAGCAAATTAGGAGTTTTTGGCAAAAGTCATTTTTAAAAGTTACTCTAAATAGTGAGAATTGGTCCTCAAAGTAAAGTATGATCATACTCACAACCCCCGCCCCCCCAGTCACATTACACAAGAACCAAAGCAAATTTAAGTCACAGAACAAAGAAAAAAAAATAGTGTATGGTTTCAGAAAATATAATGCACAAGCATGGACTACTATTATTTTGGAGGTTGTTTGTTTCTGGTCACTATGATTTTGTTGCATAAAGAATAACACTTTAAACAAACGTGTAAACTTGTTTGGGGGATTTGTGTTAATAGACATAATTAAGTAATATGGAAAATGCATGGGGATGAGTAAGTGACAGAATGTTCAATTTGAATGAATCATTTAAGGAGAATATGCAAACACATTGCCTCAACTAAAATATTTTGCCTCATGTTCCACTGCACCTTCTCTTCCATCCTTCAATACCCTCCAATTTCCATGAACATTCATGAAAAAACACTTTTCTTCAAGTGAAGGAGATTAAGCCTACTTTTACAACAGCTTCGAGTAGTTGACGTTTTGTGTCATTAATTGAAGTTCTTTGCTTTCACTTGAGAAGCCAACAGTTCTTACTATTAATTGGAAAGCTGTCCCCTGTCCTCCAATTACTCTGCATGTGTGCTAAAGAAGCACTTCAAAGACTGTAAAATTAAAGTCGCAACAAGCTCCGCTCGCCATGAGTTAAAGCATGCCTGTGCGTTCTGCATGTCTGAGCAGGATTTGCATGTATAGTAGAATCACAGTGGCTTATCTTAAACGCCCCTGTCTGAGTTCAACCCATCTGCACATCTGACTTACTGCTGTCCATGTATGAAGAAAAATAATCAGTCCCATCGCTTCTCTTAACACCTCCGCCTATTCAACATTTATCCACCTTCATGTTTACATTTGGAAGCCTTTTAGATATAGTTTTTTATCAAGGTTTGTCGAGGTGAAAGGTAAAAAGGACTGACACAGACATAACCCTGACAGGATGCCACATGCACTGAATTATGTAACCTGATATAGTGAATGATATATCCAGTGTTGTGGAGTAGAGAACTGCATGTAGCGACGCCACTAGCTTAACTGCACTGCATTTGACAAAACAGCTCTACTTTTAAATAGGGTATTTTTTACAGTAGGAAACTATTTGTTCAACCAAGTAGTGTACTTGTTTACAGTATGAACTAGCTATGCCCCATTACAAATGGTTCACTTTTTTGAGTTTAATTGGCAAGCTAAGCAATTCAAAGCAGTTTGAAACTCAGATCAAGTCATTCAGACTGTTTTCTCAAGGACTGGATTATTTTAAGCTTTCAAAGTAGTTGAAAGCTTAAAAGTATTAGTATCTTCATTTGGAGAGCAACAGTTTTAAAGTAGACACTGAATATATCCTGGGATTGCCTTTCAACCACAACCTCCAAACAACCCTTTGCTTTCATGCAGCATCTGATTCTATGTATTTCATATTTATTCAATCTATAAGAGTAGGCAACATGCTCCTCATTATTGAATGTGTCATTCACCTCAAGAAGTAGTCATGTGACCATTGATTCCTGTTTCTATTGGTGTGACACTTCAAAAGATGCCTCACAACTTGAGCAAAGTGGGTTTCTCCTTTCTTTTATGACCGACATCCTCCCCCACCCTTTTGAAAGCATCAAACACACCTCGATCAAACATCAAAACTTCAAACAAGGTGTCATCCAGCGTCTAGCGCTATTTGATGTGTAGAAGGTAATAATGCATATTACATATATGGTCAATATATTTGAGGGCTATATATCTAATTGAATGGCCTGTGATGTGATTGTCACCAACAAAGCACATCTTGAATAATTAAGATAGTTGTGTCTGTTTGACTAATACACCTTGAATGGGACAATGTTTAATCATACATTTCAAACTAATTAGCCTTAAAATATTAAGGCTACTGTGTGGATTGTTTTAGATTACATTTAGTATAGAGTACAATCCAAATATGCTAATCGGAAGTACATTGATCATTTAATTCCAAAGGCTTATGTGGGAGTTAAAATACATTTCTTAAACAAGTCAAGACGTAGCAGAACTAGTTTTTAATGGATGCTTGTTAAGAACCTTTCATTTTAAAATATCATATTCAACTTTTTGTTGTTGTTGTTGAACTTCCAGTAAATGTATTCAGTATCACCACGATTTTGGTGATACTTCCTACCCCTTGCTTGTGGTGAGTACAACATTTAAACACTGCAGTAGTTGGGCTTGAGCATCCGTCTAGCCAAGTTGAGGTTGACCACTAACACTTATTGCTTTACACTTTTAAAACAACTCATCAACCAGCTGCCTGTTTACACAGGAAATCAATTACTTTAGAGCTCAGTCAAATTCCCATCCCACTTCACGGTGAAGCTTGTCTATTTGAGGCTCCAGCCTTCTCTGGTTTCACCCTGAGTCTTACCCTGAAGTCTCAGGCTTTGGATTGGACCCGAGTGACATTGACCGAGCTGCATCTTTCTGAAGACCAATTTGCCGCACTCCCAGAGGACTCAGAGCTTCTGTTGTTCTTGGCACCAGTCACCTCTCCCAACCAACAAATCCTGCCTTTTCCAGACCAGTTGGCTCAGAGAGCCACCAGAGGGATGAAGGGAAGACTTGGAGGGGTGTGGATAGAGACTGTGTTTGTGTATGTGTGCGGGGAGACGGGGGATACAGCCACAGGGCTGGAGCGAGATATTGTATGCTTGTGTATTCAGCCGAAAGGTTTGCGGCCAGCTGCTTAAGGATTTTCTGTGGAGTCAAGATTACCCAGAGTCAATAAAGAGACGTGCAGGAGAGCTGGCTCTTTCTTCCCTTGTGCATCTTAATTCTGCCTAAAAAGAAACAATAAGACGTTCTGTCTAAAAGGAAGACGTGATTTCTTTTTTTTCTCTCGTCCCCTTTCTAAACCCGAATTAACTGCAAGTGGAGTGAGATGGAGAGAGGGGAAGCCAAAAGCAATGTGTTTTTAAAGTCACAGACCTCAGAAGAAACTGGCCATTCAGAGTGGCCATTCACTGCTGCTTTCTGGGTTGTATTTCCCAGCTTCCTCTGCTCTGAATGGTTTTCTCACAGAAATGTCCTATCAATAGTCCCCAATCCGTCTCTCCCATTCAGGCAGGGAAACTCAGAAAAATGTGTCTACAACTCGCCAAATGAGCAAGTTTGCCTATATTTAATCATTTAGAAAATGATTCACATTTTTAAGGGATATCAAGCATAACACTGTTCTTCTCAAAGTGCATTATGTGATTGTCTTCTCTGTGAAGGATACATATTGCACTGCTTTGAATTTGGCCAAAACATGGTTTAACAGGAACAGCCATTGAGTTAAGAGTCGACTTATTATGCCTTAAAGGGCTCATCGGATGCAAAATTCACTTTACAAGTTGTTTGAACATAAATGTGTGTTGGAAGTGTATGTACACATCCACCCTATTATGATAACAATCTACCCTGCGTTTTTTTAAATCCCTATTTTAAAATCCCCTCTCTCAAATCAGGCTGTTCTGAGATTTCTGTCAGAATGACGTAGTTCTGTACAGGCCCCTCCCATCATAGTAAGATTGACAAGACCGTCTTACCTTAGACCCGCCCTGAGTGAACTGAGAGCTGTCCATCATTGTGTCGACTCTGGTTCAGAGGAAGTCAAGATGTCTCCGATTAAGCGATTGAGGTGTTTTGTTGTTCACACAAATCATTCATGATCCAGCTTCATCTACAGATGAAGTGAGTATAAGTGTTTTTTTTTATTAATATTTGCAAACCGCCTTTCTTTCCTAATAATGTGCTAGTTAGCCAGTAGACGTTTACAGTCTGCTTGTCACCCCACGGAAGAGAGGGGCGGGGTGAGCAGAACTCAGGTGACCACCAATGTACATATACAATAAATCTAAACGTATTCAAATTACACTTCTAACTTAAATTAAATTGAAATTAAATGTTTTAAATTTTTATTATTTAAATGATGGCTCTTATAATTGTTTTAGTCAGAGCCTATTTTAAATATAAATGTATTCAAGTTGTAATTCATATTCCTTAGCTGTTCACATGAAGAAATGTAAAAGTTATTGCATATTGAATATCTTCCTCATTTTGTAGTTAAGAAGTCTTCCACTTTTAGTGAAAAAAATAAATCTACAAAAGTATTTTTGTCATCTTTTCTAGTTTAATATCTTAAAACAAGATGGACTGAGAAGCAACACCTTAGATATAACAATAAAATATTAAGACTTGTTTCCAATGAACATTTATTTAATACAAGTGTATCTAGTGTTACCAAAACTCTATAGATAAACAAATATGGTTCACTCCTACTTATTAATAAGAGAATCTGCAGCACAAAATATGGCAGAACAGCCATGCCTTCTGAATAAAACAGCCAATGACTGATTGGTAAAGTCTTTGCATTACTGCTGCTGCCGTTTGAAGCTCCAGTTTCCTCAGAAACCTGTGACTCACACTAATTTCAAGTATAAGTATATTACTAAGGGGGTATTTATGTATTTTATAAACTTATGTTCATTTTCTGGGTGGATGAAAATATATGTTAATATAATTTATTGATATATATGTTACATGTTTTTCACTGTCTGTGATCCACATCCCAGGCCTTATTGAGGACATTTTATAAGTGCATGAAGATAAAACAAGTTTGTCTTTGTATAAATACCTGCTAAACCTTTCTTTATCAACCAGCGTCACCAAATCCAATCCAGTCTATTTCACGATTTCACACTTACATCTACTAGCACGATAACGTAATGCGTATTTGGCGTGTATGGTAATACGTTGTAGGCGTGCTGTCCTGGGGGAGGGCTCCTATCCGGGAATGGCCCGAACCCAGTGAACCCCCCCGTGTGATTAGAAATCTAGTGATATTGGTGGAGAAGGGGTGGTGGAGGGATGCTGCTTAACCGTCAACTAGATGGAGGTAAGACAGCTGTATTTATGTCCAAGGCTGATTACCTAGATTGTGTACCACCTGTGCTAATTAGCCTGAGTATCAGACGTGCTCCTCCCGAACTTAGTTTATAAACTACATTTCTAAACTTCATTTAATTTTAAGTCTAGGCCTATATTTAACATAAAATATCCTGCTTTGCTTGGAAGTACAATTATTGATCTAAAAAAAAAAGTTTCTAATGCAGCTTCATGTAGACTTTAACTTTGTTTCTCTAAATGATACATAACTCAGTATACAAGACATTCCCCCATGCCCTCCATTGTCAAATAGTGACCTTCCTCCATGTTTTTACAGCATGCCTTCAAGAAGGAATTTCAGATTGTGCCATTTTGCCTGACCTCTTCTCTTGGGCCAGTTGAAAAACTTGTCAATGCTTTTGTAGGAACACCTGTGCTTGATGCCTCTACAAGGTACAAAGATCGCATTTCAGCCTCTGTGCCCTCCCTTAACCGAAGGTGCCTTTTCCCAGTTACAAGAGAATGCAAGCACCAAAAGAAAAGGCCTGCCATCAAAGACCTTTTTCATGGACGGATAATTGCATTCGCCTTCAATTTTTGGCAAGCCCATTATGTTTACCATTCTCACCAAAAAAATGAAAATAAAATCACAAAACCTGGGGAATCTTACCCCCTCTCCTTTTAGGACGTCGACGAGGAGATCAAACCGATCCAGGCTAAGGAAAACCCCTCCTCAAATTCTTATTTACCAATCACTCTCAGCTTTAATAAAGCTCTAAGCTATGCCAACAAACACAGACCAAGAGAAGAAGGAACGGAAAGCGAGAAAGAGAGTGCGAGAGGTCACGCCAAAACCGCTAAGTGTTTGTTCTTCTCCCGCAAGGAAATCTGGGAAAGCCGAAAATATCCCAGAGGCTCCCACTGTTATTGTAAGGCTGGAGGTGGGTGATGCTCTAACCCAGGAGGGGCACTCGTGGAATGGGAATGGAGGGGCTTTGTTTGGATAATTTACTGAAGTACAGCCACTCCTGCTTTCTACTCTTACCCTAGGCTTTGTTTTCTTTTCTTTTTTCCCTTCAAGAGGCCCTCTCAGATGGCAAAAAGTTAAAAAAGACATAACCGCTGTGTAAAACATCCATTAATCCTCTTTCCACATGTTTGAAAAGACCGGACCTGACAGTAAGGTAATTCCAATGAGTCTGGAGGTGAAGAAGAAGAGGGTTGTAGGTGATTCAGTGTGAAAACAGATCAGGTCCCTGTAGCAACAAAATCACAATAGAAAATATCTGAACGCTCAGCACTGCCAGGTGACGTAATGGGCGTAATCTCATGTGACCCAACACATATTTCCAGTGGAGGTGTAATGGCCATACGGTTCCAGGCTCTACGACATGTCTGCAGATTTGGGTTTCACATTTTCAAGGATGCATTGAACTGACTAACTCAAACATTTTGTTTAGGGAGTTATCTAAATAAATAGCCCTATTAACTTTTGCAATTATTTAAGCCTGAAACACTTAGCATAACCATTCAAACGTCATAAGTGTTCTGTTTTATTGTTCTTATAGAACATGCTGTTTTTCCTAGAAATGCCCTGGCCAGGATTTCTAAAATGCCCAAAAAGGCCGATTTTTGATTTGTTTTCTTATTGACGTATTCTCTACAGTCCTTATACATTATGCTTGCATGCATTTGCATTGCTTTGACTGTTATCGATAGATCCCACCTTCTCGCATGCCACAGTTGGTTGATTATGTACAATGCCTGCACACTAGTGGTCAAACTATTTCTCAGTCATTATCTTCAGCAAGTATGAAAGCAATATGAAAACAAAACCATTTAGGCAATTGAGAAATCCTAACAAGATCAAGTACAGGAAAAAGAGAGCGTATGGTCACCCTATTTATTCTGTTATATGTGTTATACATGTTCTATATCATCACTTTTGAAAATATTCTGTTGATTGGTCTTATTTGCATTAAACAATTGTAAAACTACTTTAGAAAGGTCTTCAGCTTCAATATTTGACCACTGTTTTGCATACAGTATAACTTGTTTTATTTATATATTTTGTGACCATCAAAATTAACATATAACATAGACCTCATACACTGTTGTGATAGAAGTTGGACTAGTTCTTTGTAATCATAATAACGATCATAATCAGGATTAGGGGGCTGTCTTCAGGTGTCAAGTTTCTGTTTTTATTGCCTACATAAACACTCTGCGCCTGCTTTCTTGTGGCAATCGGATGTTTTGTTCAAGGAAGACGAAATGCTAATATCCAGTTTTTCCTCTCACTTATTTCTATAGCAAGATCTAGCCATTTTTGGGGAATCTTGACTACTCAAAAAAGTCATCCTTAAATAATGACATAAATGGAAACTCTAGTTCTTAATAATCTTTAGTGACATTTCATAGATCTGAAAATATAATAGTAATACTTTACTTCAAATACATTTACTATTTGTTTTATTGTTGTTCTTGTATTTAATTGCTTCTCTTTCATTCTTCTAATGACTTCACACTTTTTTGTGGTTTGTGTTATTTCTATGGAGACAATGTATGACAATAGAGGAAGACGTTCTAAACATCTAAACCAACGTGTACGAGGGGCAGGGCCCATGCATGATGATAATGAATAGACCTGTGTGTACCTGCATCACAGCTCATTCACCACAAGACTAACACGAATACATGCTTTTCCAGACAGAGATTTAGTAAAACAAAGAAAGCTGGAAGAATGGAAAAGAGGGGAGTTTCTACCGTAAGCTTTTACCAATGAGTTTGCCTGCCATGACAACACACAGAATGGCAGCTTGGTTTGGAGTGAAAGGCCTGGTTCTGTGGTCTCCTGCCTGAACACAGTGACATTCAAATACTGGTTTAGGGCTCTTTAAATAACCAGCTGTGGTAGGTACAGCAGGACTTCCAGGAACTCTCAGAGCAAGTCCACTTACTGGGAAAGAGCTCCACATTTCCAGCTTGTGCAGCTCTGTCCAGGAAGAGTGACAGTCGTTATTCAGATGAGAAGGTGAAGAGATGATTTCTTGTTTGTGATCACAACTGCTGAGCCCTGTTGGACCACTGCTCGCTTAAAAGCTGATGTGTGTATTTAGGCCTGGAACCTCCTGTTGACAGCTGGACCGGACTCATGCTTCAGTTTATTTCAGTATTATTTATCTGTTTGTGAATCGTATTTGCATACTGCATATCAAATAGCGAGGCCAAGGAAAGCTAGGAATGCTCTATGAATAGATAACCCTTCTCAAAAATACTTTGGTTGTTTTTTTACATTTCTTTTTATAGTTGGGGAGAGTTGTTTTATTTTTTATTTTTTTCACATCATTGCTTATGCAAGCAAATCTATATTGGACAGAGCTAAATTCTTACTTTATTTGTTGTTTTTGAAGAAAATGTTTCCTGGGTGGTTTCTAGAGAATGGTTGCCTCTATGATATTCTGGTCTCCAGATATTATTCTGCTCCCTCCTTCATTCTTGGTCTAAGTGATTCTTCTCGGAAAATAATAACAAGCCCCATGAGCTGAGGTATTATTATTTTCTGTAGAACAAATGGTGTATATATATACATTGATAAAGAAAGAAAGAAAGAAAGAAAGAAAGAAAGAAATGTGTCTTTTTTAATTGAAATATCTAAAGGAAAAAGTAATAATTAAATCATAAAGATAACATTTTATTTTTTTATTTTTATTACAACCAAAATACAATGCTTAATAAATATATAAAGTATTAAACCCGTTTATCTGCTTATCATGTGACCATGTGAATAATATGTAATCAATAAAAAAGTAACTGTAGTCTGATTACGAGTATTTTAAATTATAATACAGTATAATCTAATTACAAGCACTTAATTTGTGGAATCATAATCCAGATTACATGTAATCAGTTTACGACCTAACACTGAAAAATGTAAAATAAGATTTTATCCAGATTTTTTTTGTTCCCTTAACCTCACTAAATTGTACTAGATTTGACAGAAAAATGATTTCTGTGAAGATATTTGGATATGTATACTGAGAAACTACAAATAACTTATGTGTGGTATTAGCAATATTACTAGAGATGTTTGTTTTAGCAGATGCTAATACATTTAACAACGTAATGAAACTAAAGATGCGGAAAGTGTTTGGCAGATTTCCACCCCAGTGTCTTCCTATAAGGTTCTCCTGAGCCATGTAAATAACTCAGAGAGAATGCACTTTAGCAACATGGCCATTTCATTTATGACTGGTTTTCGCTGACGTCTTTATAGTGCAGAAAATCCACATATAGGCGTGTAATTTCCTGTGTGTGGAGGACATAAGTGAAAACGAAGAGTGTAGTGGGTAAATTGTGGACAGCTGCATCAAGCGGAGGGCATGACAGAGCGATGAACGGCCGACTGAGGTAATTTAATTTGTGAGTGAGGGTGATGCGACCTTTCACGCTGAGGGAACGGGTGGGTGGTCAAGATGACGCTGGCCTCAGCCATGAAATTAAAAAGTAAACGCAACAGGATCAGGGGAAAGAAGAGACACCGAATATTAAGGACAGGATGCCTACCCCCATTCGCACACACTGGCTCTATGAATTGTATGAGCGCTTGTAGTTGAATTATAGATGTGTTTTGGCAGGGTGAGTGACTGGCAGTGAGATCTTGAGACCTCGGGTTTCAGCAATGAGCATTTATTTAAGGCTCAAGAGTGTCTACGATTGGTCACCCCCTCATGTTTTCCCCCTATATAGAAATATATGTGCACAGGATTGCACTTCATTCTCTTATTTGTCAGAAATGCTTCAAGTCCCAGTATCCCCTCAGTGCTGAACTGCAGGCTCCAGGGAGCGGTGATATGGCAATTTCTCCTCAGTTCAGGTTGTCAATCATCCCTACTGTGTTAGTTGCTGTTAGAATTATCTATGCTGCAATCACTATCTAGATAATGTTCACTGCAGAGTGCCATCTGTGTAAGGGTATGTGAACTACAGATAAAAAGGACCTGAAGCTTTGTGAATTACTAGTGGATTGATCTGAATCCTTTGATTTGACTGTGACCAAACCAGTTGCTTTTAACATTTTTGTACCATGAAGAAATTTTGTTAAATAAAACTAAATATATACTCTATATTAGTATACTTACTCAGCTGTACCAAGATGACGACAAATAAAATAAAATTGGACTTTCCTTTGTTGCTGAATGGAGAATTGTCCTGCTGTGATGTTCAGAGAATATGTTCAATATCAGGCTGCCAAAGTTAACATGTTAATTATGCATATTAATTAAATATGTAATGGCATTAAGTTCAGTTTAGCTCAGTTAAAGCTGATTGAGTTAAAGCATTGAGTTACAATGTAACTCGCTGATAAACCACTATAGTATTGTTGTGGAAACAAACCAGCTAGTCAGGACTATTTCCCAAATACGGTCCCTTCTCAAGCATTGCGAATGTTCGTTTGAACTGTGGTTTCAGGAAACATTGAATAATTGAACTATGTTGGTAAAAATCAAACTTATGACCATAGTTGGCTAACAATGTTTATGAGAAACGCAATCCAGGTCGGGATGATTAAACAAACAACAATGTTTTGAACATGCCAATCATTCTATGGTACACATATTAAAACTTCTCAAATTAATAAAAGCTCATCAGACAGCTGACAAAATAATAACACTTCTAGTATTGTCGGAATTTTGCGGAGTTTAAAATATACATTGAGGCCTTAATAAGGCCACTTTAGCCAGTCCTTTATTCCCATCAGCCATTTCTGTTCCAGATATTCCACCTAATTTAAAGGTGCTGTGTATCATTTTATTTGAAGTTACATTACTGTCTTCTATCCCAGTTTAGCATGCAAAGACAATTTAAGCAACCGATTTATACATTTTCAATATTGCTCTATTAGTTTTTGTTGACTGACATAGCAACACTGGCTCTACCAATGGTGTTTGTTTGGAGGTGGGGCTAACTGTTTGTCCCACCAATAGCTGACAGGCAGAATGTTTGGGGAAACTATTTGTAAACAGTCATTATGAGCAATACTCTGGCTTTTTGAATCTGCCAACCAGCCTGACACAGCAACAGCTCAACTAATCGTGTGAGTTTTTCTGTTTGTCTGACCAATGGCAGACTGGGAAAGTTATTACAGGGGTGGAAAGAGCCACCGGTGGCGCATACAGTACATTAAACTCTTCACCTATAAATTCTGAGAATATTCATATTCAATTATATTCTGTCCCTGAATAGTGCTATATAAAAAAAGAAAGTTCATTAAGTCTGTGATTAACCTTGCAATTCCTCCAGTGTCCCTTCATCTGGTGGAGATATTGCATAAGCATTCAAATTTGAGAGGAAGTCATTATGAAGTCTGTTAAATTTCACCCCCTACATTCGCTGCACTTTTATTCATATCTCAAAGCTGCATATTTTCCTTATGACTAGGAGACCTGTGACTCTACCTAACACGTGAATTATATAACGCTTGGTCTGTTCCATACATGGCTTCACTGGAAACAAAGGGGCAATTATTTTAGGGGTGCGGTAATTTTTACGTGCTGCCAGCAGTGCAGGATAGTTGGGCTTGCTAGAACGACTCTCCTCTCTCGCTCCCTTCGTTCGCACCATGAAATGGAAATTTACATTCACTTAGAGGTGCCGGGGAGCTCTGCTGCAGACAGCTGTATATTTAATGAGAGCAGAGAGGTTTAATTACATCTGTTTTAAACAGGCAAGTCTTCTGCTCTGCGATGACAAGGGAACCAGTGCGCAAAGAGCTGGAGGAGGAAAAAGGCGGCAGATGATTTCTCCTCGTTCCCTGAAGCTGCAGCGGAGTACAGCAGGCACTTTGGCTGCAATTATTCCAAATGTATTCCTCTGCTGTTTTTACATAGAAAAGCAGAGCAACCTTGCAGAAGAAAGGGAAATAGTAAGCATTAGTTGTGTCAGGGAAAGAAAACAACATCATTGTCATTGTCTCCTGATACTTGTCACATTTTTTACTAAGTTATCTTTAAAAAAAACAGTATTTTCATATTGGTTGCTTAATGGATGGTTTTGTTTAAGCACATTAATAAACATGCATTTTTTTCACTTTACTGTACTCTTTTGATGAGTTGAAGATAAGTAGGCCAACAGTGACTCACTAGGCTTGGTTGAATGATGGTACTTTATATACTGTAGCTAATGTGCATTGGTAGAACGGTGTCAATCCATAGGTATGTTTATTCAGCACAATATATATTTGTTGATATCAGAACTGCTTTATGCTATTTACATGTGAAAGTGACTACATGCAGCAAATGCAAAAATATAATGGAACCAAAACTTGGAAATTACTTTTTATTAATGGGTGTAACATGAAGTAGAGTGTAGTTTAAAATTGCCAAGCTATATCGCAAGTTGACACATTAATATAGATTTGAATGGATGTATAGACACAGCAGGGCTGGATTATGGACTAGACCAGAGGGCCCAGGGCCTCCAAAGCCTGCCAAATGAAGCTGAAGACCAGGGCTTTGTTCCAAATGTCCACTAGTGCCATCAGGTCTCTCTAAAAGAACAGCATTTACTGATAACTAGGGGCCTTTCTGCACATACGATGACCATTAGGGCCCCCTTTCAGATTACAAGACTATTATTGTAATATAAAATTACTTCTACTATTATATACAAACAAAATGTTCTAATATCACTTCATTACCAGAACCCAAAGAGCCGTGATTTGTATTCATTATGATCCACTCTGTTTATTTCAGCTCTGAATTTCAGGATCTCCTCAGGGACAGCTGTTTGCTCGGTGATCACAGACTTAAGAGGCTAACAACCTGCAAACTGAATTAAGAGTTAAAGAGGCTGCATTTTTCTGCATTATAGACATATCTATTAAATCTAGATGGACATTTAAAATGCATCTAACACTAATTATTCAATCTTCCAGTGGTGGTACGGGGTATGTTCGGTAAAGTAGCTACTCTATTTACACTTCTTTGTTTTATACAGCAGAAAATAAAGAAATACAAAGTTAATATAGAAGTGGTCACAAGGCCTTCTTTAGTCTCCCCCTTGTTTCATAGCCAAGGTCATCTTGTTCATTTTTCCTTTTTTTTAATTATATTTCATAAGCTAAAAGCAGTAAAAGTTCAAATATTTCTGTTACAATATGTAATATATCAATCCTGAGAGATAATGCACTATGGCATGCATCTTTATATAATTTGCATTGCTGATATCTTGCAAGGTGATCTTGTATGGTAATTTAAGGACATCCTTTCAATACCATGAAAATGGCTCTAAAAGCTTCAATGAGAGTGGATGTAATGAGGGTCATTTTGAAAATGGAGCTTGAGTGTGTCTGCCGTAGATTAGGCTCTGAAGAGCATATGTCATAGATGCACAGTGAAAATAAATACAGTCTTCTGAAATAATGCTGGAGTGCTGGAATAATGCTTTAGACTGGAAACAACCTAACAGGCCATTGATGTTTCATGACTTTGCTTCATGTCAGTTTGTTGTAGAATTAATAATGTGAATGAACTTTTAATACAATTTTGTATTTATTTTGTACCTAAAAAATGAGCTATGGAGATGCTGACAACATTATCTACGGATCAAGACCATATAAACAATTGTACATTTATATTATCTAAATATAAAAATATATTTTATTTTTATTTTTTACTGAAACCAGTTACAGTTTTATCCCTTCTTCAAATCATCTCGATCTTGTTAGTTTGGTTCAGGGAGTATTGCTTGTAGTAAACAGTTGGCATTCACTGTTCTAGACAAATTAGAAGATAGTTCCATATGCTCACACATCTTCCTGTTTCAAAAGGAAACACAGCAACACAGGACGGAAACTGTTCCATATAGGACCATTCCATATAGGGCCTTTAAAACCTTCAAACACAGTTTTTAGTTGTCCTCAGTGGAAACCCAAACTACACAGTCAGCATCACAGTGAAATGATCTGCCCAAGCAAGCACCAGATTCATTAGCATTCAAAGTGTGTTTAGAAGTTAGAGCTCTTAGCAACTTCTCACTGCTAAACAGCAACTTTGGCACCAACAAACACAAGATGATATTGAACATCAGTTGCTATTAATATCAGTGATCTACTAAACTATTAACTCAAATAGAAAAAAGACAGAACTCTTAAAAAAATAATAATAGAGTTTGGTTGATTTTAAACTTGTTTTTAAACTTTTCAACAAGGCTTTGTAAAGGCAACATCCAACGGTTGTGTTGACAGACATTGCTTTTTTAAAATAAACTATAGATATATACATTTATTTGACTTACAATTAAAAAATATTGACTAACCGCATTACAATTTAAAAGGAATTCTCAATGTTCAGTGATGCAAAACCCTGTTCTTCTCTCCAATCTTTATCTAGCTCGTGGTAACCTGCTATGCTCACATTGATAATGCAACATACAGCTGTTTGAACTCAAAATCACAAAGATTCAAGAGTGACAAACACATTTAAATACAGGTGTGAATCCTGTAAATTATTATTTTGTGTGTACAGAACAGAACTCGCTGCCAAAATCCCACTAATTGACACACCAACAATAATAGCTTTCTAGAGTCTCATGCATTTGGTATATGTTATTTTTCAAAATGCCATATTACAAAAACCAAGAACTTGTTATGTTCTGCATTTTGAACTAGTCCACCATCGACAGAGCCGTTGTGCTTTTTGTTTGGAAATCTGCCTTGCAGAATGTGCTCTTGATGGGTTGCCAGGTCCACCTATTATAAGCAACACTTATTAAGCATCTTTGAACTTGTTGATTGGACTCGGTTTATAACAGGGATCCTCAAAATGGACCATTCCTGCAGAGTTTAGCTCTAACCCTAATCGAACACACTTGAGCATGCTAATAAAAGTCTTCAAGATCAGGAGAAAATCCCAGGTAGGTGAGTTTGATCAGGGTTGGAGCTAAACTCCAGTTTGGACCTCCAGGGAAAGTTACCCTGGTTTATAAAGTATGGTAACGGTGCATGTTGCAATATTTTATGACATTTATTTCCAAGATAGAGCATTTTGATTTAAGTTTATTATGGGCTTGTTATTATAATTTTTTCTCTCTTTTCTTTTTCTTATATATATATATATATATATATATATATATAACTTTTTTTTTCTAGCAAGATGTGGCAATGGCAAATGGCTGATGAATCAAGATGTACCCCGTTCCCATTTTGCACATACAGAATAGAAACACATCTCTAATATGCATTTAAATACATCATCAACAACTAGTTAGTTTGGTTCCTTGTATTGCATGCAATGTTTGCAAATGCAGTTGTCACTTCCGTAAATGACTAAACTCTGTGTGTGAGTGTGTGCAGTTTACGTTGTTGTATGTTCAAGTATCATCAAGCTATGTTTACCACAGACCTTATTATTACCTTAATATTAGGTTTTGACGTTGTGACTGCAGCACTTTATTATGCCTTTTCAGACCACTTTAGGCTGTAAAGCTTTAACAGTTAGTCTAGAATGTTTTAAATGTTTAAAACAATACAAATATTGAACTAATATATATGTGACCCTCTCTGTGAAAACCCAGCTAGTCATTTTGTTGTGATTTGCTGTTTTCTACAAAAATCATCCTTCATATTGTAAAGAAAATTCTGTGAAAATTGAACCTTTATATATTTAATATTGACTGAGTAAGGTCATGTCAAAGATTAAATATATAGTGAAGTTAATGGTATAAATCAAACTTTGATGCTTGTTATCTCATAATTAGATTTGGAGACTTTAGCCTGGGTTTCACAGAAAGGGCACATTTATAATCTCCCTTTGCAACTAGCCGATGTACTGGGAAAGCAAATACAATTTTAATTTTAACAAATTTGACAGACCAACAAATTGTGATTTGTTAACTGTCACAGCTGCAGTTAGAAATGCTTGGGTCCAGTACACAATCTTCATCTAGCATACTTTTGCGATCCAGTCTGGTGACCCCTCAAGCCCAGTCCCTGAACAAAAGGTTCAGTTCTCCACCATTGGCGGCCCTGCTATTACAAGTCAAGGTGGTATTTACGGTTGAGGGGACTAAACTTTCATTGAACAAAATGTATTGAACAAAAATTAAAATCAAAATAAGAAAGACTGAAGAATGCTAGAATACAGAAATCCTGCCAAACAGAGTTTCGAGTAAATGTATCACTCGCTCAAGCCACTGAAAGCCTTTTCCGGTGTTCTACAAGTTCACTGCATCCCTCCACATTTACTCTATGTCTCTCACTGTGTTTTCGTTTCGACCCTGCTTCCTCTGTTCCATTTTCTCAGTGTTTGGATTAGGGCAGACTTGAACTTCCCCCGTCTCCCAGCCAGTCATGAATCATAGTGTGGCAGAGACCGCAAGACCCAAGGGGGCTCTCAACCCCTCCTGATGGGGCCCAACCTCAACATAACAAGAGGCTGATGGCTACATGTCGAGCAGCTCAAGCACTGTTCAGGGCCCTGGGATTATATCGGGACACCATTGCACAAAAGGAGGAGACACTTGTAGAAAAAAAGCCTAAAAGCTGGTGTTAGCATCTGCAGTAATTCAGATTTATTGACATTATCGAGTATACATGATGCAAATGGTGATGACCTTTGAGATTTGACTCCAATAGTTTAATTTGTCTCTCAATATAAACCAGAGATGCTGGTTTCCATTTACCTTTAAGGGAGACATCTCTAAGGAGACTATCCATCCCCATTTTCCTAGACATGACCTGGCCGGGATTTCTAAATTGCCTAAAATGTCTAGGTGTTTCTGTCTTTGTTTTTCTACCGTTTTCATACTTGCTTAAAGTATTGACTGAAAAGAATAGCCCAATAGCGTGCTGCATTGTATATAATCAACGAATCATAGTGTGTGAGAAGGTGGGATTTACAGAGAATGGTCAATTAAATATAAATTAGGCCTACATATAACAAAGAGAACATGTAAATAGGAAACAAAGCCCAAACTCTTATCATACAACAAATCCTGTCCTCCAAATGCTGCGACTGACCAATCAGAATCAAGTCTTTTTGAGAGGTGTGAAATAAAATAGATCTACAGTACATGAAAGGGATGACTACTGTATCAGTTAATGTTTAATACACTTGTGTGATTTTACACTTGACTCTGTGATGTATTACAGAGGAGGAGGTACAGTATGTCTTAAGAGAGGCGATAAAACAAAGCAAATGTTACATTGTAGAGACTGAACATGAAGTATGCTGTTAGGAAAACAGTCCTGATGTAATAATTCACATATATTTAGTCTTTTCTTATTTGTATTATTTGTATTTTTTACACTGGTCTCCATAATAATAAACCACACTAATAATTCACAACACACACACACACACACACACACACACACACACACACACACACACACACACACACACACACACACACACACACACACACACACATGTTTGTTTCACTATATTAGTCAGAAAATCTCATAGTTTTCCTATCAGGTCAATGGTATTTTATATGTTCTAATGTTTGTAAGCCTTTTAAAATAGTGATTTCAATGGTTTTCATTATATTAGTGAAGACAATGATTCTGACATAATTGTTTGTTTATGAAACTAGAATTGGATGTTTGGAATTGAACATTGACCTTATTTAGCTGACCTTTTCGTCCTCAAGTTTGCATTTAATGTGATCATAGTGGGGAAACAAAACTTACATTACAAGCTATTGCAGATTTATGTAGGGATTAGGTCATTTTGCATATTTCAAGTGAAGGGTTTGGTTGAACATTCAATTACAGTTTATTATTGCATTTGATCCAAATTAAGTACATAAAAGCAAATTCAGAGATTTGTCAACTTTACATTTATTATCGCAACTGTTGATCACAAAAATCAGGAGGACATGAAGAAATTCTGACTGACAGGAATTTGCCAAAAAGTCCATACAATCCTACCCAACCTCACAGCTTCCAAGGTCAACTTTACTGCTTGGTATGTTTAGCTAGACTACAAGGTCAACACTGATTTTGCCTGTGTGGACAGATCCACATGACTTGTTGTTTTTTTACATCAAAGTTAATTTCATTTTTGTGCATTTATTTTTGTAAGTATAGTTCTTTATTTGTTGATGCATAAAAGTATTTTTTTCTCATCCGAGTTAATATTAATATTTGTATGCATTTATTTTTGTGAATTTATTTATTTTCAACACATGAACTAAGTTCTGGAATGCAAACACAGCGACATAGTTAATGTGGAGAAAATCTATTTGAACACTTATCCAGACAGGCATGAAAACATTTGTGTGTGGTAGCACAAAAGCTGCTCTTGTTGCTAAGGTAAACAGGCCTCGCCACTCTCTCACTTTCTTTTTGTGTCATTACTCCTCCAAACGAGCAGAAAGGAAAGTCACTCGGCGTAGTAACAGCTCCCTGGACGGCCGTCTCCATGCAGAACCTTGCCAAAAATCATCGGATGGTTGTTTGCCTACGCACTGAAAAAAAAAGAGCAGCACCGTTTCTGAGCTCACACCAAGTGGACGGCATCCGGAGGTCTTATCCCTTTAGACCACTGAGACATTTGGGAAGGTGGAAACAACTTTTCTCAAACTTGAATTGGCATATAGTCAAGTCACGTCACCTTTACTTATATACTGTAGCACTTTTAACAATACAAATTGTGTCAAAGCAACTCCACAATATCAAAATAGGAAAATTATGTGTCAATAATGTAAAATTACAAGATTAAATACTCAATTTTCAGTTGAAGGTATTTCATTATTGAATTCAGTGATGTCATTGCCCTGCTCAGTTCAGTTTAAATAGTATCTGTGCAATCAAGTCGATGATATCGCTGGAAATTAAATGTCCCCAACTAAGCAAGCCGGAGGTGATAGCGGCAAGGAACTAAAACTCTGACAGAATGGAGAAATAAACCTTGGGAGAAACCAGGCTCAGTCGGGGGACCAGTTCTCCTCTAGCCAGACAAACCAGTAGTTTGTTTCAGTGGTCTTTTCCCGATGGCTGTCTAGGTGACGGGGTCCTCAATGGGGATCTGTGTCTGGGGCTCATCTAGGTGTCCTGGTCTCCGCTGACATTCAGGGCTGTAGAGGTTCTCTAGGTCCTGATCCACCATCTGATCTGGATATGGACTGGATCTGGTGCCTGCAGTGACCATCTGGGCTTCAATGGATTTGAATATTAGAAGTGCATTAGTGTGTTATGTGTACGCCAGGTTAAAGAGTAGGGTCTTTAATTTAGATTTTAACTGACAGAGTGTGTCTGCCTCCCGAACAGTGATAAGTAGATTGTTCCAGAGTTCGGGTGCTAAATAGAAATAGGATCTGCCACCAGCAGTTGATTTTGATATCATAGGTATTATCAAATGGCCAATGTTTTGAGAACGCAGTGGACATGTAGAAATATAATGTGATTATGAGGAGCTAAACAATTCAGGGATTTATAAGTAATTAACAAGATTTTAAAATCTGTACGATGTTTAATAGGGAGCCAGTGCAGTGTTGACAGAACCGGGCAAATGTGGTCATACTTCCTGGTTCTAGTAAGGACTCAAGCTGCTGCATTCTGAACCATCTGTAGTTTGTTATTAAGCGTGCAGAACAACCACCTAATAAAGCATTACAATAATCTAACCTTGAGGTCATAAACGCATGAATTAACATTTCTGAATTTGACATTTGTCTCAGTTTAGATATATTTTTAAGATGAAAATATTGCAGTTTTACAAATGCTAGAAACATGACTGTCAAAGGAGAGATTGCTTTCAAATAGCACACCTAGGTTCCTGACCGATGACGAAGAATCGAGAGAGCAGCCATCAAGTGTTAGACAGTGTTCTAGGTTATTATGTGTGGGGGTTTTAGGTCCAATTATCAATTTTCAGAATTTAGCAGTAAGAAATGACTCTTCGTCCATTGTTTTTTTTTTATCGACTATGCATTCCATAAGTTTCTCAATTTTGTGTGTTTCACCGGGCCGCGAAAATATAGGTCTGAGTATCATCAGCATAACGGTGAAAGCTAACCCTGTGTTTTCTGATGATATTTCCCAAAGGTAACATGTAAAGAGTGAAAAGTAATGGCCCTAATACTGAGCCTTGAAGTACTCCATACTGCACTTGTGATCGATATGATATCTCTTCATTCACTGCTAAGAATTGATGGTGGTCAGATAAGTATGATTTGAACCATGCTAATGCACTTCCACTAATGCCAAAAAAGTTTTCTAGTCTATTCTAAAGAATGTTGTGATCGATAGTGTCGAACACAGCACTTAGATCCAGGAGCACTAGTAGAGAGATACAACCACGATCAGATGATAAGAGCAGGTTTTTCACTCTAATGAGAGCGGTCTCATTACTATGTGATGGTCTAACTACTGACTGGAAATCTTTACAGATACAATTTTTTTCTCTAAGCATATACAGCATATTTTACTTCAACATTTTACTTCCAAAGATCAGGATGTAAAACACGAGCTTCTGAGCCTACATACAAATAAAATATACAAAATGGAGCACAAACTAAGACTTTGATTGAATTGCAAAAACTGAATTGTTCTCAAACAGGTTTCCAAAATATTCCACACATCTGTCATTGGTCAGACAAACAGATAGCCCCACCCCAAACTTACACCATTGGTCGAGCTGTTGCTATGTTGAACTGGTCGAGATACTCAAACAAACAGATAGATCAGTGCTCTTACCGTATGTCAGCAATTGTCTCACATCAGAAATTACCAACCTTTACAACCCCACCATCCAAACTCTCAGCCAACCCAGATACTTATGTTATTAAATAAACCAAAAAGATATTCCAGATAAAATGTTATACTCACACTTATTAACCATTATCTTCTATAATGTTTATAATGCTCATGAATGCATCACATTTAGATACAGAACAATACAGCATACATACTATTTGTCTTAACAATAATATATTTTTGAAATGTCCTATATATGTATCTGTCTTTATGCACCTGCTGTGTTCATGGAACCACATGGGTCCCTGGTTGAAAACAAAGTCTTGTGGAAATTTAGGAAAAACACTGAAGATTAAAAAGGAGCCTCTGAATCTAATGTTAAGCTAAAGTTAGCTGTCTTTCCCCTCATACCATTCCCAAACAAACTTGCTTTTGGTTTTTCACATTCAAATCAATGTGCCTGGCTCTAGCCAACTTAGAGGAAAAAGGAATGCTAAACAGTTTAATAGTGTTCAAACAGTTCGAAAGGGAAAAGAGTTTAAGACTTTTAATATTTGTATATTCAAGGAGCAATCTCACACACTTCTCTGCTTGCTAAAACTCACTGGTTATGGTTCAGGGCTTTTAATAGAGGATAAAAGTGTAACATGATCTTTATCCATATTCGATATTGGCTGAAGTCAAACTCTCTCTATTTCTGCTTTAGTTATAAGACAATCCTCAGCTCATTTTCTCAAATATCCTTTGAGCTGTCATGAAGTGACGGGTGTCTCTAAGGTTAATTGCAAATACAACTCCCAATGATAAGAACAGGAGCAGGCAGGAGAACAAGGAATGAGCTTTTAGCCTTTTTTCCAGAGGTCACCATTCAAACCGCAGATAACGCACTAACTACGTCCTGTATGTGACAGACTCACAATTCCCACTCTATTTTGAGTGATTTGTGGGATTGTGGTCGAGTGTTGTGTCCATGTTCCATTCTCTGAGTCTTATCTCCAAGCACATGACTCATTACTGTGAGCTGTGCCCCACATTCATTCCCTCTAAAGACCGCACTGAATCAATTGGACATACCCAGTCAGCAGATTAGTAATCTAGAGTCTGCCAGCAAAGTAACACATCAGTTTTTTTTTGAGATTTCATGCTACACCAGAGTAAACAAGCATTTGGAACATGTAAGTCTGAAAGAGAGAAATGTGCTGTCAGCATTCTTGAAAATTGGCTGCCTGTGGAAAACAAAAAGCTGACGTGGAAGTATAACTGGGTTTTTGAGAGTAAATTCATCATGATTTTTACAATATGCAAAGAAAAACTCAAACAATTCAATGTTGTGAGTGGTTGCTTTGCTATGTGGTTGTTAGGGTGCTCTTGGTGGTTCTTTACAAGCTGAACAATCCCATTAACAAGTGTAAGATAATCTGGTCTCTATACTGTATATGTCTCTCTCTTTAAATACAGATTTTTAATGTGTAGGTATCTCCTTTAATGTGTGTTCACACCTTTAGAACAAATAATCTTGGAAGAGGTCCCTCATATATATTTTTTAACCATTTATTTATCATCTGCCAAGTGATCATTTTTATAATTTTTATTATTTAATTGTTTTTCAAAAAGTAATAGCAGTCTTTAACAAGCCACGTAGTTTGAGTTGCAGAATATGTTACATGAATAAGTTGTTTAATTCTAGCATTAGTGGTTTATTCAAATCCCAAGTATGAGCAGTATTACTAGTGATGCTTTCCTAAGCAAATACCACTAATGCATTTGGTGGTTGGTGCAAACACAGACATTTTGATAACGTTGTTTTGACACATCAAAAGGTGGCATTCTCTCATCTGCATTTAAATGACTCCATGAAATGACTTGGCAAAATCTATTGTATTTTGAATGCTAGAGCCAAAATAAAGCACTACATTTAATCTTTCAAAATGTTATACTGTGCAATTTGAAGGTGGAAAAAGGGAAACTTTGAGTTGCATTTAATCAGGCCATTTCACAGCATGACGCATATTTGAAAACCTCCCTACAGCTCAATCTAATGTCCCCCAGTCTCTCAACATTTGACTGGCTTAAGGAAGCATGTGCTGTTGACTGCAGTGTAAATATATAGATATTGATACTTTTATTATTTTCTTTGGATTATTTTTTAAATAATCCTGTAGAAAATAAAAGTTGTCCCACTTTATATTAGGGGGCCTTAACTACTATTGTACTTATACAAAAAATAAGTAAAATGCACTTATTGTGTTCATATTGTATTGCAAAACACTTTTGCTGCTATTGAGGTGGGCTATGGGTAAGGTTAGGGACATGTTTGATGGTATGGGTAGGTTAAACAGTGGGTTTAGGAGTAAGGGATGGGTCTACAGTGTAATTATAAATGTAATTACATAAATTAGTTACAGATGTATTTACATGCAGGTATTTAAACTCCCTGAATTCCGGAAATGTTGGGACTTTTTTAAATTTGAATAAAATGAAAACTAAGACTTTCAAATCACATGAGCCAATATTTTATTCACAATAGAACATGGAAAACATAACAAATGTTTAAAGGGGTCATATGATGCTCTTTTAAAGATCATTATTTTGTGTTTTTGCTGTAACACAATATGTTGACATGCTTTAATATTCAATAACACATTATTTTTCAATTACTATACATTATTGTAGTTCCTCTATTCCCAGCCTCTCTCAAAGGGGCTGGTTGTTTTCTGCAAAGCTCCTCCTTCCAACAAGTGCAGTCTTCTCTGATTGGCCAACTGACCCAGTGCTTTTTGATTGGCCGAACATCACAAACACGCGTCGGATATTTAAAAGCCCTTACCATAATCGCGAGCTTCAGCTTTCAAGTAAGTTTCATCAGTTCAAGCCCGAAAGGGGAACAGAGTCACTAGACAGACACAGTGATTATGCTCGTATGTATTTGCAGTACACAAGCCGCAGGCAAGACGATTTCTGACAGGCTGAACACTCCGCTGTGATGTGACCCTGTTCCCCTCACACACACACACAACATGTTACGCGCAAAATCCGCATTTGAACAGTCAATAGCAAATACTTGAACCAACAACAAAACATACTTACAGTCACTGATTCAGAAGCGCCAGATTGTCATAGCAAAGTCGGAATGTACCTTTTTTTTTAGAAATAGCCTTCATGCATAGCCAGCCTTGTACTGTCCTAGGTTCACGAAACTGTCGTCCATAAAATGCGTTGCACAAATTTGAACATTTGGGTTGTGCTGCTGTGTTGTAAACAAATGTGTCTTAACCAATGATTCATAATTGTATCTACTTTCGGAAGGCCAAATAAAGTGCTTTTGCTTTCGCATAGAAACACACAGCATCTCCCTGAAATGACTGCATCAACACTGCTGCGGTTACTGAAACCACACTTACTTTCTTTGCTTGCATATTTGGGCAGTATTACGCAAATATTTCCACATCATGACGTAGACATGGGGGCGTGTTTGAATTAGCTCTTTTAGGGGGGCTTGGATGAGTCTTAACTTTTATAAATAATATATTTTTTTGGGTTTGAGACTTTAGTCTTTGCAACTTTAGGGATCTCATCTATGCACGAACAGCTTGTAACACTCCAAAGAGAAAGGAAAACTTGAAATCGTATCATATTTACCCCTTTAAACAGATTAATTTTACACTTGTATCCAGTAAATGAGCTCATTTCAAATTGTATGCCTGCTACAGGTCTCAAGAAAGTTGTCATGGGGGCAACAAAGGGTTTGAAAAGCAAGACATTTAGAAAAAAATAGTTTTCAAAAAAATAGAGTACATCTAGCAACTAATTAAGTTAATTGATATCAGGTCTGTAACATGATTAGTTATAAAAGGGAAGTCTTAGAGAGGCAGAGTCTCTCAGAAGTAAAGATGGGCAGAGGCTCTCCAATCTGTGAAAGAGTGCGTAAAAATATTGTGGAATACTTTCAAAACAATGTTCCTCAATGTCAAATTGCAAAGGCTTTGCAAATCTCATCAACTACAGTGCTTAAGATCGTCAAAATATTGAGAGAATCAGGAGAAATCTCTCTGAGTAAGGGACAAGGCTGAAGACCTTGTTGAATCCCCGTAGTCTTTGGGCCCTCAAACGACAATGCATCACTCATCAGCATGATTCTGTCATTGACATTACTAAATGGGCCCAGGAATACTTCCAGAAACCACTGTTGGTAGACACAATCCGCCGTGCCATATGCAGATGCTAACCAAAGCTATCATGTTAAAATGAAAGCCATATGTGAACATGGTCCAGAAGTGCTGTTGTGACCTGTGGGCCAAGGCTCATTTAAAATTGACTGTTTCAAAGTGGAAAATTGTTCTATGGTCAGACGTGTCCAGATTTGACATTCTTGTTATAAATGACGGACATCGTGTCCTCCGGCCTGAAGAGGAGGGAGACCTTCCAGCGTGTCATCAGCGTTCAGTTCAAAAGCCAGCATCTCTGATGGTACAGGGGTGTATAAGTGCATACAGTATGACCAGCTTTCATGTTTTAGAAGACACAATGAATGTTGAAACGTAAATAAAGGTATTAGAGCAACATATGCTCCCCTCCAGATGACCTCTATTTCAGCAGGACAATGCAAAACCACATTCTGCAGCTATTGCAACAGCATGGCTTAGTAGTAGAAGAGTCCGGGTGCTGAATTGGCCTGCCTGCAGTCCAGATCTTTAACCTATGGAGAACATTTGATGCATTATTAAACGAAAAATGCGTCAAAGATGACCACAAACTCTTCAGCAGCTGGAAACCTATATCAGGCAAGAATAGGACCAAATTTCAACACTAACACTCCAGAAACTCGATGCCCAGACGTATTAAAACTGTTTTGAAAATGAATGAATGAATGATGCATTTACATAGCGCTTTATTGTGTATTTTCGTACACCCAAAGCGCTTTACAATCATGTGGGGTCCTCTCCTTAACCACCACCAGTGTGCAGCATCCACTTGGATGATGCTACGGCTGCCACAGGACAACGGCACCAGTGCGCTTACCACACACCAGCTACAGGTGGAGAGGAGAGAGTCATAGAGCCAATCAAGTGGATGGGATTATTAGGAGGCCATGATTGACAAGGGCCAGTGGAGGGAACTTGGCCAGGACACCGGGGTTACACCCTACTCTTTACGAGAAGTGTAATGGGATTTTTAATGACTACAGAGAGTCAGGACCTCGGTTTAACGTCTCATCCGAAAGACAGTGCTCTTTCACAGTATAGTGTCCCGGTCACGATACTGGGGCGTTGGGACCCACACAGACCACAGGGTGAACACCCCCTGCTGGTCTCACTAACACATCTTCCAGCAGCAACCTAGTTTTCCCAGGAGGTCTCCCATCCAGGTACTGACCAGGCTCAACCCTGCTTAGCTTCAGTGGACAATCGGTCTTGGGCTGCAGGGTGATATGGTTGTGGCATATCACCCTGAAAAGAAGAGGAGATGCTACACCATGGTAAACATGCCCCTGTCCCAACTATTTTGAGACCTGAAACAGGTATCAAAGTTAAAATGAGCTGATGTTGTGCATAAAATTGTTAAATTTATCAGTTAAATTTTTTTTTGTTATCTGTCTTCTATTGTGAATAAAATGTAGGTTCATGTGATTTGACATTTTTTAGTTTTAATTTTATTCAAATAATAAAAACAAAATCCATTTTTTCCTATTTCATTTAATTATTTAATTATTAATTTACATGTGAGTACATAGTAGTCAAGGCCACCTAATTTAAAGTGGACCGTCAAAGTTAATACTTTAGTTCCAGTGTTGATTTCATGTTGACCATAAGCAACAGTGACACGTGAGCACAGAGAATAAAATCCATCTGTCCCTCACAGATATGATGGAGCTATTAATAAGTTCAAAGTTCTATAGAAAAGGGTCTAAGAAGAGTTGTATGAGTTCCACAGATTGGATCAGTTCAGGGCTTTTGGACCACTGTGCACAGGGAGTATGGGGGTAAACATTTTTTATTGGCCCTGGCTTTCCTTCAATTAGTGGCTTTAAAGTTATACTGCAAATGTTTCATATTCTTCCCGCAGGGCGCATGACTGCTGCAACGCTTTCTCTCTGGCCCAGCTGAGGGAGCCAACATGGGGGAAATCTCCCAGTTAAAGCTGCGAGGTGCAAGCCATAAATTGCAGCCCCTTTTACAACACTGTTTTCAAGATCTGAGGAAGCGGAATATGTGAACTGATAGGCTGGATGCTTATTAACCTCTGACGTTTCTAAAACAAATAACAGACTTGTAACAGTAAGCCAGCTAAGGACAAAAAAAGATGACTTAAGCATGGAAACAACTAAATAATTAAACCTTGTCAAGTTATTATAAAAATAGAGGACTATTTTGAATGTAATATTTTGTGTACTTTTTTCAATACACATTTATATATAACTACAAATCTTTATAGAATATAAATAACTACAACAACTGGCCCCATAATAGCTGTCAGACCTGTATCCCCATATCTTGTCTCCCTTCCTCTTGTGCCCATATATGGTCCTTCCTGTTTCCCATTCATCATTAGTTTAGTAGTCCCCAGCCCCATGTGATTAATTATCTAGTTTGGGCTCCCCTTTATAAGCCCTGTGTTTTTTTTTTTGCCTCAGTGTCTGGTCTGAACGTATTCATGTCTGTTTCCATGTCTCCAGTGATCCCTGAGTTTTGTTTGTAAATAAAGTTTCAGTTATTCAGAAGCTCCTCGTTTCCCTTCTCTGGAGAGGATTGTGACAATAGCTAGCTTGCTCATTGTTTGCTTGCTAAATGCTAGCTTGTTAAATGTTAAGCTAGACTGATGGTGTGTTCAATTCATATAGGAATAAAAAGAGTCATATTAGAGAGTTGAATGCGAATGATCACCACCACAAAGTCAAAAGTGCAAAAACTTGGCAGATGCAATGGACGCAGCGTATCGTTTGTTGGTAAATTTGTTGAAATGGCTAAAATTATTTTTGTCATTTACAATAAACTATATGTAAGCTGAATCTACAAAACATGATACTATTATACATTTGCTATACAGACATAGTCACGTGAAACATTACATTTTTAACAACAATGAGTGAACTGGTTCTTTTTTCTTGACTACATTCACAGCAGCTTCATAAATTTAATAAAAGCATAAAAAGCAAAAACACAATGATTCACATTTGTAATTTTGTAGAAGTAGTGTTTATTGAACACACCTGAATTCATAATTACTTCAAAACTCATAAATACAAACATCCCTGGAGGACTTGAATGTACCATAATTTTGCATATATGTAACCAATTGTAATGTTGTATTTAATTACAATTTTGTCTACTTATTGTTGATGTCTTTTTCATGTTTATTGCTCAAAATCACACATATCTCAATGTACAAGGCCTGGGCTAACAGTTCATAGCAGTTTAACCTCTAACTAGCTACTTCAATCAGTCTTCCAGAAGTGTTTCCAGAATCTAAGTGGAACTTAGCTTGCATTCTGTGGAAAGAACAACATTATGTTAGCTTGTTTGCATAGGTAATGATAAGGTATGACTATATTTGTTGCACTTAGGGTGTCTGTTTCTTTCAAGCTGTAAAAAAAAAAGTCTTTAAATCATCCATTAAATACTAATTAGTATGAGCTTGCCTGTTCAAACTCATAAAGGCCTGTTTACCAACTGGAACGCCACAGTAAACATGTAAAACTTCACTTCACTTCACCGTGAGAAAGCATGCCAACACAAACAGTTAAATTAATTATGAAGGACCTTGAGTTTTACAGGCGTGCGAGGCGTGCTGTGCCTGCCAGTGATGTAATCTCACAGTTGTGAGCGTTTTGGTACATAAAATGAGAAAAAGGAATAAAAATTAAACATAAAAAAGCCATTTCCATTTCACATAACTTCCTTACTTCCTCTATTAAAAGGGAGTAGGCATCATGGGGCTGCACCTGTGTAAATGCCCACATCAGAGCCATGTTTAAGGGGTTTGTTTTCACAATCCTCTCTGTAACAAGCTATGCAACCTGGTCTCCTGCAGGCAAAATGTAGCGAACGACCCGGGGTTCGTGCGGCGGTTCTCTGGGGATGCTGGTTGGGGTTGTGTCAGCACCACATGTCTGTGGCCCGCAGGCTGTGAGATACCGCAAGGAGCCGGATTCTGGTAGAATGAGGTCAGCTCTGATATACACAGGACTAGGGAGTGAAACAATAAGGTTTGAGGCGGAAAACAGCAAAGAGAAGCTCATTGTGCATTCTCTGCATGGCTCGTGTAGTTTTGAAGTGCCTGCCATGTGAGGGAATCCTGAGGGATTGTGTTTTGGTCTTGACTGTAGGTTTGCTTCGAAATTCCCACCTGTGCCCTTTGCCACTTCTTTAGTGTACCAATTATAAGCGTTATCTCAAACCACACGCTATTAATTATCTGCCCAGGAAGAGAGGCTGATCTTGATTTGTGGCTGATTGTCTGCATTTAAGATGCCATACAATATTTTAACCTTTCCGTTTAAAAGGTCAGACCTGACGCTGAGATCATGGATCTGACAAACCTTTAGAGACTGAACAATACTACCGTAAATAACAAACCTTTGCTCTGCCATTCATCTTGCACCATTTGTGATGATGATACCAATGTGTGCGGCTTGTTGAAGAGAGCTGTGCTTTTACTTTTCTAAGTAATCCATGTTTTTTACTACTCTCTATTTGGAGGCACCTTGTAATCTTACAGAACATCCTAGCAACATCATAGTAATCTGATAAAATAAACCCAGGCTCATTGCAAAAATGTGCATGTGGTTATATTCCTGCAAAATTATATTGCACTGCTTTTTGCATGTTTCCCAACACTTTCAAAGTGAAATGTCCAGTGAATAGTACCAAAAGGGAAAAACCTAAATTTGGCAATGATTTATTATGTTGGTTGTTATAGGTATCATGTCTCTTTGGAAATTAAATGCTTAGTGCTACAATTAATGCTCTATCACCTAAGCTAAACCGGACCCTAAACCTAACCAATAGTGTAAACAAATCATTTGCTGAAGCAATCGTGCCATTTTAGCTCTTTTATCATCACTTGTCTGTCATGGGACTTGTATTTCAGCATCCCACATGGGACGTACCGTGTGCGCTACCAAGAAACTTTACTGTGTCTGGAGCCTTCATATGGAACTTCAAAATGTATTAGTTTACATATCATGCACTATGGTAAAAAGGTTTTAGGTGGTAACATAGTATTGTGCAACCCATGCTCATTGGAAATACGTGCCTCTAAATACATTTCTGTACTGTACTGCATGTTTTGCTGCAGTTTCAAAGTTAAATATCCAGAGAGTTGCACTAAAACACACATCCAATACATGAACATGGCATGTTTTTATACATTGGCACAGTCATGTATTCCTGCATTTTTTTTAGGATGCTTGAGGTACATATCGCAACTGTTCAAAATTAAACAATTCTGGGAGTGTCGCTAAAAGTTAATGCTCTATCGTGTTGGAAATATCCCCTACAACAAACCCAATCCTAAAACTATCCGAAAGTGTTAACAAATACAAAAGTGATATAAAAACGTATTTGTTGATGCAACCGTGTTATTTTCACTTCCTTGTGCAGATTTGAACTGTGTATCGAACCTTAATTTCACAGGGTTTGTTACCGGAGCTCTTAACTACTCAAGTGCAACGCTGTATTGTGTGAACTAACAAGCAAATCTACTGAATAAGAAAACCCATGCGTATAAACCTGTATATGAGACAAAAACGTTCAAAAGTATCAGTTTTCAAATTGCGCCTAATGTTAAAATTGTTTTAAGTCATAACATAATATTCTGCAAGCAAGTTTGTGAAATTAGCCTTTATACATCAAAACTCTGTACCTGTAAATCATATTTTGTGTGTGTATTTTGTGCCTCCAGTGTTCATTTCAACTGTAAACTGCAGTGATTCGTACACAAGGTAATTTTCTTTCAGTTTTTCAGAAATTTATAGACACATATTTCCAATGAGCCTATATTTTAATTGTGTAAGGAACTGTGTGAAAGTATGCCTTTTATTAATCACTGATCTGCCCTGTAATAATCATTTGTCTGTACAGGAATACAAGTTGGTGGTGTTATTTCACCTGGAAACCGCAGTAAAATGTATGTATTAGTATGTTTTTTTATTCTAATATCCACTCTGAATAACTTAGCTCAAATCAAATAACTTAAAATCTTATAACTGAATAACTTAATCAAATCACCCCGGTAACCGTCTTTTCATTTCACTGCCATCTGGCAAGCGCTTCAGGAGCATGATGGCAAAAACTGAGAGACTGAGGAGGAGCTTCTTCCCTCAGGCCATCAGGCTCCTAAACTCAAACTCAGTCTCATAACATCATAACATCTACAGAACTCAATTTAATAAACTGTAAAAACATCCATTATTCTCCATCATCCGCATTGCTGCTATATGTACATACCCGGTACAACCTGTTTGCACATTCCTCTTGCACATCCCTGTTTATATTGTTATTCATTAATCCACAGTATACCGTATTGCACATTTAATCTCATTGCACATTTTATTTTATTTTATTATTTGTTCCTATTCTTATTTTATTCTTATCTATATTTATATATATTATCTTGTGTTATGTTTCATTGTTTTATTTTTATTTATTTTGCACTGTCCATTGAGCGGACCTGTCCTGACTTACATTTCACTACTGATTATACCCTGTATGATTGTGAATGTGACAAATAATAAAGAACCTTGAACCTTAGCTACTCTCATCTGTAACTGTGAAAAAAAGTTCCTCCTATTTGAGAGAGTATTTTCATTATTTTCATTTGTCTATCCTATTTTGTTTCAAATGCACACACAATTTCGTTCACAGTCGGTAATGCACACTGGGGCTTATTATACTGATACAAGCCTGCCCTCCATAATGTAATGCTAATAGGCCCTGCATTTGGTTTTAAATTGTATGCGTGTGTGATTGTGTCTTTATGGGAAAAATGACTGAGCGTGCATAGCAAACAACAAAAAGTCTCCTCAGATGACATTTGAGAGCATATCTTCTAAGTCTTCTGGATCCTGACGTGCCTGTTTATCCACAGGGCTTCCCCAAATGCTGGTTATATTACCTTTTAGAGAGGATGTAACATATCTTGTGATGATTTTTGTGCTCACAGGAAGTGTCAACAGAGCTGAGATTGGTTTTGTTCGAAATTGCATACTTGTTTCTCCATTGTATAATGTGTGTGTACTGTGCACATTTTATATATGATACAAGGATCACCTTACACAAATATTCAGGATACATCTCATAATACTGAGACTGCTCTCATTAGAGTGACAAATGACCTGCTCTTATCATCCGATCATGGTTGTATCTCTCTATTAATGCTCCTGGATCTTAGCGCTGTGTTCGACACTATCGATCACAACATTATTTAGAATAGACTTGAAAACTTTGCTGGCATTAGTGGAAGTGCATAAGCATGGTTCAAATCGTACTCATCTGACCGCCAGTGGATCCCTTACAATCTAGTTGGAACAAACTACTGGTTCATCTGGTCAGGGGGGAACTGGCCTGAGCCTGGTTTCTCCCTAGGTTTTTTCTCCGTTCTGTCACCGATGGAGTTTTAGTTCGTTGCTGTTGTCACCTCTGGCTTGCTTAGTGGGGACACTTAATTTCCAGCGATATCACCGACTTGATTGCACAGATACTATTTAAACTGAACTGAGCTGGATGATGACATCCCTGAATTCAATAATGAAATTACTTTAACTGAAAAAATGGGCATTTAATCTTATCATTTTACATTAGTGATACCCTATTTTCCTATTTTGATATTGTGCAGTTGCTTTGACACAATTTGTATTGTTAAAAGCGCTATTTAAATAAAGGTGACTTGACTTGACAACGACTGAATCAAATACCATATCCTTGAGCCTGACTTGACTTTCCGGTATGGCCTTAAAATAAAAAAAACATTCAGACATTATATATATATATATATATATATATACTTTTACTGCCCACTTTATTAGTGTCATGAATCTGGTTGCCACTCACCACAACTGCACATCACCCTGGGACTACATCTCCCATCATGCACTGCACACACACATTCCCGTCCACCATTACACCAATCACACAGCTGTCACCATTCACTCATCAACCCTGATTGCCTCACCACACCTGCACCTCATTCACTCACTCACATAAAAGCAGCACACAAACACTCACCCAGTGCGAAGTCTTGTTTCCCCCGGCTACATTTCCGAGCGTTTTTCCCAGTTTGTCTTTCCGTGCACTACCTGGACTGTTGACCTCCTCTCCTGATCGTTTGCTGCCTGCCTCTCTGACCTCGCCTGTTTTATGGTAATCCTCTCTGTCTGCCGCCTGCCCTGACCCATTGCTCTGCCTCATTGCTCTGCCTCTGATTTCGACTCTGCCTTTTCTACGTTGCCCCCGATACCTCTGCTTGATATTTGCCTGTTTGACCTTGTACAATTAAAGCTGCTAGTGGATCTACTCTCGCCTCTGACCTGTCATTTGTTACAATTAGGTACACCTTGCTAGTATCGTGTTGGACCCGGCTTTGCCTTCAGAACTGCCCTAATTCATCGTGGCATAGATTCAACAAGGTGTTGGAAACATTCCTCAGATATTTTGGTCCATATTGATATGATAGCATGACGCAGTTGCTGCAGATTTGTCAGCTGCATATCCATGATGCGAATCTCCCGTTCCACCACATCCCAAAGGTGCTCTATTGGATTAAAATCTGGTGACTGTGGAGGCCATTTGAGTAAAGTTAACTCATTGTCGTGTTCAAGAAACCAGTCTGAGATGATTTGAGCTTTGTGACATGGTGCATTATCCTGCTGGAATTAGCCATCAGAAGACGTATACACTGTAGTCATAAAGGGATGGACATGGTCAGCAACAATACTCAAGTAGACTGTGGAGTTTAAACGATGCTCAGTTGGTACTAAGGGGCGCAAAGTGAGCCAAGAAAATATCCCCCACACCATTACACCACCACCGCCTGCCTGAACCGTTGAGACAAGGCAGGATGGATCCATGCTTTCATGTTCTTTATGCCAAACTCTGATCCCACCATCTGAATGTCACAGCAGAAATCGAGATTCATCAGACCAGGCAACGTTTTTCCAATCTTCTATTGTCCAATTTTGGTGAGCTTGTGCGAATTGTAGCTTCCGTTTCCTGTTCTTAGCTGACAGGAGCGGAGGTCTTCTGCTGCTGTAGCCCATCTATTTCAGGGTTCGATGTGTTGTGTGTTCAGAGATGGTATTCTGCATACCTTGGTTGTAACGAGTGGTTATTTGAGTTACTGTTGCTTTTCTTTCATCTCTAACCAGTCTGCCCATTCTCCTCTGACCTCTCCTCAAATCCCCTTTGTTCCCCGTTCTGATGCTTGGTTTGAACTTCAGCAAGTCATCTTCACCACATCTAGATGCCTAAATGTATTGAGTTGCTGCCATGTGATTGGCTGATTAGCAATTTGTGTTACCAAGCAATTATACAGGTGTACCTAATAAAGTTTCCAGCGACTGTGTGTGTGTGTTGTGTGTATATATATATATATATATATATATTAATGCCGTCAAAGTTTCCGTGTTTCCAAAGTGCTGTATTTTCTGTTTGACCCGTGGCCCGACCCGTAGTTGGAGAAATGGATATGCACAGTGTTGCCAACTTAGCAACATTGCAGACCCCTTTAGCAATTTTTTTCCCTTAAAAAAAGCGCCCAAACCTTGTTTAGATTCTGAGAATCGCCAGTACTGCCACGCGTGCGTGAGGTCTTGCTGTCCCAGCGTGCACATACCTCTCTCTCTCTGTGCGTCAGCTCGGTTCAGCACGCAGGAGCTGAGGTGCAGAACTCTCAGTCAAACAAGATATTATGTTGCTTCTCTAATTTTACATGCAAGTATAGCCGAAATCACAGCACAGTTATTGCCTTTATGTTATGTGTATTTGATTTCATCAGACGACGGCCCAATGTGACAAATAAACCAGGAATAATATGTCATGATTTTTACAATCTTGTTTCTAATTTATTTTTTATTTCCAAATCATAAGTGAAATCATAAGTGAAGTGAATGCTATTTGCTGAGGTCATATGACAACAATGTAGCATACTACTGTTTATAATTTATTATTGCATATTAAATACATTAAAATGACTGTTATACTGTTTCATACTACTATTTTTCATGCTAAGAACTGTTGAGAGTATATAGTTTATACTGCGCAATAAAGTATTCCATTCACAAATGAGCTTTTTACCTTAACACACATCAAGATCGGGAATAGTTTAACCTTGTAAATTATTCTTATTTGAGGTTTAGGAAGTGTATCCTGCATGAATTCACACTGTTGTGACTACAATTCTTAATTTTAATCGACAAATAACCAAATATTTATCACTAGTAATAATGACCTTTACCTGATTACGCAGGTATCATTGTAGGCAAACTTGTTGTACAAAAACAGTAAAAGGAACAAAACGTAGACTATTGTTCTTAGAGTTTTTCCAAACAGAAGCCTAATCTCACATTTTCCTTTTACAATATCCGTTTTCAGGAAGAGATCAGGTGACAACCCTCAAAGCAAAGAAACCTCGCTATTTTAGAGGCAACATGATCAGCCTTTTATGGAACATCATTGTCCATTCATAATGTCACGAACTTGATAGAAACTGCTGGAAAGAAAGGAAGTCCAGACATCACACAAAGAAATCTACTACTGGGGAATACTGCAAGTATGCGCAGGAAGGATCCATCCCTGAAGGTCCGAACTACAAACACCGGATGCAAAGTTCCAATTGCAAATAAAGTGGAAGCCTTAAAGGTAATTCCAGCGATAGATGGAGGTGATAAAGCGGCGCTGTCGGGGCGGTGAAGGTGAGCTAGGGCAGGTGGTGAGCGCTTGGGCAGGGCTGTAAGGGAATCTGAGGCACACCTGCTCTTGTCGGGTCGGCCCGTGAGAATCAAGCTTCTTTCATCGGCCTCTCGGTTTAGAGGGGCCAGACGGCTGTGCCCAGAACACTCACACACAATGGAATCGGGAAGAATAGGCAAGGATTTGCTCTTTTAGGCCCTCTTGTTACGTTTTTTGATGGGACCTCATTACAACAACTGTCGAGCTTTTGATCACGGGCAGCCTTACGTCTCGTACTTGGATTGTATAGACTTCGAGGGAAAAAAGACATTTGCATTGGTAGAGAGGGAATCTGTGAGAAGAAAACGTTGCAGTTCAAGGAATAGCTTTGGGTTACAAAAAGGCAGCTTGCAAGTGTTTTCTCTCACAGATTTTACACAAAAGACACTATAGTTTGAGAACATGACCATAAAACATGAGAATGAATCAGGAGGGAATGCTGCTATTTTGAAGTGCTTCTGTTCTGTTTGGGGTTCTGAAAGTAACCCCAAATTCCTTATATGCATATGCAGAGACGTGCAGAGTGTTAATGGGACTCTTCACCCAAAAATGAAAATTCTGTCACCATTTACTCACCTTCCACTTGTTCCAAACCATTATGAGTTTCTTTCTTCTGTTGAACAACAAAAAAGTATGAGTATGCAATATAATTGTATGTCCACTGTCTTAGCTTTTTGTAAAAATGTCATAATTTATTTATTTATTATTTAGTATATAGAATTAATTAATTTAGTATTATTATTTAGTTAGTTAGTTGGTCAGTCAAGTGGACCTACATTTATCACAAAAAATAATGAATTATATATTTTTTTAGTTTTTATTGTAATACTTTTTAATCTGACTGACTACCAATATTACAACAACAATGACAATAATAACAATAATGATGATGCTAGACAGACAGACAGACAGACAGACAGATAATAACCATTACTTACCTCCCAATGAACAAATAATTAAACAAACTTTAAGAAATATCAATTTTTGAATAAATATAAAACAGATTTGTTTATTCAAGTTTATCTACGTAGCTGTTTATTAAGCTGTCTATGCTGGTATTGTTCAGATAATTGTTTGTGCTCTTCATGTCTATCCCACCGGACAAGCCTGGGCTTTGTCAATATTGGAAAGTCTTAAAAAAATTGAAATAAAAATACTTTTCTTTGACGTGTATGGATTTTGGACACTCATGGGGTTTGGGCACCGCAAGTTTAATGTTATTGAAACACAAAGAAGGCCCTTTTTCCAAGAGGAAAGATGAAATAAGCATTATGTATTGGTATTATCAGAGAAAAAGATTTCTCAAAGATTCTAAAGTAAAATGTATCTAATTGGATAAGGCAGCAGAAGGAAATCTAGCTTTAGCTTTCCATCATCATCATGATTTTGTGAGCATGGAGTCTGCAGATTAAATCCTGGTATCAGTTTCAGACAGGACAGAGGGCTTCAATGACATCCTTTAATCCCAGTTAAGAGTCCGGCTGCGGCTGAGGAGAATCGATCATCTGGAAACTTTAGTGATCTTGACAATCTCAGAGTTTCAGCACGATCACGTTGTGTCACAATTCAGGAGATATGATGCCTAAAGCTGTTTGTTTTGGCCCCTGAAACTGCAAAAGCGCTCAAAGAGCACCCTAGTGGGGTAATTAAATATTCCTTGTATTCCAATATTACAAGATGTTATCTGTGGTAAACAGCATCCTCTACAATTAATGCATACTAATTAGAGAACTGGCATATTAAGTGTTGAACGTAACTGAAATGGGGTTAATCTCGTGGAATGCCACAACAATCATGCCCTCCCAATTATTGAGAAATGTAGAGATTTTGTTTTATTTTTCATAATTTATTCAACCCACTTTAATAGGATTTGAGTGTTATTTCAGAATTACTTCTTTGAAATATGCTTAAAGTGTTTTGTAAATGTATTGATTAGCATTCATGGTAAATTAAAATATATTTTAATGTAATTGTAAACTGAAACATATATAACCATATAAACACACACACACACACCTATATATATATATATATGTGTATATATAGAAAATACACATTTGCTCTAATGAAGGTGCAATGTATTACATGTAAACTGTATGAACTTTAAATGTAAAATAAAATAAAACTAGAGGTACATTTAAAATCGAATACATTGTTTTAAAATGTCAGTAAGCACATCAAAATAAGTGTAATTGAAGGAATAACAAAATATCAATAAAACAATGATTTAGAATGTATTTTAAATTAACATAATTTGATATTAGACTAAGAGCACTTTTAAAGTTTACTTAAGTGTTTTAAAACATGCTTATTGAAGTGTACTCTTTAAGTGGTCTTTTAACACTTATAAGTGGTTATATTCTATGCAAGTACGGTTTTTAAAATAAAAAAGGCTCATTTCTGTTTCACAAGTGGAAATGTATCATTTTGGTTGATTTTAATTTTATAACGTTTTATTCAAGTATTGTCATTCACAAATTTTTCCATTACTGCATTTTAACTGTTTTAGTTAATATTACATTTTGAATTGCATAACAGTAATTTAGATTAGGGTGAAAATAATGATATAATAAAACATTACTATGAAAGTAATGTCAGTGCATTATTGTACATTTACTCTTTCAGGCTGAAATGTATTTATTGTCTGTCAATTTTTTAAATAAGATTAATAATCAGAAGCATTTTTAATTTGTTAGTTTGCCAACTAATGTGACTAAATAATGTTAGAGAGAAAAGAACCTTTTAGTTGTCAGTAGAATTACGCTGAACACAGGGCAGGTGAATAACAAACAGCAGATGTATAGAACAGTGAATGAGAGGAGCAGAGTATACAGGCAAGTAAGCAAGGAATGGGAAAGTCTCTTGGGTCTTATCGGAGTGTGATAGTCCTTTTCCTAATCCAGGGAATCCCAAGAAACAATGGAGCACTGGAGTTGTGTAGAACAAGGAGAAGATCGTCGGGGCAACTGCTGGTAAGTAAACACAGGTTAGTCTCAGGTAAGTCACGCATACAATGTTAGTCTTCCGATGCAAACTATAGACCAGACAACCCGCTAGTGCGAGGAGTACAGGGATAAAGGGAGTGTAACAAGCGGAGGCAGGTGTGGGCAATCGGTGCTCAGGGAATAGGGATCTGGTGTGTGCTGCAAGGGGCTGATTGACTGTGACTGAAACCAGGTGTGAGACGGGGAGGATTCTGGAGTCCAGAGATGGTGACAGAGACTCCCTAACATTAGTAAAGTGTAAACAAGATTTCTTTTTTGTTTTGCTTGATTTTGGAAAGAAATATGACACCAACATTTTTGAGATTCACATACGCTCGGCAGTAAGGAGAGCAGAACAAAACTGTCAGTGTGTGAGAATGGCTTCATCATGTATTCACTTTATAAGCAGCAGCAGCCTGTTGCTTGCTCTCATTTCTCTCTCTCTCTCTAGCTTAAGAAAACAATTACCCATTCAGAGACATTCCTCCACTACTAACACTAAGCAGTCTCATTAGAAACCCAAGGACAACAGGAAGAAATGCACAAATGTCTACGGTTACCTAAATGGGGCCTAACCGGAGCTGTCATTACACTCACTGACTCTGGCAGACGTGACAGAAGCCAAACACACACACAGGTTCTCTGCCCTATCACAGCAGGCATCTCTCAGAATGGCTGAATTGTATAAATGTTAAGTCATACTTAATTGCCCATAGAAACATTTGTCTCAGATATTTTCCTCTTGGCTCCACTAGCCTATGCTGGTTGCTGGAGTAAAAAATAAAGTGGCCAAAGAAAACACACTGGGGCTGTTTTCTTGTTAAAATGCACAGATTGGATGCAAGATTAAAACCCACTTCCAATGTTTTTTTCTTTGCGACAAAATCAAGCAGTGTTTGGGTTTGTACGGTTGTCCTTAATATGCTAAATGCTGTTAGCCTGATTTTAAATATGCGTTGCTAGCTCTGAAAACGGTCTTCTTGGCATGAAACGTGGTTAGAATGCGACCTTGAGAAGTTTATAGCAAAAACAGACTGTCTTTGCTGAGTTAAACTTTTTTTCCTCAATCAACACTATTCCTGTGGGCAGAAAGTCTGCTGTGAGAGTGGAGCTCATTAACAGTTGACCCCAGCTTGAAATAGCTGAGAATTAAGCAGTGCTCCACATGTTTGGGCCTTCTCTCGCTGCCAAAACCACTCCTACTCCAAATCCAACTCGGGACACATGGGGACTGGGAAGCCCTTATCTAATTCCAAGCCAACCTTTATGTCCATGAGGAAATACAGGTCAAGTGTGGACCAACTGCACTTAGTACCTTAATTTAAAGAGAGTGTAAAACAAGAACATATACACTCACTCTGCCTGGTTCATTCCACTGATGCCTTTCGACTGGCTTTCCCCTGTGAATGACTCTGTGGACGAGAAAAGTAATGTCAACATCTGCACTACAATTCCCAGAGCCCCATTGCAGCGTTTACTGCTCTCTTGACAGCATTTGTTCATTTGCAGTGCAAAACAGATCACACTTTGTGGAGATTTGTGGTTTGTATAGTATGATTGCATTGTGTATTTCCGTAAATAAATATAAGTTTGATATCAAATATATAGCAAACAGCAATATAAGGCAAAGCACACAAGTGGCAAAGTATTAGATTTGTTTGGACATATTTTGTTTAAGTTTTAACAAATTTTGACCAGCATACACTAGAGATGGTGTGACCTAATTAGATATGATGCAATCTGTAAGAGTATTTTTGTTTGGAGGGGGGGTTGAGCCAGTTTAACATGGTGAAAATAAAATAACTGCCTTTATTTTATTGCATGGATGTAATTAATATATGCAAAAAAATGAATAATTTGAAAGAAAATAATGTCACATTGCATTATTATAAATTTTATCTTTGAGGCTAAACTTTTTTTTTATTAACCCCTTGTGTTTTTCTTTCATTCTTTTTTCACTACCCTGTGTGCATGTACAAATACGTTCAGTGTTGTTCCCCTAACTCAAAGTAGTCCTTTAACGAAAGCTATGGTTCAATTCCCGCCACCAAAAAATAAAAATAAAAATACTATTGTGACCGTTTTCTTGGAGTTCCGAGTTTATATCTCACAATTCTTACTTTTATTCTCAAAATTATGAGTTTTTATCTCAACATTTAAACTTTTTTTTCTCGCAGTTCAGAAAAATACAAATAAATAAATCAGAGTTGGGAAAGCTCTGCCTTTTTATTTAATTTTTTTCTCGTAATTCCAAATGTACGTTCAACAATTCCATGTTTATATCTTGTAGTTCAGACTTTTTCCTCTCAAAATTGCAAGATATAAACCCTCAATTCTGACTTTTTTCTCACAATTGCAAGTTTATATCCCACAAATCTGATTTATTTTATCAGAACTGTGAGATATAAACTCACAAATGCAAGTTATACATTCCAATTCAGAAGACTACCCTCCCGAGAGAGGATAACATGCAGAATCACATTCGGCAGACAATACCTTCTTCATATACAATGAGACAAGCAAATGCATCATGGTTAAATCATAAGAACGTCCCTCAGAATCCAAACTCTCTTGATGGACTATCATGTCTTTTCCGTGTATAATGATGTTGACATCTCTAAAGGGTGGATATTCCCTCTTTTCAATCATTGGCTTTTTGATGTGACAGGCGCAAGAATGAAACTGGAGTTAGGTATCAGGCTGACCTGGATATGAGGTCAGTGTTTATATGGGTGGAGGTGGGGTTGTACACCGTGAGGATGTGCACTGTGTGAATGGTACATTGTCTGAAGAGGAAGTGTGTAGTGTAAAGTAGCCTCAGGCCCTTTCAGATCAGTTCAGGTAAGTTAACATACTGCTGAATCTGAGTACATACTGACATTTAATTCATGTAATGCATCAACACACACACACACACACACACAGGCACACACACGCACGTCTAAAACACACACGTCTAAAGATTCAGTGACAGTATCACTGCTTAGCCAGTTTAACTGGCACTCAGCTTTAAAAAATAAACAGTGTATTGGTTACCAATATAAATTACTCCATGGGCTCCAAAACATGCAATAACCATTTGTTCTCAAAATCAAACTTTGTGGAGCACATTTTCATGATGTGTATTTTAATATTCCTCAAACGCAAATGGAGTTTAAGATCAATATTATTAGTTAATAAAAGTTAATAACAACAATCAATTTTTCACACACATGTTCTGTATGGCTTCAGATGATTTGGTATAAGCTGTATTTAAATCATTTATGCAATTTTTTATCATGCATTTTGTAATTTTCGGTGCTTTAGAGCAGTGTTTATGATGTTAATTTAAACTAAAATGATTAAAAACTGTTTAAAAAATAAACTAAACTACAATGGAATAATACATACTAGATTAAAGAAAATAAAAAACAAAATGTATCATATGGACATATAGGATAAAAATCCTATATTTGATCAGTAAATGTAGATCAGCAATGGTGACACATTTGTTTAATACAATCCATGTTAAAGGAATAGTTCACCCAAAAATGAAAATCTGTGGAAAAATGTACTTACCCCCAGGCCATCCAGGATGTAGATGATTGTTTTTCTTTAACCGAACAGATTTGGAGAAATTTAGCATTCAATTTTCATCCTCTGCAGTGAATGGGTGCCGTCAGAATGAGAGTACAAACAGCTTTTTGACACAGTCCAAAACATCAAAGTAATCCACGCAATTCCATTTAATCAATTAACACGATGAACTTCTGATGCAGAACAGATCTTAGATAGCCCGAGAGTGAGGTGATGTTTTTAATTATTTTATTTTATTTAATAACACATAATACAACAAATATATATTTACATTTAGTCATTTTTCAGATGCTTTTATCCAAAGCGACTTACAATTGGGGAATACATAAAGTGATTAATCTTGAAGAGGAAAACAGACAGAGGAAGTGCTCGTAACACCAAGTCTCAGACATTGTTCAAATAAATACAAGCTAGCAAGGGAAGGAGAGAAAGGTAAAGATAAAGATGAAGATATAGAAAAAGGGAAGGAATTTTTTTTTTTTTCTATGATGAAGTCAAGTAGTGTTGAAAGAGATGAGTTTTCAGTTGTTGCTTGAAGGTTGACAGGGATCCAGCATTCCGGATGGGGGTGGGAAGATCATTCCAGCAGCCAGGAACGGTGAACGAGAATGTTCTGGAGAGTGATTTTGAGCCTCTCTGTGATGGTACCAAGAGGCGTCGCTCACTAGCAGATCTCAGACTTCTGAAGGGGATGTGGATTCATAATAGTGAGTGGAAGTAGGTGGGTGCTGAGCCTGTGGTTGTTCTATATGCAAGCATCAGTGTCTTGAACTGAATGCGAGCTGCAACGGGTAGCCAGTGCAAAGAGACAAAGAGAGGTGTGACTTGGGCTCATTGAAGACCAGTCGTGCCGCTGCATTCTGAATCATTTGTAGAGGTTTGATTGTGTTTGATGGAAGTCCAGCCAGAAGAGCATTGCATTAGTCCAGCCTAGAAATGACAAGGGCCTGGACAAGAAGTTGTGCAGCATGCTCTGTTAGAAAGGGCCTGATCTTTCTGATGTTGTGAAGTGCAAACCTGCAAGATCGAGCAGTCTTCGCAATGTGCTATTTGAAGGTCAGCTGGTCATCAAAGATTACACCAAGATTTCTGACCGAAGCTGTTTGGGTAATTGTCGATGAACCTAACTGAATCGTGAAATCATGCTGTAGAGTTGGAGTTGCAGGGAAGACAAGAAGCTCAGTCTTTGCCAGGTTGAGCTGTAGGTGATGTTCTTTCATCCATGCAGAGATGTCTGCCAACCAGCCTGAGATCCGTGCAGCTACCATTGGATCATCTGGTCGAAATGAGAGATAGAGCTGTGTGTAATCAGCTTAGAAATGGTAGGAGAAGCCATGTGCCTGTGTGATGGGACCCAGTGATGTAGTGTATGTGGAGAAGAGGAGGGGTCCAAGAACCGAGCCCTGGGGAACCCCAGTGACCAATTGATGTGCTTTGGATACAGTGAAAGACCGACCAGTGAGATAGTGATTGTCCAGTGATGAGAGGGTGGACAGGAGGATCTGATGATTGAGAGGGTGGACAGGAGGATCTGATGATTGAAGTACAAAAGCGATTCATGAATACAAGCGGAATACATGAAGCGATTCATCTTAAAGAGGCAAACAGACAGAGGAAGAGCTTGTAATACCAAGTCTCAGGCATTGTTCAAATAAGTACAAGCTAGCAAGAGAAGGAATTAATACTGAGAAAGACAAAAATTATTACATAAGAAGAAATAAAAATATTACATTATAAATATATACATTTGTTTTACATTTTACATTTATGCATTTAGCAGACGCTTTTATCCAAAGCGACTTACAGTGCATTCAGACTATACATGTTTTTGTCAGTATGTGTGTTCCCTGGGAATCAAACCCACAACCTTTTGCGCTGCTGACGCAATGCTCTACCACTGAGCCACACAGAAACACGTTTTCCACGATGTCCTTGACCATGAGCAGAATCCAGAGATCCTGGAAACAACTGGCTTGAACTTTTGTGTGTATGTGTGTGTCTGTATTTGTATGTCCACATCTCACCAGGCGTCTGTGTTTCTCTATGCCATCTTGCCTCGGGCTCTCTGCTAACCTCATCTGACATTGGCGTCCGACTGCTCACCATTCAGGAGTGCTCTGTGTGTGTGTTTGTGTGTGTGTGTGTTTGACAGCACTAATCTTTGTGGGTGTGTGTGGAATTATTTTGGTGTGTGAATGCCTGAAAGCAGACAGTTGCTTGTGTTGACAGGGGGTCATAAACAGAGATGGTTGTGTGAAACAGAGAATGCTGCACACGTGACAAGACTAGCAAACAGAAACAGCAGACTGATTCTTGAGACATGGGACAAAATGAAGTATACAAGTAACGTTATTTCAGATATTTGTTTCAACCATAAAATCAACTTCACAATTGCATCTTGACATGCTGTTTTCCCTCAATTTTAAGCATATATCACTGACTTCAGAAAACTCAACAGTGATTTATTATGAACGGAGATACATACTGGCAAACATCACATTAAACATCACCAGAACTTGGTGCTAGGTCAAATTTCACTCATTAGGGCAGATCCCGTCTTGTAAAACTGCACTGGGCACAATTCCCAACCATTTTCACCTTTATTTAACCTCTGTAATTCTGTATTAGTCACAGAAAACCATAATACACAAGTGCTAAAATTATTAACTGAGCTCTAATCACAAACTGTTATCATGCAGTGCAGTCTGGATATTTGTAGAGCTGTGTCAGTTGGAGTATAATTTTAAGAAGTTTTAATTGGCGTCTGGTGGTCAGATGGGCTTCATTAGATGACCCCCGTGGCTGTGCCTAGGCACACCGTTAATACTGTGGTCATTAAGCAATGACCAGCAGTTGCTCCTATGCGAGGAAAAAAGACACTCCATAGAGTCCATTGGGTTTGTGGCAGTATTATACAAGGCTGTGAGAATGAATATGTGTAGTGGGGTGTTCCACAGGCATGACACTAGACGTTAGGGACCGCAGTTGCAGTGTCTGAGTCGCCAATTAATTTCCTTCTGCTCTATAAAGTTTCATGTAATATTCCTAATTTCATATATGCTAAGAGATGGCAGATGTTAAGACCCTCAAATACTCCCATGACCTTACACTCTCTCCTTCCACAAGAAGTGTTCATTACCCAAACAGTCTCACACACAGGGTGCCGACTTACCGAACCTTACACAATGGTCTTCCAAACTGCCAAGTGTCCAAATGTGGAGTGACACATCTGAAGTTGTGTTATGGAGCAGGAAATTACACATTTGGGCTCCCGCTAGGGTTGTGGCCTGCTGAAAAGACCAGCATGAATTTCTAATTTGATGCAAGCCAGTTTCTGCTGGTTTGGTGCTGGTCTAGCTGATGGACCAGCATATTTATTCAGAAGCTATAGCTCATTCTTAATCTCTTAATTGTTACCCTCTTGAAACCTCTCGAAAGCCATAAGTTCAAACACGGTATGTTCCAAATTAGAAGTTCGTATCACAAAAATTGCGGTTCCTGTGAGATTTAGTTTAGGCACTATACCAAAAATAGCTGGATGTGTGACACTCAAGCATTTGATGCATTTTCCTGTCACAAAATTATACATTTCTGTCAATTAATTACTTCTATCACAAAATGACCACCAAATATGGAAACCTGAGACTCATACCATTTCAAAAATATGTGTTTTGTCAGGATTAGATAAAGTTTGGATTTCACACAGATTGCATATCGTGTTCAAGAGGGTCAACAGAAAGCTGCTTGGTTTGAAAGTGACTAGTAAAATAATCTCTTAAACTTGCATTAATGCAATATAAATTTAACAAAATTTAACAAACAAAAAAATTATAATCTCAATTGGATTTAAATTTGTACATTTTAAACATTTAAGCAAAACATGACAAAATGTTTTTACCTTGGTCAAAGAGGCAGGTTAGAGAGAGAAGATGGGTGGACAGAGAGATCTTGGAGATATGGGAGGGGGGGTCCCATTCAGGAAATAGTTGAGCAGTTTGGGCAGACTTCCAGCAGTCTGTCTGCTGACTCTGTCAAACAGACAAATTATCACAGTGTATGGGAACAGTCCCTGGCGGGGGCCAGCCCGTCACCTCCAGCTGGCCCTGTGAACTGTTTCTTTATGTTTTTTCTCTGTGGCCTAGGTTTCTTTTTTTCTTTCTCTCCTACTCCCACTTCTTTCTTTCTCACTTTATTTCAGCAATGTGCTATTTGCTTGTCATTTGATGTTTTTGCTTTCCTATTTCAACAGGACCAATGCATTCACACAGAGGACTGATTTTGTTCCTTTTTCATGATTTTGGCCCAGTGTACAGAGTATATAGTTATCACATTTGTTTAGCTGTGGAGAGATTTGATTGACATGTATAACTTCCAGTGAATGTCTTATTTTGCACCTGGAGCACCAGCAGGATAAATTACATTGAGGGGTCAGAGTTCAGTGGGAACTGTTTTACTTATCAGGCAAACATGAGCCAGTAAATGCTGTAAAACATTAGAGACAGTTTCTCAACTGTCAACAATGAATAAATTAATTATTGTTTACAATATATCCATCAGCTTAGTAGCTGCCAAGAATCAACCAAAACACCTAATCAACCACCCCAAAACACCAGCAAAACAACCCATAACTCTGTAATTACACCTAACATGCAGCTAGAACATCTTAGCAGCATCCTAACAACCACATTTTAACATCTTAGCAACTTCCCAAAACACCCTAGCACCAAGATAATAATGCCTTAGCACCCACCCAAAAACAGCTAAAATGAATTAATTTGAAACTGACTAGAAACCAGTCAGAACACCTTAGCAACACCCTAGCACCCAATCGACAATGCCTTAGCAGACACCCAAAAACAGTTAAAATACTCTCTAATATATGACTGGAAACCAGCCAACCCTTTCGGAAAGAAAATATATTTTATTATATATAAACAGTCAATATATTATTATATTTAATTACCAATACTGAAAATTATATATTACATTGTGGTAATATATTACAATTTACTGAATAATACATCAGGAATTGCCGCTTTCCATATATTTGGGAATATATGTAAACGTATATGGTGCTCATATAGTTACATTCAAATGGGAATATGTAATAGCAATATACACTCACCTGCCACTTTATTGGGTACACCTGTTCAATTGCTAACACAAATTGCTAATCAGCCAATCACAGGCAGCAAGTCAATGCATTTTGGCATCTAGATGTGGTGAAGACGACTTGCTGAAGTTCAAACCGAGCATCAAAATGGGTAAGAAATGGGAATTTAAGTGGCTTTGAACGTAGAATGGTTGTTGGTGCCAGACAGGCTGGTCTGAGTATTTCAAAAACTGCTGATCTACTGCAATTTTCACGCACAATCATCTCTAGGGTTTTCAGAGAATGGTCCGAAAAAGAGAATATATCCAGTGAGCGGCAGTTGTGTGGATGGAAATGTCTTGTTGATGTCAGAGGTCAGAGGAGAATGGGCAGACTGGTTAGAGATGATAGGAAGGAAACAGTAACTCAAATAACCACTCGTTACAACCAAGGTATGCAGAATACCATCTCTGAACGCACAACACGTCGAACTCTGAAATAGATGGGCTACAGCAGCAGAAGACCACAAAGAGTGCCGCTCCTGTTAGCTAAGAATAAGAAACGGAGGCTACAATTCACACAGGATCACCAAAATTGGACAATAGAAGATTAAAAAAACACTGCCTGGTCTGATGAGTCTCGATTTTTGCTGTGACATTCAGATGGTAGGGTCAGAATTTGCCGTAAAGAACATGAAAGTATGGATCCATCCTGCCTTGTCTCAACGATTCAGGCTGGTGGTGGTGGTGTAGTGGTGTGGGGGATATGTTCTTGGCACACTTTGGGCCCGGGGGATATGTTCCTTTCACACCTTGTTGAATCTATGCCATGAATAATTAAGGCAGTTCTGAAGGCAAAAGAGGGTCCAACCCGGTACTAATAAGGTGTACCCAATAAAGTGGCCAGTGAGTGTATGGACACAATTCAAGGTACATATTTTCATATATGGAATTATATATTTGTAAATATATAAATATTGGCTTTACATATAACTTAACATATATGCAGTATGTCACATGTAAATTAGAATGTGTGTGTATGCTTGCGTGCGTGTGTGTGTCCAAAGGAAGCTAAACAGAACACTCTTTAAAAACACTACATACAAGAACTAAACGAGACTGATTGACAAGGAAACACCTGGAATCAACACAAATGGAAACAGGAACGGGAAGAACCAAATATAGGCATGGAGGGAGAAAACTAGTTCCCCTTCATGGGAACTTCGAACTGCGTCCCCTAGGGGTTGCTATGGGGAACGCCGTCAGCGTGACCCGTGTCTGAAGCATACATATAAAAAGACACCACCTGTTGGCCAGCGACAGCCTATGACGTCACTACCAGCGCGACCACAGTATAAGGGGCGCCAGGAGAATACATCATCCACTTCTTTCATCTTCACCGACTGCTTTGTTTGAAGCGTGCATTCTGGTAAGAGTACAGTTTTCATTTTATTATCATGGCGAGCACTAGCAAAGCGTTTAAGAAGTGTGTGGATCCATGTCCTCGTTATTTGACACCCGATGACACACACGATCTTTGCGTCTTTTGTATGGGCGAGGAGCACGCACGCGATGTCCTTGAGGGGGAAATCTGTGTGCACTGTGAACTTTTTTCTATGAAAAATCTCTGCTCTCGTCTGTCCCTCTTTTCGAGGAAAGAGGGGCAGCCGTCTGCTTCCCGCGATTCGGGACCCACCGCTGCCGAGGCATGGAGGCAAATTAAATTGTGGGGTTCGCAGTTGGATCTGGAGTTAGAGAGGGACCTCCCCTTTTATCGTGCGAACGAGAGTGAGCTGCTGGATTGTGATGATGTGATTTCTCTGACATCATCCGATCCAGCGGCTAGTGCTCTGCTGGGTTATGCCCAGGAAGAGCAGGGGATGTTTGAGGGTGAGGAAGTTGAGAATGATCCCTTTCAATCCTCCTGTCCTGCGTATGAAGAGCTGTTGGAGGTTATGGAACGCGCCACGGCGAGGCTTGACTTGCCGTGGGAGCGGACCAAGATGGTGGCGCCACGGGGACGTCTCGATGAGCGGTACCTTCTGGCCATAACCACCCAGCTCAAGTGAGCCTTCCATTTCTTCCTGATCTCCATACGGAGGTTGAGAAGGAATGGAAAAAGCCGTTTTCCTCTCGCATCCATAGATTCCAGCATACCAGTTATGCTAACATCGTAGGGATGTGAAAGCGGCTATGAGAGGATGCCCCCTATAGAAGAGACTCTAGCTAGCTATCTCTCCATGGGTGAGACGTCTTCTCTGAAGGCTCCCTCCTTGCCATCTAAGCCCCTTCAGGATACATCACGCTTAAATGGCAAGGCGTACGCAGCAGCAGGTCAGGTGGTCGCTTTGTTGCACACCATGGCAGTGCTTCAAGCATACCAGGCGGATCTGCTGAAAGACCTGGATAAAGGTCAGGGCTTGTCACCTGACGAGGTAGCTGAGCTGCACCGCACCACAGATTTGGCCCTCCGTGCCACTAAGCAGGCTGCCACTGCTATGGGCAGGTCTATGACAGCCATGGTGGTAACGGAGAGGTATCTGTGGGTGAATCTTTAACACCTTCTCCTCACTAATTCCCCTGCAACCACCATCAACTCTGACCGAGGTTAGGTGGGAACCTAGAAAAGCTGCAGTCGGACTGGACCTATGATGATTTTGGTCAGGTTCTATGTTCATTGAAACTGCCTTACTGATGGTCCGGACCTGAGGCCTCCTCGGAGGTTTCAGGTTAGCACTGCAATTCTCGGACCTGCGGGTCCTTTTGTTATGAGATGCCTTTAACCGTGTCCCGTCCCGAGGGGCCTCCTGTGGTAAGTAGAGATCTCCTTGGGCTCTACCTTGACAGCTGGTAGCCAAACTCAGTGACTGCTCCTCCTTTCAGGGTCTTAAGTAGCGGTCTTCCTGAGCCCTCTTTGATAGTAGCAGATCTCTGCTCTCAGAGATGTCATTAAGCAGTCTCAGGTTGTTAGGCAGCATCGTTCCTCTTTATTAGGTTGCTCTGCTTGTTGGTAGAGCTAGCATTGCTCCCCTCACATTAGAGGGTTAGCTATGAGCATGCCCTTTCATTCTGAGGAATGAGATCTCCCCACTTATGAGCATGCCGCTCCCTCCTGAGCATTGTTGGTAGAGCTAGCATTGCTCCCCTCACCTTAGAGGGTCACCTATGAGCATGCCGCTCGCTTTTGAGCGTCCAATTTCCCTCATGCAGAGAGTTTAGTTCTTCGCTCTCCAGAGTTGTCATTCAGCTGCCTCAGGTTGTTAGGCATCTTCATGGCTCCCTGTTAGGTTGCTCTACTTCTTGGTAGAGCAAGCATTGCTCCTCTCACCTTAGAGGATCACCTATGAGCATGCCGCTCCCTTCTGAGCTTCTGATAGGGCTTGAATTGCTTCCCTCACCTTAGAGGGTCACCTATGAGCATGTCGCTCCCTTCTGAGTGTCTGATAGGGCTAGCATTGCTCCCCTCACCTAAGAGGGTCACCTATGAGCATGCCGCTCCTTTTGAGCGTCCTTCCTCTCATGCTGAGAGTTTAGTTCTTCGCTCTCCAGAGCTGTCATTCAGCAGCCTCAGGTTGTTACGCCTCTTCAATGCCATAGGTTGCTCTCGTTATTGGTAGAACTAGCATTGCTCCCCTCACTTTAGAGGGTCATCTATGAGCATGCCGTTCCCTTTCGAGCATTGTTGGTAGAGCTAGCATTGCTCCCCTCACCTTAGAGGGTCACCTATGAGCATGCCGCTCCCTTCTGAGCATCTGAGTTCCCTCGCATTTTGAGGAATGAGTTCTCCGCTCTCCAGAGCTCCTTGCTGATCGAGCTAGCACTGCTCCCCTTACCTTAGAGGGTCACCTATGAGCATGCCGATCCCTTCTGAGCATCTGAGTTCTCTCTCATTCTGAGGAATGAGTTCTCCGCTCTCCAGAGCTCCTGGTTGGTAAAGTTAGCATTGCTCCCACGCATTAGAGGGTCACCTATGAGCATGCTGCTATCTTCTGAATTGTTGGTAGAGCTAGCATTGCTCCCTCACCTTAGAGGGTCACCTATGAGCATGCCGCTACCTTCTGAGCGTCTGAGTTCCCTCTCATGCTGAGAGTTGGGTTCTCTGCTCTCCAAAGCTGTCATTCAGCAGCCTCAGGTTGTTGTTAGGCCTCTTCATGCCTTCATGTTAGGTTGCTCTCCTTGTTGGTACAGCTAGCGTTGCTCCCCTCACCTTAGAGGGTCACCTATGAGCATGCTGCTCCCTTCTGAGCACTGTTGGTAGAGCTAGCATTGCTCCCCTTACCTTAGAGGGTCACCTATAAGCATGCCGCTCCCTTCTGAGCATCTGAGTTCCCTCTCATTCTGAGGAATGAGTTCTCCGCTCCCCAGAGCTCTGTGATAGGTCGCTCTCCTTGTTGGTCGAGCTAGCATTGCTCCCCTCACCATAGAGGGTCACCTATGAGCATGCCGCTCCCTTCTGAGCGTCTAAGTTCCCTCTCATTCTGAGGGATGAGTTATCCGCTCTCCAGAGCTCCTTGTTGGTAGAGCTAGCATTGCTCCCCTCACCTTAGAGGGTCACCTATGAGCATGCCGCTCCCTTCTGGGTGTCTAAGTTCCCTCTCATTCTAAGGAATGAGTAGTTTTCCGCTCTCCAGAGCTGTCATAGAACGTTGTCAAATCCATGTTACGGTAAGTGCACACGCTAACGCTCGATGCCCTCTCTAAAATCCACGCGGTGATAAGATTGCACATCAAGTGTTCTGCGTTCTTTCTAAAAACCTGTGTGGTAGGGTTACGCTCTGCAGCCTCGTTCCCTTTCTTTGACTTGGTCAGGCCCCGGTTTGTGTCTTGGGCTTCACTCTATCATTTTGTCCCAATATTTGGGTTTGAACAGTGTGTCGCTACCAAAGGGTCTGTTGAGACAGTTCCATTTCCCTCAGTGAGCTCGTGCAGAGCAAGCGGTAGCCCCTGGGTGACCGGCCAGGACCTAGTTACTACCACTTGGTGCTTGGCCATATCCCCTTAAAGGAAATGATTTTCTGATTCCAAGCCTTTGAACTCTACCCTGGGTCCAGTAGTCCCGGCACCTAGCAGGTAAGAGTTTTAGGGTATGCAGCTCGGGTTTTTGGCCGAAGGGGATAATGTCACTGACAGCCATCAACCGTTCCAGGGGCAACTCCCTTAGCCTGGTAGAATTCGCTTTGTGCTTGCCTTTTGCACGAAATTGGCTTGCACTCCCCTCAGCATGGTGGCGTGGGTATATCGTTCCCCATAGCGACCCCCAGGGGATGCAGTTTGAAGTTCCCATGAAGGGGAATGTCTCAGGTTACGTATGTAACCATGGTTCCCCGAGTGGGGAACGGGACACTGCGTCCCATAGGCTGTGTGCCATGCTTTGGACGCAAGCTTCAGACGAAGAAGTGGATGATGTATTCTCCCGGTGCCCCTTAAGGCCCATACACACCGGGACGAATATCGGCGGGCATTATTCGCCAGCGTTTTTCGCTGACGATGAGCTGAGTGAACATGCAAATTCATTCCCTGACATTAGATGGCGCTTAATGTAAAACAGAAATACCCCGGTACACAAGGTGGCACTGCGCAACTTTACGCTTCTGACACTCGCTTGTCACTAAGAAGAAGAGAGCAAGTGTTTACTCGCTTTTCAAAATCATACAAATTTGTCATAAAGTTATTTGTGTTCAGACACCAACGAGACCAGCAGCTCTACATTCATCTTGCCTTGCATCTTCTCTGTCTTCTTATTTCTTCCCGGCAGTGTAGATCTCACCGTCGTTTAGATTTTTTTTATAGTAATACAAATAATTTAGTTCAGTTAGAGGACACTGCAATTAAAACTGAACGCTGTTGCTCAATGCAGTGCACCGAACGAACGAGAGCCATGCATCACATTATTGATTTTTACCTGTATTTTAAATCAAACATTGTGTTTGGGGTTATAATTGATAACCAGATTTCGCTGCGGGATTCATTTCCTGAATATAACGTGGTAACGGTCGGTAACTCTGGTGCAATTTGAACGGGAGCGGGCGGTCTAACAATATCCCGTTCCCGACGTCCTTTCAGAACAGCATATCTGCGCTTTATTCTTATCGAGCTCCGGTACAGCCTGCGCTCGGACCGTTATGCACGCGCTGCAGCACGAACCAGTGCTTCGTTTTATTTGCGGGGTCTGAGCACAGCATGTACAACGATGCAGATATAATATACAGCTCTCAAACAGAACAGGCAGATTGTGATGAGTGACAGATCGGAATAAAGATGGAGTGTGAATGCGATGTCATTGAAGGACGTTATAAATGATGCGCAAACGAACCGTGTGCGCTCTCGGTTCACTCATATTTCTGCTTGAACAGATAGTTAGGCTAACAAATAAAAGTGTAGTCTGCATAAAAAATGTATTTATTTTATTCGTCACATATTTATATATATATATATATATATATGTGTGTGTGCGTAATGTATTTCCACTTGTAGCAACTATATAGATTAACACTTATATGGGAACATGTTGCATATACATGTAACCAAATCTGACAAATAAATGTTGGAATATAAATATCCATATATGTACAGTATGTTACTGCGTTATGCTAACTGACACTTGTCACAGCACTAACATATTATTGTTGGTTTGATTGCTATTTTCCTCATTTAAGTCGCTTTGGATAAAAGTGTCTGCTGAATAAACCAATGTGGGCGTTAATTTGTCTGAATCTGTATAGAATTGGGAACCTTTGTAGGAATAGAGGGACAGCATTTCTGAGACATTTAATTTAGAATATAAACCCATATGTTAATAAAAAGGAAAAAGTGTTTCAATAAAGCTATTTAGTACTGCATTGTTTCTGTCTTATTGCTAAATATATATTGTATATGTATCAATACATGGTTTATGCATATATTGCAGAATATTGAAAAATATAAGCACTAGAGTCCCATATATCAAAATGTATTATTTCATTTATCATATTATATCTTTATTTTTGTTTTTGTAAGGGAAACATCTAGTAACTGCCTGACTGAACCATGCAACCAGCTAGTACACATTAGCAACACCATAGTGACCAGTAAGAACAACCTAGCAACCATGCAACAACACATTGTCAACCTTCCGAAACACCCTGGCAGTGAAATGACAATGCCTTTGAAGCATCCAAAAACAGCTGTAAAAAAACTCCCTAAAAACAAGCCTAAACATTCTAGAACTGCCTGGCAACACCCTACAACCAGAGAGAACACCATATCAACGTATCAACCACCCAGAAAACCATAGCAACCATTAAACAAATCCCTAATGACTACCTAGCAACCAAGTAGCAGCCACTGAAAAACATGTCAAGTAGATGCAAGTCATTTCTAAGGCAGGGGTTCAAGAGAGGCGGAGATTCGTTTTGACCTCTAGTCCCACCGGATAAATCCCTGTCTTCCTTCCAGAGAGACTGATGACTGAAATATTGCCTTCTGGGACCTGCTGGGTTCTTTATTGCCTCCTGGAATTGCTGAGTGACAAGTCTATTCCAATATGGATCAGTTTTACTGCGCCAAGGCCAATGCCAAAATAGTCTGAATTCTCAGAACTCAAAAGAGCGTCTTAAACTGGAACAATTACAATGCAAAACAAATCTGACTGTAAGAATACAGCTCAGGTTTCAGAACCAGAGCCATCTTAGACAGTCTAGTTTAGTTTAAAGTTGAAATGACATCATGCATGCAGACAAGTTTTCTGGAATCTTCTCTTGAGAGCAGCACGTGGGTCATCTGGTGTCGTTAATGGAGTAGTAACAGGACTCGCATGTGCAGAGATCTGGTTACTCTGGCATTTTTTGAGAAAATCTCTATGCCAACAGAGAGTTGGAAAGCCTGAGTGAGTGAAAATGAAAATCTCAGCTATTTTTAAAAATAGATTTGCAAACCTTTCTGAAACTTTTAGAAATACATCTGGGGAAAACGAGATTTTGGGATTTTAATGGTGTAAGGACGTGTATTTTAGGGGGTTAATAAAGGAGTCTTATTATGGCCTTTTACAAAGTCTTGATTTCGGTTTTGGGGAGTACTAGAATAGTTTTTATGGTAAAAAAATTGTATATATATATATATATATATATATATATATATATATATATATATATATATGTGACGTCATATCAGTTCTCAAATCATACAGCATTTTAAAAATTGCAATGCAAGGTATTGTACAAAAATTTTGATTTTTAATTGAAACTCTGGCTCTGTAAATCACAATTTGTGTGAAAAGTAATAAAAGTCAGAGTTCAGTTTTACTGCGTCTAGTGTTCATTCCAACTGGAAACTGCAAAAATTCATACATATAAGTGCACGTTTTGTAGAAACATAGGTAGAAGCATGTACAACATTTCCAATAAGCCTGAGTATTTATTTATTTTACACAATAATTATTTAAATGAGTAAGACTGTGATTTCACAATATCCGGAAGAAGCACGTTGTTTTAATGCGTTATTTGTTGTGGTTCTTGAAAAGTGTTTTCTGTTAAAAAGAATAGGCTATTTCTATTTGGAGTGGACTTTAAGCTTTGTAAACTTGCTGATTTTTTTTGTTTTATTCTCAAACAGCAACATTACACACTAAGTTGGAAAAAGTGAAAACGCATAAAAGGACCCCTTTATGAGTAAGGACTCAGGAAACAAAGGTAGAGCGTGACACATTCATTCTTAGTGTGGAGAAATATTACAGGCGTTTTGGGCGAGGGGAATATCTATCAACAGCTGGCATGTTCCAAAGAAAATAAACAATTTGCTGCTACCTCGATTTCGCTCTTGTGTCCTTTTCCTGTGCAGAAAACAGGAGTAGTGGAGGTAAATCAGTTTTATTTTTGCTCGAGGTTAGAAGAATTTAACTCTGGCCATGAGAGTGCCATCTATCAGCGCCTCAGCAAAAACATGTGTTCAAGGTATGGTTACAGCGCTCAGAACAGCCAGTTCATGATAGTGTTCATCACAGCACCATTGTCTTTCAGCAGGACACTTCTGTGTTCTCTTTCTTTCAGTAGAGGACTGGGAGAGCAGCCCTGCACTCATTCATATGTCCAAATCCTGGTTAATAAAGAAAAGAAGAAGAAGAGAAATAGAGAAATTTAGCATTACATCACTTACTCACCAAAGGATCAGTGAATGGGTACCGTCAGAATGAGAGTCCAAGATTAATAATCCACAAGTAATCCACTCCACTCCAGTCCATCAATTAACATTTTGTGAAGCGAAAAGCTGTGTTACTAAGAAACAAATCCATCATTAAGAGTTTCAAATGAGTTGTTTATCCATAATGTCGCTTTCTCCAGTGAGAAAAAAGTCATCTCATCTAAATAATGAGAAAACCATGCACAGATTGAGTACTGTTTACAAATGAAAACAGTCAAAAACAATTCTAGACAAATATTTTTATGTAAGAGGACAATAGGAGAAGGACGTTTTCACAGGAGGAAGCTTTAAATTGATTTTGGACAAAAGTGACTGTTTACATTTAAAATGTCTTGATGGATTTATTTTGTACAAACACGCAGCTTTATACACTTCACAAGATGGACTTGAGTGGTGTGGATTATTGTGATGTTTTTATCAGCTGTTTGGACCCTCATTCTGACGGCACCCATTCACAGCAGATGATCCATTGATGAGCAAGTGATGTAATGCTACATTTCTCCAAATTTATTCCCATATTGGATGACCTAAGGGTGAGTACATTTTAAACAATTTCTAATTTTTGGGAGAGCTATTCCTTTAAATATCTGCATTTTCGGTTTATTTTAAGATAAATTAATGTATTAAATGTGATGAAGGACAAATAGTGAGGAGAAAATAAAAAGGCAATAATTAGACAATACTTGATCTTGTTGGTTGTAGACAAGAATAAATGCAGTATACAGCACAATGATGTTAAGTCAGAATCAAACCCAGAATGTTTAAATGTATCATTCGTTCCCACCTTCCAATAAGGTATAATATTTACTTACTATTATATTTTTAATTATTAGTCTTTTTATTTCTATTGGAATAATATCAACTCTCATTATTCTTCCCAAGCTCTTGAAAAACAGCTTGTGATTTGCCATCAGTTATAATGTTTACATCTCCAGAGACCCAGAGTTGTTTTTCTCATCTCCCTCTTGGCCGCGAGTCCTCCCACAGGGCCGTTATTAGGGCTGAACGCAGCCTAGTGTGGCTTAATTTAAATGAATTAATTAATTTCCTTGGAAGCACAGGATGGAGCTTTTGGAGTGGGCTGTTGATGAAAGCATGTCTGGCACTGCGAGAAAAGAAACCTATACAGCACTCATGTGCTTTATGTACAGAGCATTACTGAGTAACTTTAGCAGACAGTGTGAAAATGATATGCTGTCACTTTAAAAAGCCAGAGACTCCCAAATAATCCAGAGCTGAACCGACTGATACTACACTCTAAGAAAAGCCAGTAAAAACAATGTAGAAGTTTTCCATGCTTTTTTCTGCAGGTGCTTTAACCATATTTTGAATTACGTATTGTGATGTTATGCTTTAGGAAAATGTGATGGATAATGTCCTGGCACAAAGCTACCATGACTCTTTCACTGAAGCATTGAGTAAATCAAGCTCAAGATCCAAAAAGTGCAGTCGCTCTCAATTAGAAGAGGGTGATCAAACTGGCGTCCAAGCTGACTTGTCAGACTCATAAATAAGGCTGAGACAGCAATGAAACAGGATTGCCCTTTATCTGGTGAGCAAGAGACATCTTCAACCACAGACAGGCATTCTATGCTCGCAGTACCTTGTTCCAGATATCATTGCAGTCATCAGCTTCTCATGGCCCATGTCATCAGGGGAATTTGCAGCGTGAGCCGCTTATCTGATGAGGGGAGTGTGCTGGAAAGTATGCCTGCACTCGTAAAGCATTTACAGGGCACTTGTTGACTATGTGCTTAGGCCTGGGCCTGATAGAAGGTCACCAGAGGAGGGCCTCAGCTTTATTGCGAGGGATGCTAAAGGTTGTCCCAGTCAAACCATATCTGTCAGTCTTTTCTCCATCTGGTCGCTTATACTGTCCACTTGTGAATTTTCTAGTAAATGGAGAAAAGAAAAAATTTGTATTAATTTTATTTATATTTTACCAACATATTATTATTATTATTATTGAAAATAATTAAATTAATGATTTTTTCAAAATTAAAATAAGTAATGTAATTCGTTCCTTTGTTAATTTCTTTATTTCATTTATATCAATGTATTTATATTTCAACAAAACTTGGCAGCAGTAGTAGTGCAATTAACTAAATTACAACTTAATACAAATCATCGTGTGCAAAATATTAATATGTAAATTAAATGTTAAAAAATATATATTTTAAAATTTTTTACATTAGATGTTATTTATATGTCATTATTATTATACATATTATTATATACATATTTATAATTCAATAAATATAATTATTAACAAATATTTAGATAATGCAATACAAAAAACTGAAAATGTTCAATTGTAGCAATATACATACAGGCAAAATAAAAAAATGTTAGATGATATATACATATATATATATATATATATATATATATGTCATATATAAATATATATATATATATTTTATAAAGAGGTCATGAATTGCCTTTATATAGAAATATAAAATTATATTTGAAGTGGATCAAAACCTTCCATCAAAGTCGTCCTAAAACCTAAAACCAAAATGTGTTCTTGTCTTAGGACAACTGTGATGAACCTTTTGTATCCACTTCAAATGTTGACTACTGCATATCTGTTCTCTGAAGTCCACTTAAAATTGTATCAAGATTTGTATGTAAAAAACATCATTATTTAGAAGTAATAAGCTATTTTCTGTCATGATTTGACCCCCATTTTTGGAAAAATGTCACATGCGAGGTTTGAAACCTGATGCTTTTGAACGTGTCGTCATAACTCATGCGATACAGCGCTACACTTGAGAAATGAAGAGCTCCCGTGAAACCGTGAAAATAGCACGGCTGCATGTGTTTTATATCACTTTTGCATTTATTAACACTGTCGGATAGGTTTAGGGTTGGGTGTAGGGGATATTTTCAGCATGGCATGAGATGGTTTTACTGGTTTTAAATCACCAAGATATTCTGACTGGTCTAATATTGTAGGTTAAAGAAATAACAAAACAATCTGAACAACAATATTCCATCAGTCAGAAGAAGCATGGGACGGAATTCACCCAAAAATTGAAAAAAATATTTCATAATTTATTCTCTCTCCCCAAAAAGTGTGAGTTACTTTCTTCTTTTGAACACAAAATTGAACAAAGAATTTTGGTAATTTAACAGTTGATGGTAGCCATTGACTTCAATAGTATTGTATTCATACCATTTAAGTCAGTGGCTACTGTAAACTGTTTGGTTACAAACAATCTTCAAATTGTCTTCTTCTCTGCTGAAATACATTCATAAAGGTTTAGAACGACTTGAGGGTGATGACAGAATTTTTGTTTCAAACTATCCCTTTAAGATGGTTTCAGGTTGTTTCTAGCATTTTAAAATGTTTTATTTTTTAGTTGTCGTTTCATATTAAACAACAACCACATTTTATTAACACGTTTTATCAATTATTATTATAAACTATTAACTATTAATCATTATAAATATTAACCATTCTGGACAATTTATTGACTATAAATGAATGACAAAAATCAAATAAGAATGTCTTACAAACATTTCCATTAAATTATGAAAACATTATTTATGAATATCCTCTGAATGTTTTTTTCTTGGTTATACGAATGCCAAGGGAAATGTTACTTTTGAATGTTCCCTAGATGTTCTGAAGCAAGTAGTAAAATAAAATAAAAAATGTTAGATGAACATTTTAATTAAAATATTTTCCACTGATGTCATATAAATAATGTTTTTGTTTTAAAGAGGTCATGAATTGCCTTTATATATATATATAAACAGTACTCAACATTTGAAGTGGATCAAAACCTTCCATCAAAGTCGTCCTAAAACCTAAAACCAAAATGTGTTCTTGTCTTAGGACAACTGTGATGAACCTTTTGTATCCACTTCAAATGTTGGGGATAGTTTGCCTGTTCTCTGAAGTCCATTAAAATTGTATCAAGATTTGTATGTAAAAAACATCATTATTTAGAAGTAATAAGCTATTTTCTGTCATGATTTGACCCCCATATTTGGAAAAATGTCACATGCGAGGTTTGAAACCTGATGCTTTTGAACGTGTCGTCATAACTCATGCGATACGGCGTTACACTTGAGAAATGAAGAGCTCCCGTGAAACTGTGAAAATAGCACGGCTGCATGTGTTTTATATCACTTTTGCATTTATTAACACTGTCGGATAGGTTTAGGGTTGGGTGTAGGGGATATTTTCAGCATGCTAGAGAATTAACTTATGGCGACATTCCTCTGATATTTCAGTTATGAACCACCACAATACGTACCTGAAGCAACTTAATACAAACACAGCAATGCGTGCCCATATGAACGTGACAAAAACATGCCAGGGTCATGAAACTGAAGTTTGAAGAACATTATTAAAGATTAGATAATTGAATTAACATCCCATGGCCGATATTTTAATATGGTTCAGTTTATCTACTTCAAATTTCATATTTAATCCATGTTACATGTTACTTTAAATTAGTGGTCCCGTTATCAGCTGGTTATGCGTTAATGTGAGACTCTTATCGGATAAAAAATATAGCCGTTAATCTATTCTCAAAGTTGGGTTGGGAGCTGGGTCTATACTCAAGCTATGATGACTTTCACCCTGATATTTTAGATGGATGTAAACCAGATTGCACTGTGGCGAAGAGTCTTGAACTAGAGGCTCGCAGTCCGTGATGGACAGATTTGTTACTTCATCTGGTCTATGTGGTAATCACAATCGGACAGGACATCCAAAGTACAGACCTATCATTCATCAACCTCAAATATGGCTTTTCATCTGAAAGATGTATGTAGTAAACAACTTTACATGACCGCTAATATGATGTTAAAGTAGAGAATGTGGTATTGAAGTGTTTGTGTGGGCTTTGCTGCAGGACAGGCTGCGCTCACTTGCTCTTAAAATCTCCGTCATTTTTGGTCATACAGCAAAGTAGCCTAATACATCTTTTAATCTGTAAAAGACTCGTTTATTTGTGTGCACTCAGAATAACAACGAAGATGCGCTTTTAAGCAAACAGGATGCGCTTTAGGTCTCATGTGAACTTGAGAGAGAAACTTAAACTATATCTAAAAATACAGAAAATATATCTAACAATTATGTATTATAAATATACAAAATTGCCACCTATTCATAAAATAACGTACGTTTCAGTAGAAATTATTTTAAAATATATTTTAGTGGACTTTAAACAATAAAGTGGTACATTCGACAATACAATACAATATTTGTTTTATTATTATGAAATTACATGAACTGAATGAATTAATTAAAATTGATTAACAAATTAATTATTTTAAAAAGACAAATATTGGAGCATATTTTAATATTTCAGTTTATCTACTTCAAATTTCATATTTATTTCAGTGTGTTACATGTTACTTTAAATTATTTTTTATTTATCAATATAGATTAATTTATTTTACTTGAGTGGGTAAAAACTGAAATACAGCTAACTGCAATTAATATACATTATATATATATTGTATTTTTAATTAACATGCAGTTATGTTTGATAACATTTTTATAATAATATTTTACTGTAATGTTTTTGCAATTGACATACAACAAATCAATTATTGTTTTGGCACTGATATTATTTTGTATAATTAACTGTGGTAATTTAGCATGATAAATTGACAGCTCCATTTAAAATAAATATTAGTAATATATTTCCCAAATACTTATTTTCATTTTTCTTTATCTATTTTAAAATACTTAAAAATATTTCATTAATTCGCCATGGTTTTAGTTGCTTAATAAAACTTGCATCTTGAAATCTATCTACACAGCACAGACACTGTTTTTCCTGCATCTCCGTTCATTGTGGAGAAGTGGAAGCCTGCAGTGTGGACCCTTCATCTCAAGGTCAGGTTGACTTTCCTTGTCACCTCATTTACCAGGCATGAAACACGCCACCCATGCCATATAATGGAGTGACAGAGAGTATCGGGCCGGCCCGCTCAGACAGCCTTGATCCTGGTCACTGGTACGGAAAGCTCGCGACACGGCCCCACCAAGCAGCCGGCAGGCCTCCTCCATTTCAATACGCCGCCTGGCATGTGCTGTTTGCGCAGCGGTACGTCTAATAGGAGCTGTCATTGAGTGACCTGAGCTGATGCTTGCTGATAGGTCACAATGCTCTAATTCGCCGCTCCTTTGCTTAAGTCACCAGGCGTCCGTTTCATCAGTTAGCTCCACACGTCTTACTGCATTTCAGCCCCCTCGCCGGGACCCGGGCCCCAAGCTCACTTCAAACGCCATTAGACCATCAGTCCAATCAAATTACCGCCATACTGGCTGCACGCTGACTGGAGTTTAGCGGGTATCATTTGAGAAGCTTCTTGTTTCTAGTTTCTCTCTCTTCCTAAGGTTTGGCTGTTTCATTCCTTGCCCATAAAGAGAGACTGTTAATTGTTTCTTCATGAGTCAATTTGCTGTTTCACTTCCCCTGCAATAAGAAAGTACACAGCTGTAATAACATTCCTCAAATCTCCTCCATCCCTTTTTCAGTGCCTTGGCTGTGCAAAGAGAGCCCATATTTATAATCTCAAACAGGAAAATTATGACCCAACACCAAGCTGTTTTTACACAAAGTCAGTAATAAAGTCATGTTAGAGTTTAAAGTTCACTTTACACAAAGTCATTTTAGAAGGGTGCCGTATGTTCTTAATCTAAACTGAACAGAATGAAGGATGGTTGCATGACAAAAATGCTAAATAAAGTGGAGAGGCGCCTTTAATTTATTTTCAGAATGATCCATTTATGTTGTAATCCTGAACAATTCAAAATGATCTTATTAATTCTGTGTTCGTTTATGAATGAACACAGGATGCCTGGCCATCGCCTGGCCATGTTAGCCCCTGCTGGTAGCTGATAGAACTACATCTGTTTGCAAAATAAATCTTTCTGACGCTTGATAGATTTAAATATTTTGTTTTTATTCTGAACAGTTGGGAAATATGTCATATTTCATTAGTAAGGTGTTTGCCACAATTTGCTCGTTTGAATAAACGTTTAATAATATCGAGTTTAATGCTGTCTATCAAAATATCTGTCAGTTTAATCACAGCTACTGGAGGACGGAATCTGCTTCTCTCTCTTCTCTCCAAAACTGTCCACCGAGGTTTGATCGTCTTCAACTCAGGTGATTTGTCTGGTAAGGGCAGATGCTGAAGTTTCATCTTGGTGCTCCAACTGTCAAGGATTTTATGATCATGACAATATATTTTTGCATTTTAGCCATGGTGTGTGTGATTAAAGACTTAGCAATTGCAGCTCTTTCATGGATGTTGGATTTGAGAAGTTCTCCGAGGTTGGTTTTTGTGGTACTGGTCTTCAGGGTGGATGTTGAAATGTGCTGTCTTTGCTGCAGTTTGGATACAATCTTCAGTCCCTGTCATTCTCTTTCGGTTTTCTTTGATGATGAAGTCTTACCATGATTTGTTTACAAAGTCATAATTCAAAAGATTGTCAGTCTTAAAAGACCAAAAAATGAGGCTTTTAGGTTACAGGTGCTCATGCTAAATGGGTTTCTGTGATATTCAGGTTTTGGAAGTTCAGCAAGTCACCTATGGTATGTACTAAACACTGCTGAACACAAATTATACTATAATGATAAACAACCAAGAGAATATACATATAAGAGATAATAGCAACCTTTATTATGCTTTTTCACTGTAGCCTACATATATTTATTGGAAAATTGACTTGAATATTTTTCAGAATAATCTATTTTCATTCTAATGGATTCTGAGTAACATAAATAATTTACAAATCCATGCAAAACTCCCTTGACAACTCTAGAAATTTACCACTCATACATTAGATCTGTTCATTATATCCCAGTAGCCCTTGTGCCTCACTGAAAGGTCCATAAGTTCAATGTTGATGGAGGCTTTTGAGGGTAAAAAGGTTTACCGTAATCCGCTCCCAGGGGTGGAAGGGGGTGGAGAAAGAGACTTCACTCATGTGCAAGAAGTCATCACTCAAACATATATTTAGATCATCTGTCATCACCGCTGTGTCATTTTGTTTGGATAGTTTGACCCTGGTGGGCGACGTTAATGCCAGCAGACAAAAAACTGGGGAGATAGAAGCTGCAAAGTTGAGATCGTTTAGATGACAAGATCTCTGCTGAACTCTCAAGTCATGCTAATATTTGTGTTCACTGTCTGTCTTACAAGTGGACATGGGGGAGACAGTTGGCAAAGACGTACATCCGTTTAATGGAGGACATTATTCTGTGTAAGCCTCTGTCTCTGGTTAAGGTTTGTTTGGATTAGAGGCATACTGACGGATGATACCCGGTCTGGGAAAGCACACCTGTGTGTGTGTGTGTGTGTGTGTGTGTGTGTGTGTGTGTGTGTGTGTGTGTGTGTGTGTGTGTGTGTGTGTGTGTGTGTGTGTGTGTGTGTGTGTTTGTAATGTTAGCAGATGTAACCTCATCTCAAAACTGAAGAATAAGGACAGTTTTAGTCCAACAGATATGTTAAATAATGCTTGCTTAAGAATTTCAAAATTTGAAAATAATTGCTAAAGAGAGAATCGAGCTACTTTAAACCCAAACTATCTTTCTGACATTTTCTGGAAAAATAAATAAAAAAACAAATACAAATTTGGTTAGGTTGTTTGCACAAGAGTGCAGTGCTTGATGGTAGATCTTATAAAATAGCGTGTTTCTATGCCGTTTCTAGGGTCTGGGTTGATGTTATTATTGCTGATGTGTTGAGATTGTTTTAATGTTGCTATCAAGTTGGAACAGTAGGGTTTACAGGTTCATCCCAGATTAATACATTTAGGTTATAAAAAAAAATATTGGAACATTATGTTCACATTTCTAAAATGTTGACATGTCCAGTTTTTTTTTGTGATTATAACTTTATTTAAATACTACAAAAACATTTCTTACAATGTTCTATTAACTACATTTTTACCCAAAATATAATGTTATTTGAATGTTTATTTTTTATATTCTATGGACGATAAACTCTCCAGTTTTATCTCCTCTCCCTCCATTATGTAATAAAAAAAACGAAACGTTTTCTTACTAATCAAATCACACAAATTCATGAAATAGTCAAATAATTACATTTTCTAATGAGAACAAGATGGCCTAAAGCCAGATATTTGTAATTGTAATGACAAGTAATGGTTTTTGCTAAATAACAATGAATTCTAATGATTAATAATATCCTTTTACTGTGCACATCTTAGAAATCCACTAAGATCCTGTATCATATACCGCTCACATTTATAAAATGATTATCACAAAGTTTGAAATCTTCCAGGGGTGATATACAATGCCATATTTCTGTCTCTCAACCTGGGGCGCGTTTGCCAAAAGCATTGCTAGCTAACTATGGTCATTTGTTCGATTTAACTCTATTGGTAACGACAGAACATAGTTGCTTTTGTGAAACGCACCCCAGGTTATATGCAGTGTTTTTCTCAGGAATGAAAATTAAGAGGGTAAATGTAAAATGTGTTTAGTTTCATTTGCGAGATGCATAAATGGTCTTTCTGGGGTTTCTTGGTAGATTTGTATGCACAACATTTAACAAAGATTCTTGTTTTGAATGACTTGTGTTATGTATGAATTGATTTAGTGAACAGTAATGGGTAGTAACTGAATACATGTAATCTGGATTGCATAATCAGATTCCATATATTATTCAAACAATAACAATAAATTATTCATACGACTAACGGACAAAGTATCTTCTCTGTCTACATGTCTACATCACTAGGTTCTGTCATTCAGAAACATGACTTTTCATATCACTGCTATGTTGATGATATTCAACTCTACCTCTCATTCCATCCTGATGATCTGAAGATAGCTGCTCGCATCTCAGCATGTCTAACAGACATTTATTGCTGGATGAAGGACCATCACCTTCAACTCAAACTTGCTAAGACAGAACTGTTTGTGGTTTCAGCAAACCCATCATTTCATCACAAATTTCACCTTCCAATTAGGCACATCAACCATAACTCCTTCAAAAACAGCCAGAAACCTTGGAGTTATGATTGATGATCAGCTGACTTTCACACCACATTGCTAAAACTGCCCGTTCCTGCAGATTTGCTTTATTTAACATCAAGAAGATCAGGTCCTTTCTTTCAGAACATGCTTCACAACTCCTTGTTCAGCTCTTGTTCTGTCCAGGCTGGGCTATTGCAATGCTCTTTTGGCAGGTCTTCCAGCCAAACCTTTACAATTAATCCAGAAAATGGAAGCAATACACATTTTTAATGAGCTGAAAAGAACGCATGTCACACTTCTGTTCATCAATTTGTACTGGCTTCCAATAGCTGCTCATACAATTCAAGGCATTAATATTTGCCTACAGAACCACCTCTGGCTCTGCAACCATTTACCTAAATTCATTACTTCAGACTTATATGCCCTCTAGAAGCTTGCGTTCTGCAAGTGAATGACGCATTACTGTACCATCCCAAAGAGGCACACAATCACTTTCACAGACTTTTTCATTAACTGTTCCCATCTGGTGGAATGACCTGCACTAACTCAATCCGAGCAGCTGAGTCCTTACCCATCTTCAAGAAACAGCTAAAACACATCTCTTCCATCTTTATTCAAACCTCTATCTCTAGCAATCTCTATTCTAATTATATTATACAAAAAATAAATCCATGCCCCTTTTAGACTTGCACTCTATTTATTTACTAACTGCTTGTTTTCTTAAAAATATGTTTCACTATTCTTTTCGTATTCTATCTATTTGTTTTCTATTCATTTATTATATAATAAAGAAAAAAAACTTGCTATGTATACTGTGTTAAGTTAACTGAGACTTGTTATAGCACTTGCGTATCATTGCTCTTTTGTTGATTTTGATTGCTTCCATTGTGCTCATTTGTAAATTGCGCTGGATAAAAGTGTCTACTAAATGACTAAATGTAAATTTAATGTAAATGTAAATATGCATCCGATAAATTCATTGTATATGCAATTCAAAAATTCCTATATGCTTAACACAAATTAATACATTCCTGTTGCTCCAACATTTGTTTTATAAATCAGTGCATAAAGCATGGCTTGGTGCTTCTCAATCAATGTGTGACCATCTTGAGCAGGACTCATAGTGGTGCTTGTTTCAGCAAGTTAAGTCTTAACGCATCTCAGGCCAGCGAGACCACTTTATAACTGTCACGGTGTTCTCCTCTCTTGTTTGAGTTTCTCAAGAATCAACTTAAGAAAGAAAAGGTTGTGAACATACATGTTTGGCTCAGAGTAATGCTGCGAGACTCTCTCTGCACAGGTATGCAAAGTCTTGAAGGAAACGTTTGTCTTGCTAATGCAAGGCAGAAAAAACATTTTTTCTTTTTGCTTGATAGCATCTGTTTGCCAAACGGGGCTTTCTCAAATGGACGTGAAGAACCAAGCCAATGCATACAATGGAGGAGAGTGTGAATGTGACACATTTCAGACAAGTGCTAATAAATGTAAATACTGAGCTAATAAAAGCAAAGCAGCAATGAGAAGCTGGAGCTTTGCAGAGGGCAATTCAAGCCATTTTTCCAAGCGTCTTGTGCCCGACACATTAGCCTAATCTCATTCATCACATGAGTTTCGCCGAGCGAACTGATGAACCCGTTGGGGTGAAGGGAGGACAAGTCAAAGAGGGAGCTCACACTGTGGAAATAAATGATGATGTTTTCACAACAGGAAAGTGAAGGACAGCTCTCTGCGGTGCTCTTATTACGCTAATGAAATAAATTAGCACCAACAGATTTGACCGCACGCTCCAAGTTTTGATGAAAGGCGCTGTGGTGGTGTTGATTGTTTGCCGCGGTGGGGAACATCACCTCAATAAGATTGGTCAGCCTTGCAGGAAAACAAAAGATCTGGGAGACCATTCCAACAAATGAAACAAGTTGGAAAGCACTAGACAAAGCGCTAAATTTCAGCATGTACACACTCTATTGTCAGCTGTTGAAACTGAAGTATTCCAATCTATAATATATTTACGCAGTTAGACTACAGTGGTGGAACTCTTTTGAAAAATGATAATAACTAAAAATAATTGAATACACTGAAGCTGCTTAGGGGCAATACATTTAAAAAGAAGTACACTTTAGCATCATTTTAAAAAATAGTGTTTATTACGGAAATAATATACTGTACTTTAAAAAAAATACTAAGTCCAAAGTGAATATAATGTTTCCAGATTTGATTATAAATTAAAATAAATGACAGTCAGTGGCTATTTGCACTGTGTAAAAATAGCAGTATTCTCTGCTATTTATACTACTTATTGCAAATAGTATCAAATATCTGTACATCAGTATCGTAGCACATTATAAAACAGTATGCACTTATAATGTATTTAGGTAAATTATCATTTTTATTATAATTATTAAATGGATGCTGCATTATTGGGACAATAAAGCTCTCCCTACACTTACCCTAACCCTACCCGATATTTTATTTTCAACTTCGCGTATTTCCATCAATTGTTTTGAAAATAAATGCCCTTCCGATGTGATAAGAGATGTGAAAAGGGTTCGGCAAAAGGTGGTTTTGAAATTGGGTCGCTCGTGTCATAAATAATGCGTTACTCTATTTATAATCTACACCACTTAAGGCATTAATTAAAGGTTGTGTTTTGTAATGCTGTCCAGCCCAACCACATGTTGGTGGTGGGTTAATGCAAATAGCCTCTGCCAACAGGGTGGGCTATTTGCACTTACTGTAAATAGACACTCCGTAAATGTAAAGGGGTTATGGTTCAAATTGGTGTTAAATGTAATTAGCTTAAATTTAGTTATTTAGGATTTGAGAAAATGTTCATATGCAATTTCATAATTACAATGTATTTGAAATATGGTTATAATTTGCTGTTGAATGTACTGACGAGCTTTTATGATAAACTAAAATGTACTTTAATATTATTTCTATTAAAACTCGAACTGTGTATTTGTAATTTTTATTTGTAATGAAGTTGCAATTTAGTGCAGTTAAAATATAATAAAGTACTTTAAAAGTAAGTTAATAGTATGTTAGTCAACACCTAAAAATAAGTGTAAAATGCCATAAAGCATGACAAAATATCATAAAAACACAAGTAAAGCTTAATTTGTCATTATTACAAAGTGCACTTTTAAAAAGCGTAGTTATGTTTGTTAGAAAAAAGTAATGAAAATATACTTTAAATAGACTTTTATTTTATTGTGATATCTAATAAAGTACAGTATTTTAAAGATAGCTTTTATTTACAGTGCACGTTATGCACTTTTTTCCAGAAAGGATGATATTGATAATGCTAATTGATAATGTAATATGAATCATTTGAAATTCGATAATGTAATAATTCGATAATGTAATATGAATCATTAATGTAATCAAAAATCATTTTGAATCAATCATTTCTATGACAAGAAAAGGTTTTGAATGACAGCAGTACATTTGACATTAATTTACACACAAACTAGTTGTCTGGTCTTATCAGTTTCAAGCTGGATTTAGCTGGTTTAAGATGGATTCCCAGCCTGGCCACGCTTCTGTTTTGTTTGTTGACCCTATTTTATTTTGTATTCTATCTTATTTAATTGTTATGTTATTCCAAAGTTAAATGTTTGTCTTTGTAATTTGTATCTAAATTGACTGTAATAATGTTCCACCAATCTCTTTTATTTACTCAATATCACCCCTTTAAACATATACGTCTGTTCTGGTATACAGTGCTCACTTTTCCCATTCCAATCACTTTTTGATGGCTTGTCCCAAACATGTATTTCTCATTGGCTATTCTGAAGTAAAACTTTTATTTTCAAAGCTATTCTTGCTGTCAACCTTCCAATCAGCAGCTGTCCGTCAAACTAACATTACAGCACGTTCTTAGCATAACGACAGCTCAAACTATGTACTAATAAGCACTGGAGCTCCACCCTTTGACCTTTGCGACCCATCATTTGTCAGACCACACAGTGTTTGGGCGTGAAACAATCAGCAGATCTTGGGACCGCTCCAATCCATCTAGGAGCTGCTGGGTAGGGGGCTCCCACAGCCGCTGCAGGCCCATTCGACCGGAGAGTAAGCAAGCCTGGAATCCCACGAACATCCGTCCTGGGTTTGGCCGATGTGAAAAGCCCGTTGTCCCTGGCATCAGCTGGGCTGACCACATTTCCTCCGAATGGAGCTTGGCCTATTCCTCGGGGCAATCCGTTAGCGCTGTGGCCCGTCTCTTTCTGGGTCAGAGTGGTGAAAGCAAAGCCTGAGGAAAGAACTGAGACACCTGAGACAGGAAACCGTGCCTTTCCACTTCACTAATATCATATTCATACATCTCCTGGCTCCTGCAAGCTTTAGGTTTGTGTCAAAGATGAAGTTATGAATTTGCATTTACATTAAGTAAAGTGTACACAAGTCCTTTAAAGGTGATGTTTGTTTTGTTTTAATTCATTTATAGGCCTTCAAGAAGTGAAGAAAAGTGGTCAAAGTTAACATCAACACACACACAAAAAAAAAAACTGGAAATGGTTTGAAAAATGTATAAATATGTATTCATTATAAAAGTCTTAGAAAGTCATGAAAGGTTATTATTTATTATTATTGTTATTTTTTATTAGAAGTATTTAAGTATTACTGTATTTTTTTCTTTATACTTTTTTCCATAAATTAGGTTTTAGGTTTTTTAATGTATTAATAAAAACTGATACTATTTTAATGATACTGAAATCAAAAACAAATGTGTATATATATATATATACCTAAATAAATATTTATGATACAATTATTTAACTTAAGATATATATATATATATATATATATAGAGAGAGAGAGAGAGAGAGAGAGAGAGAGAGAGAGAAAATAGAGAGAGAAATTCCTTACTGATGTGCATGTAATTTGTCTTCCAGTAATAACATAAGAATTAATAACTTCAAAAGTCATGGACATGTATTGGTCAAAAGGTGTGATAATACTAAATAGTTGAACTTATAAATCAAGTAGCGAAAAAAGTGTTTTGGGAACTTCGTCATTTCATGCAATTAAAGGGCAAACTGGACAGCAGTGATTGCTCATTTCCTGACATGTCAATCAGTCTGAGCGAGTCCTGTGGTGACCTGTCAGCAGAAGCAGTCAAGTGTTCCTCAGGAGAGACCTGACGCCTGCTCGCAGACCTCCCGTATACTCGGGGGAAGTCATTGCTCATGCCCTCTTGGTAAACAAAATATACAATCCAACCATGATGCAGGACCACCAAGTGAGAAAGGATAAGCAGGACTGACAATCCTTCCATTCACATTTTTGTGAAGGATATCCAAAATAAGCACACAAGTGCATGATAATCTATGGGCTGAATGCAAAAATCAAACAACTGTCTATAGAAACAAACAGTAGCTTTAATGTATACATTCAGATATGTGGTGGAAAATTTTACCATCTGAATCATTTGAAAATGTTTAAGTAATATAATATTTTCTATAAAATAAAATACATTTTCCAAAATATATATATATCATGGCATCGTGTTGCTTTTTTAGGCAGACACATGTATGCAGTCATTCGTGTCTTGGTCATTGCTCTGACGTGGATCACTATGCAGTGAGCTGAGATAACGTACATTTTCCTGAATCAGCAAGCTCTGACAAGATGGCGTGGTTTAGACTGCAGTGTAAGGGAGCGTGACAGTGCTGTCATGTACACCTGATGAGATGATTAGTCTGTCAAACTGATAAAACAAAAGGTCTTGAGAGACTCGAGGGCTCATTGGCTCTGATTTCTCTAAGGGCCTCCAGGCGAAGGACGTTTAGATTCCCAGACCAGTCATGAACTAAAGGACTAAGAAAAAAAGTTATATATGTAAATAGTAATATTTTCTTTATATCTATGTTTGGACATAATGTTTCTTTTTTTTTCAGGTTATTTATATATATATATATTTATATTTAAATTATTTTACAATTTAAAATATTGAGCAGTTTTTATGTTTGTTATTTCAATATTAAAGCATGAATATCAGGATTTTTCAAGAGGATTGTATTTTACAACCTTGCTGTTTTATGTTTTTTTTCTAAATATTGTTGGTTATAGCCCATTGACTTTTGTTTTGAAAATGTATCTTTCTTTCTTTCTTTCTTTCTTTCTTTCTTTCTTTCTTTCTTTCTTTCTTTCTTTCTTTATTTCAATCTATTATTTCTGATATTCTTATTGTTTAGTTCGTATAATTAATTATTCTATAAAACTTATCTAAAATAAATTATTAAATTCATTTTGACATAAGTGTGGCTATTATTGATATTGTCATATGTTTGAAAAATAGTACATAATAGTACAAACACAAACATGCTTGTCAATAAGGTATTTCATTCACTTTATGAATTATAAATACAATACATAATATTATTATACACATAATACATGATAAATATTGTTCATATTTTTTTTTATTATTATTAATTAATTAAATTGACACATTTCATTGATAAATAGGTGAAAGTAAAATGTCAGTTAAGTAAACATTTAGAATGATTCAAAGGAGTTATATTTCAATTATTTCAAATTCCGCTTTCCGCATTCAGCTTTGTCACTACATGAATAAATTACAATATTTCTATATTATATGTGGATTATTTCTTTATATATATATATGATTTTCATCACACTCGTAATCTTGTGGTTTCATGTTAAACAGCTGTAGTCCAGATCACATTCTTTGTTTGGACACTCTTTAAATATGTGTAGTTTACAAAGCTATCTGTCACGTTCGTGTAGCGGGAAGGACGCGGGAGACGAGAGGTAAGAGGAATAAGGGTATTTTAATTGAGGAACACAGGATACACAACTACATAGACATACATAGACGAGTGAACGGACCCAGGGGATTAAGGGGAAACTCAGGGCTTATAAACACATAGAACGTAATCAGGGAAAACAGCAACAGGTGAGGAGTAATGGATAGAGTGTTGGACTTTAAACCCGAGGTAACCCAAGGTTGTGGGTTCGAATCCCGGCTCTGGCAGGAAGTGTCCACGACTGAGGTGAAACCCTTGGGCAAGGCACCGAACCCCCAACTGCTCCCTGGGCGCCGCAATGTCGGCTGCCCACTGCTCCAGGTGTGTGTGCACTTGAATGGGTTAAATGCAGAGAACACGTTTCACTCCTCATTATACTCTGTATAATTGTGTATGTGACAAATACAGCTCATCTCTTATTTGTCTACCAGGTAATTATGTTTTCACAACCAAAGCAGTGGATCAGGGATTGGATGCGCTCCAGTGAAGACATATTGAACCATTTCCTGTACTCACACAAGTCCTGACATATGGCTGATTAAGAAGAGTGCCTCTCTGATTCAAAGAATTCTTCTCATTTCCTCTTGCGGTTTCTCATACAAATGACTGAACCCCAATCTTGGAGCTTTAACTTTCCCTTGCAGGATTTGTATTTGTTTATTCATTGTTTTAACCTCTGTAGATTCCACTAGACATTAGACATGAAATTAGATACAGGGCCAAATAAGTTACTTTTTTTCAAACCATTAGTTTTTATCTTTCACATTTTTTACTCTTAAGGCCCGTACACACCGGGACGAATTTCGCACGTGATATTCGCCGACGTTTAACGCCTTGTGACTAAACAAAGGGTGCCAATGTGAGTGTGCAAACCGACACGAAAAACGCCACGCGTAAAAGCGTCATTTTTTACAAAACGCCTCGGGGTCCGTTTTTTTGGTTTGATGCGCCGCGTCAAAAACTATCCGACCAATCAGATTGGCGCTTTTGCTCTCGTGTCTGGAGCTGCTGAAGTTACAGTAAAACACAACTTGGGGGCGCTCAAACACAAAACAGTCTTGCCGAGCACACATACGTAACGACGAAGAAGATATACGCCAAGTAGCGTCTACACTGTCGGCGTCGGCGTCTTTTCCGGCATCTTTCCTCATTCAACAGAACAATAATTTCTTCATCGCTGGAGCTGCTGGAGCTGCTGGAGCTGGAGCTTCTGGTGCTTAAAATATCCATGTTTTCTTTGTATGATTTTGACAAGAGCGTAAATACTTGCTCTCTTCTTCTGAGTGACAAGCGAGTGTCAGAAGCGTAAAGTTGCGCAGCGCCACCTTGTGCACCGGGGTATTTTTGTTTTACATTAAGCGCCATCTAATATCAGGGAATGAATTTGCATGTTCACTCGGCTCATCGTCAGCAAAAATCACTTGGGTGTGAACACAAAAAACGCATTGAAAAACGCTGGTGAATAACGCACGCTGATATTCGTCATTCATCCCTATGCCCTAATCCAGGAGTGCCCATTCCTGATAGAGAGCCAACGTCCCGAAGCTTTATGCTCCAACCACCTCCATACTTGCCTAAAACAGGGGTAGCCAAGTTTGTTTCTAGTGGACCAAATCCTGCAGAGTTTAGCTCCAACCCTAATTGAACACACCTGAACAAGTTAATCAATGTCTTCAGGATTACTAAATCTATAGGCAGGGGAGGTTTTTTCAGGGTTGGAGCTAAACTCAGCAGGGCAGAGGCTCTCTATGACTGAACTTTCCTACCCCTAGCCTAAACGATTCTAGTGAGTCTGAAGACCTTGATTAGCTGGTTCAGGTATGTTTATTAGGGTTAAAGCTAAAATCTGCAGGACAGTGGCCCACTGGCCCTCCAGGAACAGGTTTGGTGGCCCACAGTGGCCCACTGTTTACCCTCCAGAGTGGGAGCTTTGAAGGGATGAAGGGTGTAGGTGACCAAAAATCTGTTTCTTGGAATGAACTTCTGCCGCCATCTTGCCAACTGTGCACAAAAAATCATGGAAGCAAAATGGCATTTTTTGTACCCTTTGAGATCTGAAAGGGTCTTTAGAAGTGACCAGTTTTGCACAATTTGGTTTGGAAAGACTTTTCAATATGGCGGCCATTGTTGTTCTCATTTCAGAGTACCCTTCAGAGGGGGATTTATTCAGTTTAGAATGCAGAATCTCCATTACTATGTGAAATAAATAAATCTGTATATTAATTATTGCGTTTGCGTAGACTTAGGGTGGCAGTACTCTCATGCCGAAATTTACACTGCAGATCTTGATTACCAATTCTGATTTCTTGATAATATCTGATTTTTGGACGACCGGCTTATATCTTCTTTCAAAAGGGCCTCATATGTGACCCACTTTACGAAAGAACCCAAGGTACACACGGATACCCAGAAAAGCTTATGCTGGACAACAAAAAAAAAAGTAAATGAACGATTCACATTGACAGGGGAATATCCAAACTTATCTGCTTACATGGCAGATGCAAATGCACATAACTGATTCATATCAGGTTTATTTCGACATATTAATCAGGCCTGAATCCAATCTGAGAAAATCCGAATCAATGTGCTTTCTTCCTGCTTACATATTCGTGGGTCATATCTGATTGGTGCCACATAGGAGGAAAAAAAATCTGAATTGGGTCACTTGAACCATGTAATATAAATGCAGCCTCAGATGCACGTTTCATATTCAAGGCAGTGTCATGGGATTGCACACCCTCTCCATTCTGCTCTTCCTTTTCATTGCAAATGAATTGTGCCTTTGCTAGTAACAGAACCAGAATCAGGTATTTTAAAATCAGAATCGGAATGAGCTTTATTGGCAGTTATGTTTACACATACTAAGAATTTGTTTTTGTGACAGAAGCTACCGCAGTGCAACAGAATGACAGGGACAGAACAAAAACACAGATAAAATAGAAGAATTAAAAAGAGCAAGTAAACAAGGAATAACAATATACAAATAGACAATTGTATGTACATGTAAATTATGTGCAATTTAAGTGTAGACTAAGTATGTGTGTTAGATAAATACGTGTATAAATAGTTTGTGTACCATAATTATATAATTATATTATCAAGTGTTCATGAGATGGATTGCTTGAGGGAATAAACTGTCCCTGCATCTGGTCATTGTGGTACTCAGAACTCTGAAGCATCTACCAGATGGTAAAAGTTCAAAGAGGGAGTGTTCTGGATGTGAGGGTCCAGAGTGATTTTGCCAGCCCTTTTGCTCACTCTGGATAAGTACAGTTCCTGGAGAGTGGGGATGGTTGTACCAATGATTCGCTCAGCAGTCCGGACTACCCTCCGTAGTCTTCTGAGGTCAGATCTGGTAGCTGAGCTGAATCAGACAGTCATTTATGTGCAGAGGACTGACTCACTGATGGCAGAGTAGAACTGTATCAGCAGTTCATGTGGCATGTTGAATTTATTTAGCTGGTGAAGGAAGTACAGCCTCTGCTGGGCCTTTTTCAAAATTGAGTCTATGTGAGTGTCCCACTTCAGTTCCTGGGAGATGGTGGTGCCCAGGAATCTGAATGACTCCACTGCAGTCACAGTGCTGTTCATGATGGTAAGTGGGGGGAGAGCAGGGGGGGGGTTCTCCTGAAGTTCACGACCATCTCCACTGCATGTCCAGCTCCAGGTGGTTAAGACTGCACCAGGCAGCCAGCTCCTTAACTTCCTGTCTGTAAGCAGACTCGTCACCATCCTGGATGAAGCCGATCAGTGTGGTGTCGTCTGCAAACTTCAGGAGCTTGACAGAGGGGTCTTTAGAGGTTCAGTCATTCGTGTACAGGGAGAAGAACAGTGGGGAGAGAACACAGCCATGAAGAGCTCCAGTGCTGATCGAACGGGTGTTGGATTTGATTTTCCCAGCCTCAATAGCTGCTGCCTATCTGTCAGGAAGCTGTTGATCCACTGACAGATGGAGTTGGGCACGTAGACCTGAGTTAGTTTGGGCAGTAGGAGGTTTGGGATGATAGTGTTAAAGGTCGAGCTGAAGTCCACAAACAGGACCCTCACATAAGCCCCTGGTCTGTCTAGATGTTGCAGAACATAATGCAGTCCCATGTTGACTTCATCGTCCACAGACCTGTTTGTTCTGTCAGCAAACTGAAGAGGATCCAACGAGGGTCCAGTGATGTCCTTCAGGTGGGCAAGAACCAGTTTTTCAAATGACTTAGACCTGTAGACTTGACTTAGACTTAGAGCCACAGACCAGTAGACATTTAGTGCTGTAATTTGGGGTTTATTTGGGATGGGGATGATGGTGCAGCATTTGATGTTTGAAGGGACTTTGCAAAGTTCCAGTGATCTGTTTAATATCTTTGTGAAGATGGGGGCCAGCTGGTCAGCACAAGATTGCAGACAGGCTGGTGTAACACCATCTGGGCCTGGTGCTTTTTTCCTTTTGTGCTTCCGGAAGACCTGGCAAACCTCGTCTTCACTGATCTGAATTGCAGGTGTGGCGGGAGGGGGGTTGTGTTGAGAAGTGTTCAGGGTGTCTGATGTGTTTTTACAAATCTTCAATATAACTCATTCAGATTGTCTGCCTGTTGTTGATTCTCCACAGTGCTGGGGAATGGTTTCTTGTAACTGGTGACGTCTTTCATACCTTTCCACACTGAAGCAGAATCACTGGAAGAGAATTGGATCCTTAGCTTATCGGAATAATTCCTCTTTTCTATTCTGATCTCCTTTTCCAGTGTGTATTTGGCCTGTTTATACAATACTTTACCCCCCATCCTGTAAGCATCTTTTTTTCAAGCTGTTCCCTGTGCTTTACTTCCCTGCCCTCTCTTCTCCAGGCTTCAGTCTATTTGGACCATAGAGATAGGATAGGCTGGGTATGGAAAGATCTTCTTTACCAGCTTAAGACAAAAATGTGTGCAGGATAATAAAAGTGGCCCACAGGACAGGTAAAGTTAATCAAATCACGAAATAAAATGTGCCTCTGTGGCCAGCATATATCTACAGAATCACTAAGGATCACTAATCACTAAAAACGAGCTGTTTACAAGCAAATGCAACGTTTGGGGGGGCGAGTACAACGTCTTTGTTACAGTTTTGTTAGTCAAGTCACCTGTATTTATATAGCGCTCTTAAGAATAAAAATTGTGTCAAAGCAACTACACAATATCAAAATAGGAAAATAGTGTGTCAATAATGTAAAATGACAAGATTTAACACTCAATTTTTTGTTGAAGGCATTTCATTATTGAATTCAGTGATGGCACCATCCAGCTCAGTTCAGTTTAAATAGTATCTGTGCAATCAAGTTGGTGATATCGCTGGAAATGAAGTGTCCCCAACTAAGCAAACCGGAGGCGACAGTGGCAAGGAACCAAAACTCCATCGGTGAAAGAACGGAGAAAAAAACCTTGGGAGAAACCAGGCCCAGTTGGGGGGCCAGTTCCCCTCTGCAAAGTCAGATTGTAAGGGCTCAACTGGTTCCAGTGGTCTTTCAGTGGTCCCGATGGCTGTCTAGGTGACGGTGTACTCACTGTGGATCTGTTAGCGAATGCAAAGTTTCCCGGGAGAATGCAACATTTTTGCCAGTCAACGCAAAATGATTGAAATAGATAGAACTTTGGGAATGCAAAAGTTATGCACGTGAAAGCTAATTTAGCTGATAGAGATAGGAAATGGGTAGAAAATTATGCATTTGCAAGAAAACGCTAAGTTTCATAGTGTAACTTTTTTAACGCAACAATTTAGAAGCAAGCAGAAGTTTCTTCAGGAAATGGCAATCTTTTGCAAGCCAATGCGAAAGGATTTCATTTTTTTCATATGTTCCATCACTATATTCCCTTAAGGCTCTATAGATGTACTGTACGCTCAGCATGTAGGCACATTTTTATTCCAGATACAAATACAAATACATAATTTACTATCAATGTTAACATAATTAACATTGATCAGTGTGAAGTGACATCCATATACTATACACTATTGACTGATGAAGATTCAGAACTAGGATTTTCTGTTATATTAAATTGACTTAATACATATGAGATACTGCATCCTGCCTTACAGTACTTATTTAGTATCATTAAAAGATACTAAACTTTACACATGTATCTCTGTTTTATTCATACTACATCTGTGCCTTAAAGCTGCTTCCCTCATCTCTCAAATAACACAATATTTTATCATATTAAAGATCCGATGGACTGTTTTGCATTAAGTCATTTTTCAGCGCAACAAGCCCTTCTCAACAATACATCAATAATGTGAATAAGAAATTATATTTACTGCCAATCATAAGCACACCCTGGCACCAGAAGCAAGGCCACAGTTTGACAAGGCAAACAAGCCACCATAAATAAGTGATGAGCAATGGTTTCGAGAGAGGTTTCTAAACATTAAATAAACAGCCTATGCATCAACATAACCCAAGTTGTAGATTCCCGAATGCACTGATTCTTCAACATGGTAAAAGTTGTTAAAAATGTTCCTGCTCATTGGCAGAAAGCGAGAAGCGCCGTGTTTGCTATGCATGTGATTTTGGTGTCACATATGAAATAATTTATGCAGGGTTAATGCGAGATCATGATGCAATGCACAGAGAAAAAGACCTCCAAGCTAGAAGCATGCGGACTGCGGAACTGTAAGTGAGAGAAAAACGTTAATAAAAGCAGCATTCCTGCTAATGCCACACGCATATCCTGGATAAGTGTGTAATGTGTGTGTGTGTGTGTGTATGGCATGTCTGCAAATTGATGTCAATCTAATACTGACAGTTGGAGAAGATAATTCCCAAGCCTGGGGGATACACAGCGTATTTTACCTCACCTGTGAGGAAAGCGACTTTTTCTGGAGAACGAGGGCTGTGCATGTGCGCATGCTGAAAGCTCTGTTAAAAAGACATCAGATACTTGCGTATTCAATGTCAACTTGGTGATAGTATTATCCATCCCCTTGCATCAGAGGTCAATTCTGGGCTTATTACTGCTGGTGTGCATTTTGGAGGTTCCTTTCAGTAGAAATCGGTTGGTGCCCCCTTGGTAATTGGTGCCCTATGTATAGTGAGGGAAAAAATATTTGATCCCCTGCTGATTTTGTATTTTTGTAGTTTATGGGTCTTTCTTTCTTTCTTTCTTTCTTTCTTTCTTTCTTTCTTTCTTTCTTTCTTTCTTTCCTGGCAGAGAATATATTTAATTAACCTAACAAAAGTAAGAAACGCTTGTGGCATGAACAGTTCACTTCGAATTATTAGTGTATCAGTTTATTAGAAGGTACAGCAGTCTTTACCATGAGGGATTTGTTTACTGCTGACATGAGGTTTTTTTTGGAACAGTTGATTACTCCCTTTAGGATTGTCTGACACAATAATTCACTGAGAATATTTAAAAAAATAAAAAAATGAACCTGACAGTGAAACGTAAGGATATTAAAACACATGTAGTATGAACACACCAAATTAACTCAAACCCCCTTAAAGCAAACCAGAATTGATATGTTTTCAAACTTGGTTATTCTATAAATAATCCAAATATGAACTGAGTGAAAAGGTGAAAAGTGAAAAGTGAAACTTTACATTCTGTGTGAATTACAAGTGAACTGATATCTGATCACAAATGAAATAGATTAATAGAGACCTGAATTCAATGTTACTCATAGTGTGAAATCAATGAGCACTGAGTTTTTTAATTAGTTCAGTTTTTATTCTGCCTAAGATGTCTGGGTTGGTAAAGACGACCCCAACCCCAACACAACAATATGATTTAAAAACTCTTAATTAACTCTGGGCTATATTCAACAATGGTTACCAATTCACATAACTATCCTATGCTGCATACAAATATAACTTTTGTGTGTTTTGATATTTTATATTACAAATAGTTGTCATTAAAAGGGGAACTGATAAAATAGCTGCTCTTATATCTGCATCATGTGGTGTTTGCGTCTGTTCTTGGGACCATTGTCAGATCTCACTGAGGGCATCTTTAGGACACAGTTCTAGATGTTGAAGATATGCTTGTGAAAGAATCAGGTCACAAAGTGTTCCCTGAGGAAATCCTATCTTTTGACCAGTCATGAGCTTTTGGGAGAGCTTATCTGACAGTTTCACAAGGATGTATGACCTAGTTATCAAACTATGTAAACAAAAAGGAATAAACGAAGAAGATTTGTATACCTTGCAATGTGCAGCATTTGGCAACGGACCTTGTTTAATAATTAAAATTCCTTCAAGAACTCAACTATTTTCCAAAGGTATTGATTAAGTATATACTTGTAGTAACGGTTTTCCATGTTAAATCTCATCCAGTGAGTTTTCCATATAATTTTTTAAGGCTAAATGCGGTTTTGTGAGGTGAGTCATGCTGTGGAATATATCTTGCTGTAGTAATCAAGCCATTGGGGATATAACTCCCTTTTCAGTTACACAAAACTCCATATATGTTCATACATTGGCCAAATCAAGGCTGAACTGCTGAGAAAAGAGCACATCTAATCTTAAAATAATATGTATTTTTATTATTTTTATTATTATTATTATTATTATTCTGAACTGACTTAACAACTATAAGGGCTATTATCGTAAATGAAATCTATAACAACAATGAATACTAGTGGTGGGAAAACATTTACGTGAACTAAAATAGAAAAAATAAAAAAATAAAAACGTCACTAAACTGAAACTATTATTCTTCAATGACAACAATCAAGTAACATTTGAATTGATATAAAAACAAATATTGCCATAACCCTCTCAAGTTAGTAACATTCAGTCACTATATATAACTGTATATAAACATTAATTTCTCTCTCTCTCTCTCTCTCTCGCTCATAACTTAGTTCATAACTTAACTATAGCCTTAGTCTGCTATCAACGGCTCAAGCCTCCGTTACGGTTTAAAATTAAGTTTTGTTATTAGCAAGTGAGGCATTAGATGAGATACAGAATAAATTATTATTCTCACAATAGCGATTGAAGTATAAAAACCGGACAAATTCCTTGAAATATATCATCTGATCTATGTCTTGGGGTGTGGTAACTGTAGTATACGCTGAACAATTGACTCAGAGCCGTTTACTTATTAGACTAATCATTTGTATTATTATTATTATTGACATAAACTCGGTTTATGTCACACAATGAATTCCTCCATCCAATACCACATCCTCTTACCTCTGAGAGTAGTAAAGTTTCATCACCTGAGGTATGACTCTTTGTAGCTTTTGTTTATGTGTGCCAAATACATACTTCAGTAATGAATTTCATTATTAGTCATATGCTAATGCAAGCACGTGAGGGAGAGTGTGTGTACGATTGAACAGCATATGCAGTGTTTTGGTCAATGACAAATAAGGATGGCCAACCAGTTTTATTTGAAAAACTGAAAAATCCAATATATATATATATATATATATATATATATATATGTATAAACTTTAAAAAATCACAAATTATAACACACATTTTCCACCACAGTGGTTAAAATGTCATCTTTATTTTCAATAAATGAATAAAAAAATATTTTAAAAAAATGTTCATGTTCAAAATTGTACAATTGTAATCTTTAAAGAGGTGGTTTAAGAGCTTTTTTGGAAGGCTTGATTGAACTCTGGTGGCACATTTATCTGGAAACACTTCAGGAGTGTCGAAGTCGTTGTCGGATTGGTTAAATTATACAGGATTTCCGGGAGACTTAACCATATAAACTATTAATGTAAACATACAGAATAAAACATTCTTACAGGTTGTAGCCCATAAACAAAAAAACAAAGCTGTCTTCCCTAAAATGTGCATCACAAAAAGCTATATTTGGATCATAATTTTCAGGAACTGAGTTAAAAAAAATAAATTTTTACCATTGCTCCCTAAGTCCAGGGTCGATTGGAATACTGAACAAAGAGGCCCTGCAATCTGGCAATCCCTGCAAACAACACTTCTTCTATAAAGCGGCACAACACGGCCCCACCCCCTTTGTTACATGCTCCCAGGGGCGGGATTTATGCACACAGGGTTTGTGATGTCATCTACCCAGGAAGTAGCTCGTTGTAGGCCTAATGCCATACGGCAATGAATCGCAAAGGGGAGTATGGAGGAAACTGAAGGTTTGTAGTGACAGAAAGATTCAGACGTTATTCCACATGTAACCAAAATCGTGTCATGTAAAAGCTCCTTTATTATTTTGGATTGGCATCCACGTAAACACATCATAATGCATAGTGTAAGCTACATTTAAAAATATCAAAATAGACCCGACGTGAACTGTTAAATGAAAAACACAATGTAGCCTACAAAAATATGCCGCCAGTTGTGCCGCCTGGCCGTCAAGTGTTTCATCGCATGCGTGATACCAATAGTGTAGGGAAACCATGACGTTTTCTACTACGTAATTAAGCGCATACGCAGAACGGATCGTGTACCCACAGTTCCTACCAGCCATTTGTTGTAGGCCTTGAAAAGACAAAGAACAAAACAACACAGACATCTCTCCCTTTGCACTGAACTTTAAGCACTGTACATTTGCGTATGTTGTTTATGCTCAAACAGCCACATTATACACTAGCACTCAAATTACTGTACAGTGGTTTCATTAAATTGTTTACCATTATTCTTGCTGTCACAATAATGTTCAGAATGCAATGCTGAATTGTGCACTTAACCACAGGAAAAAAGCCAGTTGGCCTTTCGCCTCGTGCAGATTCAATGCAGAATATTAACACACACCACAGAAGTGAAGCATGGAAGAGAAAGTCAACTTGAGAGCTGCCGCCAGCAAATCCAATTCATTTTCTTGGTTCTGTGTACAGCACAGACAAGCTCTTGATTCAGCCGCGGCAGCGTATAGCTGATATTGACGTCTGCCTGTATTTCAGAATAACAAATTGACAGGAGCGCACGTGTTTAGCATACAACAACAAATGGAAACTTTATTTGCCCCTCGCAGAGGAGTAAAATGCAATCCTAATGTGACATTTTCAAGAATATTATAAAACTTCACTCGTCTTTTTTTATTTGAGATGATCACCATAACGTAATATTTAATATTTTTTTTAGATTAGCAGCTTTTATATGGAGTTTAGTGACTTTTTGAGATTTTTCATCACTAAAATGTATTGCCCTACAGTACATTGTGACCGACCCTATGTTCTATTTGGATTTTCATGAAAAATACATAGAAATGTATTACTTAAGTAAAATCATATAGGTTACTGTGCTTAGGCTACTATAAAAGCACTATTAGCACATGATTGGATTATTCCTTTATATGTGTGTAGATGTATACCAAAAAAATGGAAAAATCACAATTTAATAGTACGCATACTTTGGCATAAAGTATTTGAAGTGCTATATTTTTAATCTGGAAAAAGGAGCTACTAATGGCATAGTAATACTGTACTTGATTGTATTATTTAACAACACATAAACATGTAAAGTATCATATACAGAGACTATTAACATAATTACTATACATTTGAAATGACTTATTTAATCTATAAAATATATGTGGGGGCAATACATTATAAATACATTTTGTATATATTCATCATATACTCATCATCATATTTTGATTCAAACATTCATTTTCTATGTATAAGTATATTTAAAAGTGTATGGAAGATTTTTGTACTACAAGTGCACTCTTAAAAATAAAGGTGCTTCAGGATGCCATATAAGACCATTTCTGTCCACATGGGTCCATAAAGAACCTTTGACATCTGAAGAAACGTTCTGTTTCACAAAAGGTTATTTGTGGTGAAAGAAGGTTCTTCAGATTATTAAAAAGCAAGGAAGATATGGTTCTTTAATGAACATTTGACTGGTTCATTGGGGAACCAAAAATATTATTATATGGCATCGTTGTGAATAACTTTTGAACTACTTTTATTTTTAAATGTGGTAACTTTTATTTTTTTTACTGAGAAAGTTACAAGCAAATTTTAGTTCATATTCATGCATGGTGTCCCAAAATAGCACAGTTTAATAGACTTCTTAAGATGTTCTAAAGATTATCTTAAGAATGAATAATATTTAGTATATCAAGTACAACATAAGTGCGTGAACATAGAGCACTTAAAGTACATTATGGAAGTGTACAGAAATAAAGTGTATTTTACTGCAATTCTTTTCACTTGGAAGACTATTTTTGACCATCATTAAACCAGCCTTAGATGGTCAGACCAACAGAGGGGCCAATGAAGATGAATTGGCATTTGTTTGCAGATGACACTTTTTAAGTCATTCAATTATTTCACATTCTGAATCCATTATTTTTGTCATAGCAGGCATTAAGTAAATACCATGTTCTATAGTGGTAGGATGTTGCACCAAAAATGTAACCATAATGACCATTCTAAATATATGTGTATATACATTTATGCATTTAGCAGACGCGTTTATCCAAAGCAACTTACAATTGCATTCAGGTTATACATTTTGTCAGTATGTGTGTTCCCAGGGATTCGAACCCACAACCTTTTGCACTGCTGACGCATTGCTCTACCACTGAGCCACACAGGAACTCATATATAATATATAGGCTACAGTATGTTCTCTGAGCACGTGGTAGCCTTGTTTAATTAAATGGATTTGTGTTCCACTCATCGTGCTCATCCAACGCTATCTCACGAAAATTCGTACTTATTTTATGAGGTGACTAATTCGTCTGAATTCGTACGACCTCACTCGTACGATTTAGTACGATTTGTCCAAACCCCAGTAACGGGTAGGTTAGGTGTTGGTCATTCGTACAAATCCATAAGAATTGGCAACTTGTACCTCGTAAAATACGTACAAATTGCCATGAGATCAGGCTGGCTCATCTCTGGTTCTCAGCGTGTTGCGTGTAGTCCGGAGGTGGAGCTGGTCCCGTATGCCGCTGCTAGTCAGTACAGCATCGGCCCACACGTTCAGCCCTCTGTAAAGGAAAATCGCTGGCTCGCAGGATGGGAGTGAATGCTGACTTGCAGAGCTCGCGGCCCGAGGCAGTGGACAAGTTACGAGCTGTAACATATCTTCCGGCACATCTGTTCCACCACCGCACCACGGGGTCTTAGGACTCTCACACACTGACGGGTGGCGAGAAATCACTTGCTCGTATTTCATTCATTAGCTGTCAGTCTTGTCGATGACATGCATCGAGAGGAGGGGGCGAGAGCCGCGCGGCCTCAAATAGTAGAGGTGTTTGTTAAACCGATGGACTCTTCCTCCATGATGAGGCCTGAAGAACTGAGAGGGAGGGAAATGGAGAAGGCAGGGTAGAAGGAGGAGAGATGATGTGGGATGACTGATGGACACGTGGGCTTGCTCACTGATTTATCGAGTCAACTGTAAAGGCATAATTCTCCTGACGCTGTGGTTGTGGATCTAATGTTGCAGTGATATGGGGTGAAATAACTGCTTTACCAAGACACACGGTGTTCACTCTGAACCAGCTGACAGATTTATGCATTACAGGCTTGTGAGCCTTTCTAAACTGAATTGAGCTACTTTGTAAAAAATGTCTGTAGAAGAAAAACGGCAAAGTGCTAGTTATGTTCTTACTCAAAACGCTTTTAGTTATGTTACCAATACCATATACAGTGGCAAATTGTAAATGGTTCAACATCATATTACATGTAATTTTACAGTAAAATAATTGTATTGATAATTTTAGTACTAAAAGCTATTAATTAATATATGTTTTACTGTGAAAAATTATAAAGCTCCAAAAGCTCCTGAAAGACACTTTACATATGATCAGTGTTGGGTAGTATCTTATTATATGTTTTCTGGATTATGTAATCAGATTCCAAAAAATATTGTTTGTAAATGGATTTTATTCCATTTTAAAACGGTCATAATCAGATTACAGTTTATTTTTATGAGTCCACCAGAGATTTATTTGCATGTTCTCTGATGATAGTTCATCATCATATTGACATGCAGGTAAACACATAAAATATTTCACATTTGTTTTTAATTTTTAATTTTGTTTTTATTTTAAAACAATGTATTCATTTTAATTTTAAATTTGTTTAATTCTATTCAATTATTGAATTGCATCAACTCATAAATCCCATGCAGTTCTTTAATGTATTTATTTAATAGTGCATTTATCATATATATTTTTTACAATAATCCCAATTAAAATAAAATGATCTAAAAGTAATGTAAAAGTTGTCAGAATACACTACCCATATACAGTCTATATACCAGTGTTTACAACGCTATCTCATGAAAACGTGTACATATTTTAGGAGGTGGCTAATTCGTGTGAGTGAGGATATTGTGCGATTTGTCTAAACTAGGTTTACTAGGTTTAGGGGTGGGATTAGGTGTAGGTCATTCATACAAATTCATATGAATTGGCAAATCATAAAATACACACGATTTAGCAAAAATCGTATACATTTTTAGGAGTGAGTTCGTACGAATCAGCCACCTTGTAAAATATGTAAACATTTCCATGAGATCGGGCTGTTGTTTACCGTGTTTTATGGATGAGTAACTTGAGAATGAAAATTACATGGTTATAAGTTAAATACATTAAATATAAATAATTACATTAAATATATATTATTACAATGTGTATGTATGTACAGTATATATATATATATATATATACTCACTGGCCACTATATTAGGTACACATTGCTAATACCGGGTTGGACCACATTTTGCCTTCAGAACTGCTTTAATTCTTTGTGGTGTAGATTCAACAAGGTGTTGGAAACATTCCTCAGAGATTTTGGTCCATATTGACATGATAATATCACACAGTTGCTGCAGATTTGTCAGCTACACATCCAAGATGTGAATCTCCCGTTCCACCACATCCCAAAGGTGCTCTATTGGATTGAGATCTGGTGACTGTGGAGGCCATTTGAGTAAAGTGAACTCATTGTCATGTTCAAGAAACCAGTCTGAGATGATTTGAGCTTTGTGACATGGTGCATTATCCTGCTGGAAGTATTCATCAGAAGATGGGTACACTGTAGTCATAAAGGGATGGACATGGTCAGCAACAATACTCAGGTAGGCCTTGGAGTTTAAACAATGCTCAGTTGGTACTAAGGGGCGCAAAGTGTTCCAAGAAAATATCCCCCACACCATTACACCACCACCAGCCTGAACCGTTGAGACAAGGCAGGATGAATCCATGCTTTCATGTTCTTTACGCCAAATTCTGACCCTACCATCTGAATGTCGCATCAGAAATCGAGACTCATCAGACCAGGTACAATTTTTCCAATCTTCTATTGTCCAGTTTTGGTGAGCTTGTGTGAATTGTATCCTCCGTGTGCTGTTCTTATCTGACAGGAGCGGCACCCGGTGTGGTCTTCTGCTGCTGGAGCACATCTGCTTCCGGGTTCGACGTGTTGTGTGTTCAGAGATGGTATTCTCTAGACCTTGGTTGTAACGAGTGGTTATTTCAGTTACTATTATCTCTAACCAGTCTGCCCATTCTCCTCTGACCTCTGACATCAACAAGCCATTTTTGTCCACACAACTGCCGCTCACTGGATATTTTCTCTTTTTCGGACCGTTCTCTGTAAACCCTAGAGATGGTTGTGAGTGAAAATCCCAGTAGATCAGCAGTTTCTGAAATACTCAGACCAGCCCGTCTGGCACCAACAACCATTCCACGTTCAAAGTCACTTAAATCCCGTTTCTTCTCCATTCTGATGCTCGGTTTGAACTTCAGAAAGTCGTCTTCTCCACATCTAGATGCCTAAATGCATTGAGTTGCTGCCATGCGATTGGCTGATTAGCAATTTGTGTTACCAAGCAATTGAATGGCCGGCGAGGGACAATGACGAATAATCAACAGTTGTTTGCAGATGGCACTTATTATTTAATGCAATTATTTCACATTTTTGAAAGTGACATATGACATGTCCGGCATGTCTAAATAATTTTATTATAGAACCCATTTAGTAAAATACTTTCTTCTATGGTATGTTGTTGTCTTTCAATCAATCCACTGTAATGTCATGGTGGAACAATGGTTTTAAGAAAACCTTGCTAATTTACATGTTTATAACTAGCAACCTTGTTTAATGATATTTAAAGGAAACTCTATCACCTCATTGAACACTGAGGATGTTTGTGCATGTTCAATGGGAATGTGCATCTGGCTAAGCAAACATTTGCAAATCGAATCTATGAAAATGTTAAACCAGAAGAAATCAAATCTGTATGCATATTAAATGTGTGAAATATGCAGTGGGTCATGAGAGGTGTTAACAGCATTAGGGAAATACCCATGCAGGAGAAATCTGAGCAGGCAACACTAATTCATGCTGCCATTTACAAGGGTAAGATTGTGTTGTGGTAGCAGAACATCTCTGGGGAGATTTGATTAACCATCTAGAGGTCCACACTTCATCCTGGACCAAGACTGGAAGACAAATATAGAGTTAAGATAAATAATAAAAAAGCATTGGCTGTGAGTTCAGTCACTGTTAAAGTCCAAGTCTCCTTTGACTTGAACCACTAAGCAACCACTTGCAATTCAACATCATTGGATTTTTAAATACCGTCAGTCAGGATGCAAATACTGATGGTTAATATGTTCATCAGCTACCAAAAACGAAAAAGAATGAACTGTTGTCAGTGCTGTCTAAAATGTAGTATGACATTCAACAATAAATACATTTGGTCATTAAAAAAAGAAAAGAACACAGAAAACCCAGTTTCTGCTTGGAGGAGAGTAAATTTACTGTTCTTTTGGATTTCAATTAGTCACAAATTCATGGTCTCTTATTACAATAATAAGAGAAAAAGCCACAGTGACTTTTATCCACAATAGCATTTATTCACACTTCATTTGCATAAATAATGCAGCTGTGTAACGGGTTTCTAGATTGAATTCTGCAGCCAAAAAGAAAGGCCATATATATATCAAACAATCTTATTATATTACAAAATTGTATTCCTCTAACAATTATTTTAGAAGTTTGTTGTGTGTTTTATTACTTACTTATTACCATTAGATTTATAAGTTGTTAAAGAAAATGATATTTTTATGGTAAAATAACCTGTGAGTACATTTAGCCACTTGTGAGCTTTTTGCTCACATCTACATACACAAGCATGGACATTCACAAACTATCAATTCACATCCATAAACATGAATCAGACACCAAAGCTATGAAATAATTAGGTAATGAGCTGGAAACATACCGCAAAAACCTTGAGGGGGCAAGTGGCAGACAGAAAAAATACTGACAGAAAGTTATCCATATTTATGAATTATGTTAAAGTGCCCCCTGAGCAGTAAGTGTGTGCTTCTGTGTGTGTGTGTGTGTGTGTGTGCATATGTTCATATCCAACGGCAGAAGACACGTTAGTGCTGCCGGGCCCCTGAAGGGTCCTGAAATGAAGCGTGTGGTGGTTAACCTCCCCCTAGAAGAGGATAATGTACAACCCTATGAATATTTACACACCAATTACAGAGCAAAAGTAGACACTAGTTTTGTCTATGCCATCCGTTCCACTAGAATGTGATACTACAAACGCAGGACATTCTTTTGGGGCATGTATCAATGCCAAGTCAAACTTAGGGCTAACAAAAGACTTCAGTAATAGGAGCACCGCGGTGTGGTGTGACGTACCGTCCTGAACGCCATTATGTAGTCAATCAAACAGCTTATTTATGGAATGAGGAAATTCCACAGGTATTCCATAAACAATATGAAAATCACCTGCCGCTGGCTTCTGTGAATTATGGTTTAGACACAAATGTTATTTCTCAAATCTGATCTCTTTGCATAGCTGCTCTTTTTTACTAGCCGCATAACTCATGGTGTTCTCAAAACAAAAGAGTATTTTCAAAAATTGAATTATTTTGTTCTATGGTCTGTCCATAGTCTAGTAATTTATATTGAGTATATGTTTTAAAATTGTAGACTAAACTGTTACCGGCTGCTGTTAATCTAATATATATTTGGGTGATTTAAAGAGCAAAAGTGTTAAACAAAGTTGGGCTGGTCCTCTGCCATATGTCACAACTTAGAGCTAATGTAGTAAAGACTTATTGCAGCTTACTTTTCTAGTTCAAAATTACACCAGCAATTGTGGCAATACAATAAAATGTATCATTTAAAGCAACCTAGGCCTGTCTGGGAAATGTGTCTATGGCAAAATTTGTGCAAAACTATATTACACCTCTTCTTGCACGTTTCACAACACTTTCAAAGTGAAATGTTCAGTGTGGAAAAGTGAAAAGCATGTTTTGTTTTATCCGAAAGAGATGAACGTGAAACTGACCACATTTTATTACATTTGTTGTACATATTGCATCATTTCGGTAATGAAATGTCTGGTGAGCGGCGATAAAATGATACATGCTCAATCACGTTACAATACAAATTACAAATTAAGCTCAGATGAGCTGTATTTGTCACATACACAATTATACAGAGTATAATGAGGAGTGAAATGTGTTCTCTGCATTTAACCCATCCAAGTGCACACACACACCTGGAGCAGTGGGCAGCTGACATTGTGGTGCCTGGGGAGCAGTTGGGGGTTCGGAGCCTTGCCCAAGAGTCTCACCTCAGTCGTGGAGACTTCCTGCCAGAGCCGGGATTCGAACCCACAACCTTGGGTTACCTCGGGTTTCAAGTCCAACGCTCTATCCATTAGGCTACTAGGCCCCTAAAGGATTTTCAGATCCTTTGGCAGTCGTGGCTCTAATGGATAGAGTGTCGGACTTGTAACCCAAGGTTGTGGGTTCGAATCTCGGCTCCAGGAGGAATTGTTCACAACAGAGGTGAGACCCTTGAGCAAGGCACCAAACCTCCAACTGCTCCCCGGGCGCCGCAGTGTTGGCTGCCCACTGCTCCAGGTGTGTGTGCACGTTACTAAACCCTACCCTAAACTGATTGTGTTCCTAAAAGCAAAAGTGATATAAAAATGTATTTCCATGCCATTTTAGCATGCTTCCACAAGTCTTAGGGCTGATTTATCAGGACTCGTGTTTCACGGGACTTGTGCTCAGCGCTTTTGCATCATAAGTGCAATACTGTACCAGGTGTGCTACCAAGCAAGTTTACTACAACAGAAAAAACAAACATATGGAGCTAAATGTATTAGTTTACAAATCATGCACAAGAGTTTTGAGGACATGATATTATACAAAGAACTCTGTTAAAATAATTGATTAATAATAAATTGATTAATAATCTGCACTAGAATCATAATTTGTGTGAACATAATACATAATACACTGCAAATAACTGTTCATGAAGCTTTTGTCTTTTTTTATGAAATGATTCAGTAAATAGATAGGCATGCAACAATAATTAAATGGATGTTGTAATCACTCATTAAATTGTTATGTTGAATCGGTACTAGTTGTCTTATACTGAGTTTTTTACAGAAATTGTATCTTTCCGGGCTCTGAGCACCAACTGTTACTTGTGAGCTCATTTTACAGCTTTGACAGATGTTTCTCCTATTAGACATCTGCCTACAGTGTGCACAACAGCAAGGCCTCGGGAAGAAGGGTATGGAAACAAATGCAGGTACTTTTCAGTTCAGAGCAGACGTTTCACTGGGCGATTAATTCAATATGAAAAGTAATCATATTTAAAAAATAAATACATAAATTAAGCTGTCAATATTATTATTATTTTGTTTTGTATCACCTGTTTTGGAACTGTTCTGTGATTAAGGTGTTTCAGAGATAAAATAATGCATATGGTGTAAAAGATAAACAGGAAGTTGTTCTTTATGTTTTCTGAGATTGATTGATTGATTGATTGATTGATTGATTGATCAACACGTTTTCACTCCCAACTCGTCACATATTGACGATTGGTCAGGACCATTTGGCGTAACTTTAATTTTATAAACTGGGTACCGCTTTAGCGTCACTTTTCAATGTGCAGGGTCCTCCTTTGCTTTTAGTTGTTTGCCTTAATTTAATGGTTTACATAAAAAATTGAAATCATTTTATATAAATAAATACATTAATTGGAGCACCTAACCCCACTTCTACCCTAAACCTACCCACTTCTGAAAAATATGAAACATTTAGCAAGCACAAAAAGTACAGTCATAGAAATGTATTGCAAAAACTGAAAATTGACTGCAGATATTTGTCTTTTTTTTCAGATATGGGCCCGATGGAGGACTAGATGCATGTGTTGTCTACAGTCTGATTTAACAAACAGCCAAACATGATAATTAACGACCAACTTGGCAACACGGATACCAGGTGTTCTTGCTTGTGTAAATCTCTGAAATAGTCTACTAGAGAAATATGGATCTTAATAAGTCCCTCTAGGAGCTGTGCAGACTAGAGGCCTGGGAAAAGGAACGTCTACCCGATCAAATTACAGCCATGTGCTCGATTCATAAAACCAGAAAATGAACAGGCCACAAGTGCAAACCCTCCGAAATAGTGTAAATGAGCACAATTTAACTAATTGTGTGTACTGTGTAGACCTGAAAACAATTATAGTTACGAGCGTTTCCTTAAATTAATTCCTGTTTAACCCCTCTAGCTTTAATCTAGCTCCTTTGCTTCCATATGGAGGCTACATTCCTGACTCACTCCTGTCACGTTTTTTATATTTCGAAAGCATTAACGCTGTAAGAATGCAACTGGGAAATCCATTCACCTCTCGAAGCGTAAGGACATTTGATTCACAGTTTTCCAAACCCTTTCTGTACGTTAGAGGAACTGTAACTCATACCTGAAAACCGATATGCATTAACGCTTGTGGAAAATGCTGAACCTTAATCTAGTATTCTGCACCAGCTATGCAAACGATATTGAGCTGCTGTTCCTGAGCTTTTCAATTATTTATGATATTATTTATTACAATATATCTTATTTTCAATCAATATCCGACAAGGTCCTGAAGGTAGAAACATTAGTGGAAGCCTGCTACATAGATTTGCACTGATTCTGAGAGAAAATCTCACCACAGTATACAGTCCTGAGAGAAAAACAGAACTTGTAACAAGAGAAAACAAAACAGGAAAGGGACAAGCTAAATACATGACAACATTCAGAACAACATCCTGAGTGAAGCATGCAGGAGACGGACTCTCTAATTACACATTGTGTACTACAAACCGTTCTTTCACTATAAGGGCACTTTGGCCATAAAAGCGTGTTTTTCTGCCTTTTCCCACTTTTTGTTTTGAGGGAAACTTGATGTTACATTACTGAAATATTTAATATGAAATGCAGCTATCACATTCCACCAATAAGGAGTGACAAGCAGCTTCTCAAACTTCATAGCTTCATATTAGACATCGGTGGGTGGAATTGTCCAGTGGCTCCCCCTTGTGTTTTAATTGATATATTTATCAGTGTTGTGTCTAAGAATAAAGCTGACTGACATCACTCTAATGAAGTTTATAACACTTGGAAAAGGTGTTCATGTACTTGCTGCCATAGAAATATGCAAGCTTTGCTCATTTACTATTTTATTTGACATGCCATGGTACTAATTACTCTGGACACACATTCTGACTAAATACATTTATACTAAAATAGCACTGCTTCTCGTACATGGAACACAAAGTAAAGGAATGTACTGGATGGTCATTTACTTTGCCAATGAAAATAAATGTGGATTGGAACTGTGCTGTAAATAAAGTAATCAATCAATCAATCAATCAATGTTGCACTTTTGTTCGTTTGATTGTTTCTGTTGTCCTCATTTGTAAGTCACTTTGGATAAAAGTGTCTGCTAAATAAATATAAATTAACTAATTGATTAATGAAAAAGAAAACTATAAAAATATCCTAAGTGTATGTAAATGTTCAAGTCTTCCAAAGCCATAAAATAGCACACAACAGCAGTTGTGTGGAGAATGAACCAATATTTTAGTTGCATTCACTGAACATCAGTGTGTTTGTTCAAAAGATGGAACTGACTGATATTTTTGGTCATTTTGGTATGTTTCGATCTCATCTTCATTTCCATGTGGCTAAAGGTTTTGGCAGCACATTTCCCTTGGGTTGTAGAGATTGTGGAGGAAGTCCAACTGTATTGTCAGAGGTCTTTCTTCAGTCAAATCTTCCTTGTCCAACAACCAAGGATCTGATATGTCCCTGGAGGTTTGGCAGGAGTTCAATGGAAGCATCCACAGTCCACTGAATGACCATGAACAATGACAGCATGACATTCATCTGTTTTGATAATACTGTATTACATCATTACTATATTTATCATTTGAAGAATGACAGAGAGAGAATCTAATAAAAATGAACAAAATGCTAAAAAAAAGTAGTGCATTAAGAATATTAGTCATATTATATTGCATTTGAACAATGATTTTCAATTGAAAATAATGAGAAATTAATAATGGATAAAAATAGATTTGTTTCTATAGGCAGCATATCATGTTATCATACATGTGATACAAAAATGACTTGTTTTCAGTCGCCTCTACAGTATTGTGACCTAAAATAAATCTATAAAAAATAAAATCAAAGCACACTTCACTTCATCACTTATAAATATGATATTATACTGTGCAGCATCTAGAAAATCTATATGTTACCATGTAATTCAATGCATCCATCCTTAACTTGAACATTGCAGGCATGATACTGGTGTTAATGATGGGATAACCGTGCTGAAACAAAACCGTCTCTGTCACTACACCCTTGTTGATGGCAGGGTTAACGAGCAGGTTAATACAATGATGACTCCCATTCGTCCCTTCATTTCCCCAACAGCTGCGCTTGATAAACCTAAGAAAACGGTAACACATGCAAGCTATTTAGTGGGGGCACCCAACAAAGGAAGCTTTTAATATAAGGACATCCATCGGGGCGTGTAATTGTCAGTGAATGCAGGAGCCGGGGGATACGTGTCTATGTATGATGTGGGGATGCATGTGTACTTGCATGTGTGCAGTTAATACTCCCTCTCAATTACGGGAACTCAACAAGCACCTCCCTCGGTCACACAATGTGCCGTGATGAGGTCGGATGGTGGACTGGCTCGAAATCAGACACAAAACTAGAATTAGAAAGGGCGGTGTAGTGGGCGGACGACCTTGTTATATTTTCGTTGGTAGACGTGCAGACCGACTTCTTATGCAGACTTCCCATATTCATTTGTGGCCATTCAAGTGTAAACAAAGAATGGCTATATGCATAAAGTGTTGAAATCTCAAGCTTAGTTCAGTGTCACTATGACAAAGCCAATTATGTATAATACTTGTTCTCAATAACAATGTCTCTGCCTTAATCTTGAAAACATACCAATCCGTGACAGGTCAAATATAGGAAAATAAAAGACTTCAACTGAAAAAGACTTTGCTTTAAGTCCCTCTTGGCATGTGGAAGAAAACACTGAGCAGAACATAAAGATTAAAGAAAAGAATTCAAAATGAAAAATAATAACAGAGGATTAAAATAGAGCGGGTAAAAATATACGTTGGGGAAACACTACGCTCTACAGTAGCAGAGACATGTAATTTTAAACGGAGGCTTCCATGCCTCTGTAAGTAATCATAGCTCTCAAATAGACAAAATGAAATGAAATGATAAAATACCACCTATGCCTGTCAAAAGAGTCCTGCTCCATTTAAAAGAGCAATATGTTTTGGCACAAACACATGCGAGTGGCCATTTTTAGACTTTCTGGGAAAGCATGAAAATGACTTAACTCTCTCACTGCTGAAATTTGTACAAGAAAGATTAAGTAAAACATATTAAAGAGAGAGATATTTGCAAATATAGAAGATAATCTGAAAAATATTGCTTTTTGTCAGTGACAGTCAATGCTTCACAGGAAGTTTGAATGACACAAGATTGAGTAAATCATGACAGAATTATATTTTTTGGATGAACTATGCCTTTAATAACTCTAAATACTTTCTTGGTCAACCAGAACTGTCATATTATTCATCCAGCTTCAGTTTGCTGGTTCAATATCTTGACCAACACTAAACAGGGTAAATGTTTGCAGATTAGATAATTCTAGATAAGTTTGTCATAGATAGTGATCATGATCTATAGCATGAGATCAAATGTGCCCCTAAATGGTCTATAATCTGTTCTCGTGTTCTTTGAAAGATATGTCAAATAAGCCCCAGCTGCGCTTGAAAATGGTGCCGTAACAAGGTTAGAAGAAGATGACAGATGTCCCAAAGTGACACATGATTGAGAGCAGTGCCCAGGACCTGGTATCAGATCACACTGAGCTTTGATACGCCTTCTGTGATGAATTGACTGTCAACTTGATGTCAGGATAGTCGAATTTCCTTTAATCAAGATTCTGGCATTGCCGTTGTAAGTACAGTGCAAGTGGCATGATGTAGGCCTGTTTTATAGACCGTGATGAAACTTGGTAATGCTGGATGACAGTTTTGACCATATCAAATGTAACTCACGTCAGCTTTACTAAAATAAACAGACAATTTCTGCTAGTACTTTAAGGCTAGTACTTTATTTAATAGTATTTATAATATATTATTGTAATAAAAGGCAGTATAAAGAAATAATTTCACTAAAATGAATGAACTTAATATAATTATACTGTGTGTATATATATATATATATATATATATTATGCCCAAAATTTGGCACATAACTAATCCCACAACATTTACACTATGCACAAGGATGATACCTTGAATTCTGTATTATCATATTTTTTTTCAGAATAGGTATGATTGTTTTAAGAATTTATTATAGTTATTGTCAAGTGGGAAACAATTAATTTTGATAGTTTACATCAGACATTCTTCTAACTATATGTGGCTGTAACTACCAGTCATTATGGTATTTGTAGAGTTTAACTCTAACCCTAACTTCACAGTCTACTAATACTCTAATACGATTTACTTGAATGAATAAATTAATGAATGATGCATTTATAAAGCACTTTATTGTATATTATTGTACACCCAAAGCGCTTTACAATCATGTGGGGGGGGTCTCCTCAACCATCATCACTGTGCAGCATCCACTTGGATGATGCGACGGCTGCCACAGGACAACGGTGCCAGTGCGCTTACCACACACCAGCTACAGGTGGAGAGGAGAGAGAGTCATAGAGACAATCAAGTGTATGCACTCACCACACACCAGCTACAGGTGGAGAGGAGAGAGAGTCATAGAGACGATCAAGTGTATGCGCTCACCACACCAGCTACAGGTGGAGAGAGAGAGTCATAGAGACAATCAAGTATGCTCTCACCACACACACCAGCTACAGGTGGAGAGGAGAGAGTCATAGAGACGATCAAGTGTATGCGCTCACCACACACCAGCTACAGGTGGAGAGGAGAGAGAGTCATAGAGCGATCAAGTGTATGCGCTCACCACACACCAGCTACAGGTGGAGAGGAGAGAGAGTCAGAGACAATCAAGTGTATGCACTCACCACACACCAGCTACAGGTGGAGAGAGAGAGTCATAGAGACACTCAAGTGTATGCGCTCACCACACACCAGCTACAGGTGGAGAGGAGAGAGAGTCATAGAGCCAATCAAGTGTATGCACTCACCACACACCAGCTACAGGTGGAGAGTAGAGAGAGTCATAGAGACAATCAAGTGTATGCACTCACCACACACCAGCTACAGGTGGAGAGGAGAGAGAGTCATAGAGACAATCAAGTGTATGCGCTCACCACACACCAGCTACAGGTGGAGAGGAGAGAGAGTCATAGAGTCCAATCAAGTGAATGCACTCACCACACACCAGCTACAGGTGGAGAGGAGAGAGAGACATAGAGACAATCAAGTGTATGCGCTCACCACACACCAGCTACAGGTGGAGAGAGAGAGAGAGCCATAGAGACAATCAAGTGTATGCGCTCACCACACACCAGCTACAGGTGGAGAGGAGAGAGAGTCATAGAGACAATCAAGTGTATGCGCTCACCACACACCAGCTACAGGTGGAGAGGAGAGAGAGAGACAATCAAGTGTATGCGCTCACCACACACCAGCTACAGGTGGAGAGGAGAGAGAGTCATAGAGACGATCAAGTGTATGCTCACCACACACCAGCTACAGGTGGAGAGAGAGAGTCATAGAGACGATCAAGTGTATGCTCTCACCACACACCAGCTACAGGTGGAGAGGAGAGAGAGTCCATAGAGCCGATCAAGTGTATGCACTCACCACACACCAGCTACAGGTGGAGAGGAGAGAGAGACATAGAGACAATCAAGTGTATGCACTCACCACACACCAGCTACAGGTGGAGAGGAGAGAGACATAGAGACAATCATGTATACTCTCACCACACACCAGCTACAGGTGGAGAGGAGAGTCAGAACCAATCAAGTGAAATGCGCTCACCACACACCAGCTACAGGTGGAGAGGAGAGAGAGTCATAGAGCCAATCAAATGTATGCACTCACCACACACCAGCTACAGGTGGAGAGGAGAGAGAGTCATAGAGCCAATCAAGTGTATGCACTCACCACACACCAGCTACAGGTGGAGAGGAGAGAGTCATAGAGCCAATCATGTATGCTCTCACCACACACCAGCTACAGGTGGAGAGGAGAGAGAGTCATAGAGCCAATCAAGTGTATGCACTCACCACACACCAGCTACAGGTGGAGAGGAGACGACTTGACATGTAGTTGCAAATTAAGTAGTTGACATGCAATTACACATTTACTTGTTGTTAGTAGAATGTCTAAAGTGGACTATACAAATAAAATCTAACTCTAAAACAGTACCACAAGTTAGAGATTATATCATAAATCTAAAAATTGAATTTGAATTTCATTATTTGCTTGTTCCTATAAACTACAAAATCAAAAATGTTCAGTAGTTATCTTTAAACAAAAATGTCTGAACTATAGATCACAACATGGGGGCCAATGTCTTGGGACCCTGGCTGTATCCTAAATCGCCCCCTATACCCTCAAATAGTGCACTATTTGAGGGTTCAGCCCTTTTAAGTGGTGTACAAAACCATAGTGGATGTTCTCGAGTGCACTTATTCAATCCCTCAATGCACCGCAAAAATGAGTGTACAACCGATGTATACTCAATGGATTGAGAATCCCCATAATGCACTGTGAGAGTCACGTGCCGAATGAATTCCCGCGTCTCGCCAGAAGATGGCGCCGCAGCTGAATCATTCATTCATTTATTTTAGAAGCGCTTGTCCACGGCGTAATACAACACAGGTACAAATTAATTGTAAATTGACTATTTGGGTTTATACATAATTTCTGCTACAGAGTTCAAGATAAACTATTTAATCTTACTACTGGAGCTGCCTGTTTCAAATGATTATTAAACAGTAACCAAACTATGTAAAAGCGGCAGTCCTTCCGGTGCACTTAGTGTCCGAATTCCCTTCTTCACGTGAACTGTATGAGTGGACTAATGAAGGGAATAGGGAGTGAGGGTATAGGGGGCGATTTCGGATACAGCCCCTGAGTTTACGACGGTCCTCCAAAGCCTTCTGTTGAATGTGCTGAGATTGCCAAAGAAATCTGCCCATCAGGGTGTACTCAAGCTGTACAGAGAGAGCAGAGGACTGGGGCCCTGGACTCTTCACTGCTGACAGTGTGTGCCCAGGGACTACTTAAAGAGGTAGTGCCCCAGAAAAAATATTTTATCAGGTATACATTTTAGACTGATTTTAAATCAGTCATATTATATTATTTTACTTAAAAAAAAAACAGTTTATTTAGATATTTTTAGAAGCACATTTTTTTATCTTACTACTTACATTCTCGATTTCAAACCTGCCTCTGGGCACTGATTTTAATTATACTCACATTTTGATAAAGACATTCATATTATACAGTAATACAACCCTCAGACACAAACAAATGCTTGTCATCTACTTGGCATCGTAGACCTACGCACACCCATCTAGCTTTCAATAAGTGCATGACGACGTGAAAGGTGTAAGTGACATGTTTATTTTAGTTCACAATTAGTCTCGCCAAACCCACAGCACTGATCTCTCCCTCATGTTTGCCTGTTGATTGACTTGTACATGCTCCAACTGCTGCATTATAGTGGGCCGACGGCCAGAGCAGACAGAAACCTACAATACAAAGAAAGAAAGGATTATAAAACTATGAACATAAATCTGAGCGCAAACTCTAGCTTGTTCTAAGCTCATTTGAGAGTTGGAACATCTAACAAACTAGATGCAGGATGCTTAAAGATTTTGATTGAAGTTTGGGGAATGGCTTTATGAGAGTATTGTATAATTTGGTTCACACACAACAACCTTAGCCACAAATCTTTCTGAAAGAAACCATGCGTGATTCTGTGATTCTTCAGCAAATGTTAATTGCATTTTTAGCCCTACTGGATTGATGTTATCACATCACTGTCAAGCACACTCCATTGTGTCTGCTGTGACAAGTAAATGAAAGATCTGAAGAAAGAAAATCTTAACCCAGCCCAGACTGCTCCAGGGGCTGGATTTAGAGGGGTTTTAGGGGGTTTTGCTATATTTTGGGAGACCATCTGACCATCCAGCTAAACGGCTGCAAGTCCAGTTAAGCCATTTGAAGACGAGCTTTGCCATGTTGAAAATTGTGCACAAATTGTAGTCTGTTACTGATTCCAAATTGCTTGAACATTATTGTATTAGTTAGCAATCCAATCCATTATATTACACATATTTGGTAATGTAACCAGACTACTTTTTGATAACTTTTAGATTACTTTTGACCGAACTAAAGAAAGAACATTCAATATTGCATTTTATCAAGATTCCCAAATTGGGGTTTGTGAATGAACTGCAGGGTTAAATATAAATAAAAAATGCGTTCATCAATAGTAGTTGCAATTTTGAAATGTTGATAAAACACTTCTTAAAATTAAAATGATGCTGTCCACCTGAATAAATGACTAATCTTTGTATGAATGTCCATACAACTGGAAGATTTGTGAATGTATATCAGTGGTAGTCTATTTTAGAAGGGACATTTTAAATATAAACATGCAGAATTTGGGAGATTCAATAAATGATGAATACTTCATTGCTTAGTTAGACGTCACAAGCAAACACACCATCGCCTTAACCTGTGTCAAACTGATACATCATGACTGATCTTCTCAAGGATTCTAAACACATGTAGCAGATCATTTTAAGATTGTTATTGCCAGCAGGTGATTAATAATACAATAAACAAACCGTGCCCCCTTCCTCAACTTTCTCGCTCATCCACCTTTCTTGAGGGAGATCTTTTGATTGAATATATTGATTTGCTTGAGGCCAGCTAGTAGCCTGCCACAGGGATTCAGAATAAACCTTCACATTGAATGAACACAGCGGTGAGCAGTAGAGTCCTGCATCTCAAACAGGAAGCCAGCTCAGCCAACCTGTTGGGACATAAACAAAACCTTGCCTTTTACAAAACAAATTCAACTCATGTCGGATGTGCAAGAAACAAGTTAGTCCTCAAATCAATGTCAAAGCAGCACACATCTTAACACACGTGTCTGTTTAAATCATTCATGAAACAAGGCTTTGATATTCGACAGGAAGGGTTGATGGATTGCTGTACTATTTTAACAGTCTTTCCACCCTGTTCACAATGAATTTGATGGTGAATTCAGTGCACCACAAACACAACAGAACACAGCGTGGTGAAATGCTTCCTCCTGGTGGACATATCTAGATACTTTAAAGCGATATCGTTTTGGTGTTAGGACAGGGGGGTGTCCAATGCTGCTACTGGAGGGCCATTTTCCTGCAGAATTTAGCTCCAACACACATGTGCTGTGAAACACGAGTCATGAAAAACCCATGGAAACAAGCTTTGATGCATGGCTGCTTCCGCTAATGTGCTTTACTATCGGATAGGTTTAGAGTACCTGGCAAGTTATTGTATAGAGCTTTTTCATATCTTAATAAACACTTGCCACATTTATCTGTTTTGGGTAAAATTAAACATGGTTTTAGTGACATTTCATATTGAATGTGTCATAAAAGGAACCAATTTAATATGATTTTTCAGAAATTACATCACAGGCATGTCTTTCCAATAAGGCTGGGTTGATTAGGAAATATTTCTACATGTCTTGAGCTCTACAAATTTCTTCCAGTGTTTGGAATTTTAAGGAAATTAACAATCATGCATCTGATTCCTATTTTTAATAATTTGCTTTGATTGTTATTATTTTATTTATTTTTTATTGAGGAGGCATGCACGACTGGTGTTGAATATGAAATAAATACCTTTGTTAAACAAAAACAAAAAGTATTTCCTGACATTAAGTTTCTATACAACAAAAGAAATGTGAATGTTGTCATTTAAATTCCAAATCAGTAACTACACTAATATACATTTTGCATAGCTCATTTGAAGATAACGTGACAAAAGTACTGGCTTGCGCTTGTTGTTTGCGTATGTCAAGAACTGAAACCTCACAATTTAGAAAAGTTTGTCAGACATTTGATATCTGTGAGTCATTTATTTGTGAAATTTACTCTTGATGCTTTATGTCTGTTGCATGCACAACAACACACTGGACCTTAATCAAGTTGTGTTTAAGTTAATGTTAGTTAAACGCTAACAGCAACTGAGATAAAACTTCCACGCTTCTGTCCACGGTCAAATGCACTTTGTTACTTGTGTGGTGTTGGCTTGGAAAGTGAATGCGAGGCAGCTTCCTACCCCTGTCTGTGCCAGCTGCATGTATTTCAACTCTTGTCTGAAGGCACTTCCAGGCTGTGAGAGTTGGTGCGTGTTTGGTTTAACCAGGCTTGCGTTCGGCCCTTCTGGCATGCAAACAGTTTGGTCCGTGCTGACGTGGCTATGATTTACTAGCAGGAGACTGAGGCCTGTCATGTTGTTCTGGGAAACCTGACTGAATATCTCACATCTGCTGAAACTTTGCGCCATGGGTGGATGTTTTTTTTTCCTGCTGGAGTTTCTGCATGGGTTCCAGAAGGGAATCGCAGGGAACCTGAGACAGCTTGTTGCGCTCCATGGCAGACCCTGGTGGCTAAATTCAGATTGATGGCTCACTGGGATTGGCTGAGCTGTGAAGCTGGCGAGCGGAGGGGGGTGGGTGCTCTGGAAGCTCTGCTTAATACAGTTAGCAGATACTCCTGCCTGGCCATGGTTTTGAGTTATATCAACAGCTCTCTCACCCTCCCTGATGAGAGGACTCTAAATACACTCTAAAACACACACACACACACACACACACACAGAGACACACTTCACATGCTCCTGCAACCTCTCATCATGCCAAAGACCTGCCACAGCAGATGCATTTAACGTATGGTAGGTTTGACGTTAAAATAGGGAAGCGAGAAGGATCAAGAAAAGACAAGAAACAAGAAAGGAGTACAACGAGTGAATCGTCATGTCCTGATGGATGGCTCTGGCGTTTTTCCAGAAAGGAAATAGTCACATTCTTCTTAAAGCCGTGCTGCGACTCTACCGGATGGAGTTCTGAAATACAGCCCAACAGAGAGCTCCGCTTATAACTGAAACACATTTACGAGCCCCATCCGTCATACTTTCAAACAGAAGCGTCGGCAGATGGAAGCGGGAGGGTGGGGATGAGGGGGAATTCTCTCTGCCATGATGAAGTCGTTCCTTGTCTCCTCAGCCTTGACTCGAAGGCTCATACCAGTTATATAATACATATATTACTAGTTATGAAAGGCACTGGGGGTAATTATTTCAGTACTTTCTCCTATCCCAGCTTAAATAAGCGGAGACAAGTATAAGTAAACCATTCGCAGATTGAGATACTGAAAAGTGTAAACACTGTGGTGCTTTCAAAACATTGTTTGTCTGTTCACCCTTACCTGCCGGACACAGCCACAAATCAACCAATTCGTTTTTCCGACCAATAGTAGAAGAGTATCTTTGGTAACCCTTTACTTAAAGCCTTTTTGTAGAGTATAGTGCATTATAAAGGTATTCATAATGTACGCTGTAATGCATTACATCTTTTCATTTGTAATTGTAAACAAAGTTAAAATGCATTGTAATATATAAAGGTTAGTTTGTCATGATTTTTAATGCATTATACTTTCTAAAGGTTTAACAAATAATAGCTAAGTATTATAACATTGAAACTGTTATTACAATTATTCATAAGATTATACAATGCATTATAAGGCACATTACAAGGTATATTTAATGCATTATATATGAAGGCCTGATGTAAATTGATATAAGATTTTATTTTTTGGTGAACAATTTGTTATAACACTTGTTAACACATTTTAGATTTTACATTTAATTACACTCTTCATTTGTAAGCATTTGACTTGTCAGTAACACTTTTTCCACCTTTTTTATTATTATTCATGCATACATACATATTTGTTTTGGTGGACATGTGGTGCTACTTCCCAAAAATCCAATATTATTTATGAATGAGCCATTTGAAAATTGATAAAAGATATTTCCTTTCCATCCTTCTTGTTTTTTTTATTGAATCTGAAAATTCTTCTGTTTTGAAATATCTAAGATGTTGTGAAACCTTCTGTCTCAAGTTTAAACATGGCTTGTGCACAGTCTGTCAGCAGTTAACAGAAGGTAATTAAGTGTGCTGCGTACAGTGTGATTGCATTAGGCTGTAACAGCTGTACAGTTAGTGAGGTAAGAAAGGATTATCCCTCATACAATGAAATGTTTGTGCCACGTACGCCTGTTCCAAAATGTCAAGGATTCAAACCAAGTTTATTGGACATAACACTAAGAAATGTTCTCTAAAAGTTGAAGCTTCAAGACAAATAAATACGTGCATTAGGCAAGGTGAGAGCAAGATATAAATAATAGACCGGAATGGATGTTAAATTTGTCAGGCAGCTTTTCCACTGCATTTCCAGATGATGTTTTGTTGCTCTGTGGCGGCCTCAGCAATGTTTTTCCCCTGCTCTGGGTCCAATATGTATGAAATGAACTTTCCTGCACATTCTCATTAGCCATGAGGAAGCCTGGCCCACTATTTGGAGCTCTGATGAAGTGGTGCTGGGAAGAGGTGAGCTTTCTTCCCCATGTCTCGGGACCTGACAGCTGGGGAGCTGACGTTGGCTCTGCCCCCTCCGCTGAACCTCTCTGCCACTGTAACACACTAATGAGGCCCGTAATAGCTGTCATTGCCCATTGAGCTGCTGGAGGAGAGGGGGAGAGACTGAGGGGGGTTGGTGGAGGAATAAAAGAGAGAGAGAGAGAGGGATCCTGGAACGGGAGAATGTTGCTGTGCAGAAGAATATTGAGGAAAAACAGCTACAGTGAGACACGCATGAATCTGTGGCTATAGACATAAGCAGAGAATATTTTTTGAGAACTGGGATGTGCCTTAAATGTTCATTAATTACATATTTTGGGTAACTAATTATGGCTTTTAACAAGGTTAGGGAGGTATGACCAAAATTGTGTAGCATTAAATATCCATCCATCCATCCTTATTTTTCATGAAAATAAGTCTAGTATGCACCACCCGAGAAAAGACTTTTACCAGATTCACAAGATTGAGTTATGTTATTAAAATACAAATATATACAAGGTACATAAATAAATAATTTGGTAACACTTTAGAATAGGGAGCACATATTCACTATTGACTACAACTTTTCCCTCAATACATTCCTAATTTGCTGCTTATTAATAGTCAGTAAGGTAGTTGTTAAGTTTAGGTATTGGGTAGGATTTGGGATGTAGAATAAGGCTATGTGCTTAATGATGGTGGTGCTAATATTTTAGTAATATGCATGCTAATAAGCAACTAAGAGACCCTAAAATAAAGTGTTACCAAGAATTCTTAATAATATCAATAAGATGCATTTACAAAATAGACTTGAGTGAATGAACATTTCATGCTAGTGGCACCAAATGGAACTACATCTGTTTGTTTCGTTAGGCTGTCACAGCCGTTATTGCCATTCCATGGAATTAAAATGGGTCCTGTTAGAAAGGGGGAAAATGTGCATTTCTATTTGGCAAAGTTTATTTTTAAATTACACATGCAAAGGATAGCACACATAAAGAATATATGTTGATTTTCCTCTAATTTTACTGTGCTTTCAATCATATTCTAAAGGAATGGAGTAATATCAAGGTTCTCTGGGAATTAAAAGGGTAAACTGGGCAGAATGAGTACAGCCAAGTTTTATAAACTCCATCCAAGGTTTATAAACAGCTTGACCTCACAAACCACCGAGGGCTGCATTCACAGGCCAACAAAAGCAGCCAAAGTCTTATGTAAAGATTATTTAGCCCCGGTTTATCACTAATCAGGAGTTTTAGAAACCACCGGCTACTGGAAAAAACAAAGAGAAAGAGAAAGGCCATTTATCCACTTCAGTCAGAGCCTAACAAGTCCCACTATTGCTCATAAAATAGCCTTTTACCTATATTCTAGAAATTTGTTTCCGCAATGGGATTAAAATAATAATAATACAATAAAAAGTTATAATGGCTTTTTCTCTTTATATCTCACAATTTTTATGTTCATAATTTGTTCACAATTAATTTATTCTCAGAGTGGTGAAAATATATTATAATTATTATTATTATTTTGTGAATATGTAATATTTTTATCATTATTATTTATGTATTTTACTCCTTGTTAGTATTTGATTGTCCCGTAATTAATCCTTGGAATGTGAGTTTAAGAAATTATGGAGAAAAAAAAAACTTTGACAGTTTGTGACAAACTCAGAATAGTGAAAATAATAGTCAGAATTTTGACCTGAAAAAGTTGCAATTACCATTTTATTTTATTTTTGTATTTTTTGTATTTACTTATTATTATATATATATATATTATTAATATTATTTATCATGGACGAAATTGCCTCTGCTCTCAAAGGGCATTTCATTTAATGTAAGCCTGTAAATCTGTAAGTAAGATTTGCACCTCTTTTCTACAAGCCACACACTTTGAAGTACCATTCCTGTCAGTAACACAAACAGTGCAGCATGCCAGAGTTTAATACTTTAACAGTGATCTGGTGAGATCAAGGTAAACATCTGTGGTTTCAGAGAAGACACCTTTCAACCCCCCCAGAATGTGTTGAATTCAAAACCAATACAATGTTCAGCGTGTCTGTGTGTATTTCTCAATCTAGTTCCGTAGATTCTTTGATATGTAAATACACAATGGGGTGCATGAAGATATCTTTATTCCATGTGAACTGGTTTGCATCTGCAGAACAGTTTTGCTCTGTCTTGCGTCAGCTGCTACCACAGTACTCTGTGTGGGCACTGCTCCTCCAGAACGCATACATATCTAATAGATTGGTGGCCCAGGGAAGAATTTCGGTTATCTATGTGTTATTCTATCATACTTGTTCATGTATTAGAGGTCAGGTGCAAGTCAGGGCAGCATTACTAATGACTACAGAAATTCGTTATACAGTGCTATGCATCTATTATGAATGTGCTGCAACTAAATTGGATCAGCAACATGTTGAGTCATGGCTGTCTGAAATTGAATGAATTGTGGAGACTGCTAGTTAATTTATTGTAGGGGTCTCCAACCCTGCTCCCGGAGAGCTACCTTCCTACGGATTGCAGCTCCAACCCCAACCAAACACACCTGAACCAGCTAATCAAGGTCTTCAAGGCTTGTACATGTCAGACAGGTGTGTTGGGAGCAGGGTCGGAACTGAAATCTGCAGGACGGTAGCTCTCCAGGAGCAGGGTTGGAGATCCTGATTTACTGGCTTCTTGTGCCATCTACTGGTCAGAGGTTAGCATGGCATATATTTACATTCTTACATATTACAGCAGGGCTCTTGATCCTATAATTGCAACATTTTATTTTAATTGAGCTTTTTCAAAACGTTAAAAAAAAAATTTAGCGTGTAAACAATTTTTGTATACATTTATGGAACTTTTTTTAGCAGTGCATTTGGATTTTCATCTAATATGACTTAGAGAACAATAAGTAAAATTCTTATTTGGAAAATAATAATATGGAACGTTCACTTAAACAACAAGCACTCAGATTCCTCATACTCATCAGGCAAATATAGCTTATGTCAAGGAAACCTTATCTAGCATTTTGAGTTCTGTGAGGTGCACTGAACAAAAATAAAACGTGGGACTGTCCTTCTCATAGCATATGCCCAACCATATCCAATCATGCATTTTCTAAGATGAGATGGAGCTGATGAAGTCAGACTTCAATTTCCACAATAGCCTGTTCCAGAGGCCTCCATAGATGACTGGATGTATCAGAAAGCTATAAAATATGAATTTTGAAGATTTAGAAATAATCTAGAACGTGGAATTTGACATAAGCCACTGAGCCACTAGATCCAGCTGAAGAAATCCCCCCCGTCATTGAAGCTCTCTCTGAACTATCCTGGCTGCTTGCTCATCACATCTCATGTTCAACCACTCACTTTGCTCACCGACACAGATCAGGAGGATCAACATCATTTGAGAAAGTGTAGCTGAAAAAAAGACATAGTTTACATGACATAAAGGTTTGGTATGCACTGAAGTGAAACAGTATCTCTACCAAATGTTTGTCATACATTTCTGACCTCTCTGTCATTTTGATCCACTTTCTTTAACCAGTAAGTTTAACCAGTCTTTAGGCTGAATGATATTAAAGCAGCACAATGATATTACAAAGGTTTGAGAAATCACCTCAAATTACTAAACAAACATATTCATAATTTCAATCAGTAGAATCTACACTCACCTGCCTATGTATTAGGTACACCTGTTCAATTGCTTGGTTACACAAATTGCTAATCAGCCAATCACGTGGCAGCAATTCAATGCATTTAGGCATCTAGATGTGGTGCTGAAGTTCAATTTAAGTAATTTAAGTTAAGGGATTTAAGTGACTTTGAACATGGAATGGTTGTTGGTGCCAGACGGGCTGGTCTGAGTATTTCAAAACTGCTGATCTACTGGGATTTTAACTCACAACCATCTCTAGGGTTTACAGAGAATGGTCCGAAAAAGAGAAAATATCCAGTGAGCGGCAGTTGTGTGGACAAAATGCCTTGTTGATGTCAGAGGTCAGAGGAGAATGGACAGACTGGTTAGAGATGATAGAAAGACAACATTAACACAAATAACCACTTGTTACAACCAAGGTATGCAGAATACCATCTCTGAACGCACAACACGTCAAACCCTGAAGCAGATGGGCTCCAGCAGCAGAAGACCACACCGGGTGCCGCTCCTGTCAGCTAAGAACAAGAAACAGAGGCTACAATTCACACAGGCTCACCAAAATTGGACAATAGAAGATTGGAAAAACCTTTTCAGATTTCTGCTGTGACATTCAGATGGTAGGGTCAGAATTTGGCGTAAAGAACATGAAAGCATGGATTCATCCTGCCTTGTCTCAACGGTTCAGGCTGGTGGTGGTGTAGTGGTGTGGGGGATATGTTCTTGGCACACTTTGCGCCCCTTAGTACCAACTGAGCATTGTTTAAATGCCACAGTCTACCTGAGTATTGTTGCTGACCATGTCCATCCCTTTATGACTACAGTGTACACATCTTCTGATGTACTTCCAGCAGGATAATGCACCATGTGACAAAGATCAACTCATCTCAGACTGGTTTATTGAACACGACAATGAGTTCAATTTACTCAAATGGCCTCCACAGTCAAACCAGATTTTAATCCAATAGAGCACCTTTGGGATGTGGTGGAACGGGAGATTCACATTATGGATGTGCAGCTGACAAATCTGCAGCAACTGTGTGATGCTATCATGACAACATGGACCAAAATCTCTGAGGAATGTTTCCAACACCTTGTTGAATCTATGCCATGAAGAATTAAAGCGGTTCAGAAGGTAAAAGGGGGTCCAACCCGGTTCTAACATGGTGTACCTAATAAAGTGGCCAGTAAGTATATATTAACACATTGCAGGCTATAAACTGGGAAATCAAAATTAAAAAGCAAAGCACTGCATTTTAATAAGAAACTAGCTAACTCTTACAACCTGGAATTGAGAAATGTAATAATAGGCCTAAACACATTTGATTACTTTGTCATATTCATCTTAATGTAAAAGCAGCAATATTTTATATATAAGGCTGCCACTAATTTTAACTTTAATTTTCAATACAACGACTGCAAAACTGTAATTATTCATGTTTTTTATTGAATGCACGTTGTTGTCCTCCTGTGCTACCTGTTTCTGTACTCAGAGCTGGTCAGGGTGGACATTTCAGGCAATGATTAGCTACACCACTAGATGACGTCAGAGTCACATATTTTACAAGAAGGCTCTGTGTGCATATTACTTATGTTTGGCCAAGTACCAAAGATAGCCCATGGTAAATAGATAAGAGGAGGTAAAATGTATTTTAGCATGAAATGAAAATGACTAAATGTCACTTCCAAATGCAGATTCTGTGCCACCATGGCAGACCAAATATGACCATTTGTTAAAACAAATTTCATTTGATTTGTATATAGGACCACTCTGTGACATTAGAGTCATGTAGCCTATCTTACATTTAAATTGTGTTTAATTCTAATAGGAAACCGTTAATTAGTTGACAACATTTCTCAGTTCTGACATTTGCCTTAATACGATTGTTGTGCAAGGGAGACGTCGGGTGGTGAAACTTATCCACTACAAACTATCCAGAAATGTTACAGTTCTTCAACAAATATTCACTCTCAAGAGTACAAGACAGATGAGAGCAAATCATGAAGTTTCACATGCCATCTCTATTTCAGCTGAATTAAGTATTTTATTTGTCATGGTGTTGCACCGCTTTTTACTGATGGTTATGAAAAAGAACATCGGTATCAGGATATTGGTCAATTTTTAATAGTGAGCTGCAAACAGGGCCCGATTCTCACTTTTAGCAACTGGTCAATGATATAAGGTCTCTGGTTAAAGAGATAGTTCACCCAAAAATAAAAATTGCCAAATGCTTTACTCACCTTAAAGCCATAGGTGTATATGATTCTTCTTTCAGACGAATCTGAGTTAGATTTAAAAACGTCCTGGCTCTTCCAAGCTTTATAAAGGCAGTAAATGGGTATTATTTTCAATAGTCTAATATAAGTCTAATAAAGCGCATTCATCCATACTAAAAATTGCTTCACATGTCTCCGGGCGGTGAATAATGGCCTCCTGATGCGAATCGATGAATTTTTGTAAGAAAAATGAACCATTTGAACCAAGTTATATCTGTTATGTGTGCATAATAATAGAACCACACATTCTTATAGAATCTGTCGATATGCTTTGTGTTAATTTCTTGTGTTTTTGTAAATGAAGATCAGGAGAAATCAACTAATCATTAAATAAGAATGTTGAAGTGTTTTAAATTATAATTTATGTAATGCTGAATAATAAAAAAGGATTCCAATCATAATTTAAAGCTTAGTAGCCTACTGTATACATGGCCTAATATTTTTTTCTTAGAAGCTGTCAATATGTTTTAATACATTTTTTTTGTGTGTCTAGGTTGTGTGTATCTTGTAACTTGTGTCCAGTGTCCATTTTTGTAACTGCAGATCTGGGGCAATAATTATTTGTTCTATTTTAATTGCTAAGTGAGAATTTTATGTTTAAGCAGGCGTGTAAAATACTTGAGTAATTTTACTTTATTACGGTACTTAAGTATTATTTTGTGGGTATTTGAACTTTATACATGTGCATTTCAAACTGACTACTTGTACTGTAATTTTACTTGACTACATTTCTGAAGAAAAAACTGTACCTTTTACAATTTTATTTCATCTTGAAAAGTACATTACATTTTTATTTTATCTTATGCACATTAAATATGGTAAATGGAAGCTCAAACATACGCGCTTGATGGACGTGGGGACCAATGATCATTGTTTTCATGCATCAATACATTTCCACTTCAGTTATGACTTTCATCAGGTAAATGTCTAGCTTCAAAAGTTCAGCATTGAATCTGAGGTAGCATGCTGACGTAGCAAAGTTTTGTTTTTCCAAAAAAAGTTTAGATATATACAACCCGAATTACGGAAATGTTGATACATTTTTTTTTATTTGAATAAAATGAAAACTAAAAGACTTTCAAATCACACGAGCCAATATTAAATTTATGATAAAACACAGATAACATAACAAATGTTTCAACTGATACATTTGACACTTTTATCCACTAAATTAGCTCATTTCAATTTTGATGGGTGTTACAGGCCTCAGAAAAGTTGGCACAGAGCCAACAAAGGGCTGAAAAAGCAATACATTTTGAAAAGATTCAGCTGGGAGAACATCTAGCAACTAATTAAGTTAATTACCTGTAACATCAGGTCTGTACCATGGTTAGATATAAAAGCGATTCTTAGAGATGCAGAGTCTCTCAGAGATAAAGATGGGAAGAGCCTCTCATATCTGAGAAAGAGTGCTGCATTAAAAAGATTTTGGAATACTTTAAAAACAACGCATATTAACATAAAATTGCAAAGGCTTTGCAAATCTCATCATCTAAAGCATAATCAAAAGATTCAGAGAAACTGGAGAATCTCTGTGCGTAAGGGACAAGGACGAAGACCTTTGTTGGATGCCCGCTGTCTTCAGGCCCTCAGATGACACTGCATCACTCATCGGCATGATTATGTCATTGACATTACTAAATGGGCCCAGGAATACTTCCAGAAACCACCGTCAGTAAACACAATCCGCCGTGCCATCTGCAGATACTAACTAAAGCTCTATCATGCAGAAAAGGAAGCCATATGTGAACATGGTCCAGAAGCGCCGTCGTGTCCTGTGGGCCAAGGATCATTTAAAATGGTTTCAAAGTGGAAAAGTGTTCTATGGTCAGACGAGTCCAAATTTGACATTCTTGTTGGAAATGGCGAACGCCGTGTCCACTGGGCTAAAGAGCAGGGAGACCTTACAGCACGCTCTCAGCGTTCAGTTCAAAAGCCAGCATCTCTGATGGTATGGGGGTGCATAAGTGCATACAGTACGGGCAGCTTGCATGTTTTTGAAGGCACTATGAATGCTGAAAGGTATATACAATTATTAGAGTAGCATATGTTCCAAATTAAAACAATTGCAGAATACACTCCTTTTGAATTCATTATTGAATTTTGTGCAAATAATGTGATTAATTGTGATTAAAAATTCTAATCATTGCCCACTAATATATATAATTTTTATTTAATTTATTTTAAAATATATTTATATTGTTTTATTGCGATTAATCACGTGATTTTCTACAATTAATCACGATTAAATGCATTGTTATGCACAAAATTCAATATTTAATTAAATAGTAGTGTATTTTAGAGCACTTTTTCCATTTAAAAGAACTGCCATATGAGCTACCGTGCAATAACCTTTGGATTGCAAACACTTTAAACAAATAAGGTGTTAACAAAGTTAACAAAACGATGCATTCCACTGTGCTGAATGAGAACGCTTCTCTACTGTCTTCACATGCTATCGGAAACTTCCTGTTTCCCACTTATGATGAAGTCCTGATTATGAGCAAGTTGCATTCTTTTCTGTTAAAAATAACAGTGAACAGTGGTTTGTGAATGCTGATGCTTAGCCTAAATCATTTTATTGGGAACTTTCATTTGTGCCCACCCCAAATACTCTCATTGGTTCAGACGTGTGATGACACCCATCCCAAGCCAGTACTGATCAACATCCCTTCCCATCAATTCTGAGAACAGCAAATTTTCAGATGCTACTTATATAGGTCTGTGTGTGTGTGACTGTGTACAAATATTTATATATATATATACTATACATATATAGTGTTCCTGTGGCTTAGTGGTAGAGCATTGTGTTTACAGCGCAAAAGGTCAAGGGTTCAATTCCCTGGGAACACACATGCTGACAAAAAATGTATAGCCTCAATGCACTGTAAGTCACTTTGGATAAAAGCGTCTACTAAATGTAAATATTAATATATTCATATTATAATCTAGTGACATTCAGACGTGTGTGTGTGCACGCGCAAGTGTCCAAATAATCTTCGGGGGCACTTTATATTTTGGTACATATGATACATATAGATGTGTGCTATTATAAATATATCATTGTCTGTAATTGCTTGTTTCAAACTGACGTCTCCATCATTGTGTACTCAGTATCAGATACGAATCAACAAACAGTCTTCTGTGTTTTATTGCTTTACTGATCATGGTATTTTGAGATGTGTAGTGAGTTGATGTCACAGAATGCACAGCCACAGCAACACTTTTTCAGACAGTTCCCTCTCAGTACAGGTTGTTGAGCACATGGCTAGCGATGTATTTGACAGCCAGCATGGTCTCCTCACAAGTGGGCTTGATCTGAGACTCAGGCAGCAGGAAACCATAACGACCTTCGTCACGCAGCTCGAAGGTGTAGGAGTACTTCACGCCCAGGTCATAAGCCCAGTCATCGGAGCCACCAGCAGCAGGGTCTGCAACGAGAAGAGTCATGAAACAAAACCTGCTCACTACATGCTAAATGGCTCCTGATAGAAACAATGTTTTCTTGGTCAGACTGTGGTACATGTACCACCAAAGGAGTGCATAGTGAAGACAGACAGTAAGTTACACCACTCAGTGCTGGAATTTTTACATTAAAAAATAAAGAAATATAATTTACTATGTAATACATAGGCGTAATAATACATACAATAAAAATTGGCGAAACTGGACTACAGGAGCTGTCAGGACATTAAGCATCCTCATATAAAAAAGGTAATGTCATCTAGTCACTAGTCCACTTTTACAGCTGAATTATGTTTATAATCACATTCTTGAAAACAAGAATAACTCAAACTCAAAATGTTTAAAGACTGATAGAGTTGCCCTAAGCTTAGCGATGGTGATGGTAATGGCATGCAACTGTGAAGTAGTTCGTTTGTAGTCCTACACTTAGCTTATTACCTCTGGCGATTGTATTTAGTCTTTCAGAAAAGTTTGTCTTCATTTCTAAAGATTATCATGCTGAAATATCTCTGTAAGAATCATAAATCTTTGTTGGTCATAGAGTATATTTTCTACTATAATCCAAGAGCAAATAATATAAATAAATAAATATATATATATATATTTTTTTTTTTTTAAACATCACTGCAGCATACTTAGAGCATTATGTTGTTATCATAGGAACATGCTAGTTTATTTTGGAGATAACTGTGAGTCACAACTTGTGGCTTCTTTTGGAAACAACTGTGAGTCACAACTTGCGAGTTGCTGCCTATAGAGCATGTTAAATCAGTCCATTCCAGTGAGCACATTGAAGGTAGATGCCTGGGAGTATGTAGACAGTTCACTACCTGTAAGAGCGTATCTTGGACTCTTTATACTCACAGATGGTCGAAGCACCAGGGCCGCTAGTGTATTTGGTTCCGTACAGGGAGCGCAGAGCTGCACTAGCTCCCTGAGCCACACTCAGCTACCAAAAAAGACAAGATACAAGACCCCTGTCAGTCAGAAACCTCGAAGGCACATGCCATTTTTGTAGTGTGCTTCAATGCAAACGTACCAGTTCTGAGTGATGAGCAGTCAGCCCATATGTGTAGGAATAGGGGAAAAGGAGCAGCTGGGAATATGAGTGGACAGTCAGGTAGGCCTTGATGATGGACTTGTTGGAGCGGATGAAGTTGGCCAAATTCTTGGACTCAATCTCAGATTCTTTGCTGCTTCCACAGTAGGTCTCACTGCATGGGTTGCTGGAAGCTCCAACGGCTGGGAAGTGAATGGCATACATCAAACATATTTCATGGAACAGGGAAATATGACATTATTTGTGCATGTCATGAAGCACCACTTCCCAAGATCCCATGATGGTTAAGCAATAAAGTGTGGACACTCAACTTAATTTCTAAAATGCTGTTGATTTTAATAGGAAGCAAGTACTCACTGCACCATCCAGCATCAAAGTTTCTGTTAGGATCAGTACCGATACAGCTGCTACCACTGTTCTTGGATCGGGTCTTTCTCCACATCCTGTTCTGTAGGATCAAAACAACAACTTTCAGATCATATTTCTTTTCTTCACTCCTCACTATATTATACATATATATATATATATATATATATATATATATATATATATATATTCATACCAGTTTGTTTGTAATGACAATTCAAAATATCTCCTAAAACAATGCAATATATGAGTTTGGACAATAATTATGTAGTATTACTTCCCCCATGCATTTTAGAATCAATATAAAAGAGATCATATGAAATATTATAATTAAGTATTGTAATATTAAGTATTATAATTATAAGTATTTATAATTTATATTTGGCTGTACGATTAAGAAATACGTTCTTAATAACTCAAATGAAGATTGTACTCCTTTCTATTAAAACGTGTTGAAATTAAAATTAGGGTGCGGGTCGATATGTTGAAGTGACGTGGCCCAGTACACTAAACGTTTACTCATTGGCTGCCGTCTCTGAATATGCTAGCAGCGTAGCTGAATACTGATAGCAAAAAACAACATAATGAAACACACATATCAATGTTTCTATTAAACACAAAAGAAACATAATTATTTAAGTTTGTCTACATTTTTGACTGTGTGTGTAGCTAGACCATATATGAAAATACTGAATAATGTAAATAAGGTATTTTTGTAACACACGTTATGAACGTACATTGGTCCAGGTGTATTCATAACCATCGATGTTGAAGACAGGCAAAACGAGGAAGTCCATTCTATCCAGAAGGCTGGTCATCTCAGGGTCACTGCCATAGGTGGACACAGCCTAAACATAAGCCAAACAACCTTTAGATTTACAGATCTCTCGAGTGAAAGACATACATTTAAAAAGATATTGTTTTTCCCGTACCTCCTTCACAAACCACTGACAGAAAGCATGAGAGATCCATTCTCTGGCATGAAAGCCACAGTCCATGAAGACGGCTGGCTTAGCAGAGCCTGTATTCTTTCCAATCTGGGGGAAATTATCAATTACAGCGTTTTTATTGTCAAAACCAACCATTTATATATTTAACTATTTAAACACCTTTATTATACTGGCAATCATTGTAGGTCATTTTTAAAACGAATGGACACTTCACTGTATTGAAGAGAGAACATTTAAATGTTCAAGTGTACACAAGGGTTTACAGAGTTCTGTTAAGGGGATTACCTTCAGAAGGTGCATGGGACGTCCCTCATAAGTGTTCCCGATCACCTGCCTGCTGATCAGGCCAGCATTAGCAGAGCTGATGGAGACTACCCAATCATTAATCTGTAGGTGAGTAAAACAGTAATTAAAACACCTGGAATGGAGAAAAAAATAAAATATATATATTTGCAGGTTATCATGAGTGCACTGGCAATCATACCGTTGCCCAGTTGTTGTACTTTGTGTAGTCATGGGCCTTTGTCGCCCTCCTGTCGTCCATCTGAGCCTCCACAGCCTCCTGAAGATTTTCATACATGACCCTGCAAAGACAATCATGGCCCATTTCGGGGTACCATGTATAGCATGGTATTTCAATATATATTTATTTTGAATCATAATATATAAGTGCAAGGTAGAGCACCCGCATGCTATACACTCTTAAAAATAAAGGTGCTTCAAAAGGTTCTTCAAGCGATGCCATAGAAGAACCATTTTTGGATACACAAAGAACCGTTTAGTAAAAAGTAATTTAAAGAACCATCTCTTCCTTAACTTTTTATAATCTGAAGAACCTTATTTCCCCACTAAGAACATTTTGTGAAACAGAAAGGTTCTTCAGATGTTAAAGGGTCATTGTGGAACCATGTAGACAAAAAGGTTCTTCTATGGCAGTGATAGGCAACTTCGGTCCTGTAGGGCATGTGGGGTCCTCCAGAGTTTAGCTCCAACCCTAATCAAACACACCTGAAGAAGCTGATCAATGTCTTCAAAATCACTAGAAAGTTACATGCAGGTGTGTTTACTTTGAATTAAGATTGGAGCTAAACTCTGCAGGACACCGGCCCTGCAGGACTGAAGTTCTATGGCATCGTGAAGCACCTTTATTTTTAAGAGTGTACTGTATTAATTTCAGAGTCTAATGCAACTTGTGTGTGTATGTGAAATACTTACTTAACGTCCATGCCACTCTGCTGTAAAATGGTGGAGACCATGTCAAGCTGGGCTGCAGGAACATGCATATCAACATTCATGCCAATGGTGACAAGGTCAGGACTGTCAGGCTTCCAGAAATCCACCTGCAGAGGGTGCAACATGTACACTTACTGAACTAGTGCATGTGCAAACGTGTGTCTTAATGAAAATCAAATCACTACCATCATTGTTTAGAACAAATACCATTTAAGATTACTAGTATTATTTTTTCAAGCAGTGTCTCAGAAAATAAATTGTGTCAAATTGTATTAAACAGCTCTTAGTAATACTTGGTCTAATTGGTGAATACACACACACACACACGCACACACACACACACACACACACACACACACACACACACACACACACACACACACACACACACACACACACACACACACACACACACACACACACACACATATATTTATATAATTAATTGAAATATTTACTGTAATAAATTATGCTTAAATTACACTGCATTTTGTCAAGATTTATATTTGCAAAACAATTCTATAAATAAATACATGAAAAAATTCTGATGCTTTTTGAAAATGAGCTGATAGTGTCATCCGGTGGCCAAGATTGGTCCTACACGATATTTGTAAGCTTGCATTTTTGTCTTGTGGCCCTTTTTTTCTTTTAGAATTTATAATAATAATAATACTAATTTTCAAAAATTACACATTATTATTATTATTTACCTTGTCACTCAGTGCTTCTAAACAAAATCTATATATCTTAAATAATAGTTAGCATTTTTAATTTTACCTTGATTTTGTGGCCTATTTCCCTGATGATTGTCACATCTTCCTCGGATTCAGGTGTCAGACGGAGGACCTTGTCTCTAGAGAAAAGTGGAGATATATATATACACCCTCTTAGATATTAGCTCCACATATTGTAATCTTTCTGTTTAAGGAGATACAAATATTTTCAAGATTTTACCCCAAAAATTTGGTTGGCTCACAGAGAGCAACAGCCACCAATCCCAAGAGCAAAAGGACCTTCATGTTGCCAGTATGTTCATGTTCTCCACACAGATCTCTTTTTATAATGCCAGGCTTTCAAGGGCCGCCCAGTCCTGACCTTCTCCAGAATGCCTTCATATGCATCATTTATAATTCACCTGTTGCACATGCTTTGGAAGATATTTTTAGCTATGATTTCAGGTGACAACAGCTTCAAATACAAATCGTTCAATCATTAACCGGTTATAAGACAGATGCTTAAATGTTAACAAAGAAAACAAAAACTTATCTGGGCCATCGTTATTTTTTCTTTTTTATTTAAGTAGTCCTAGACACATTTAAAGCTTTTTGAATGATAAGATGAGTACAAAATATGGAATGACCATTAAAAAGATAGAGAAAATAATCTATTTTTAAAGGGTAAATTATACCACAGCAAACAAACAAATAAGTTTTATGTTATTATATAATGTCTTTGTAAAATTAGAAATGACATAGCAAAACAAAAACAGTCAAGAACTTAAAACAAGTTTTTAATGTTCAGTGATTATGGTTTTCACATTCTTATCTCATATAGAAGTTAATATCTTACTACAGTTATCAATGCATTTTCTTGCTCTTGAAAAGCCTTGAAACATTGCAGTTGCACTATCACAAAGCATTTGAGTTAATTTGGTCAAAATATCATTTAGCAATTCACACTGTTGTACTGCATTCAAAAATATGTAATATACATTGTGGATTTAGTCAAATACATTATTTAAAGTGGAGAAGAAGAGTGACCTATGGAGATCACACATAGTTTTCGCAATATGCATTTTTTTACATTCTAATTTGATTTGGTATTTGTATGGTTGTATGTTAAATATAGTATTTTTTATGAAAATAAATTATTGTAAAGACAATGTAAATATAGAGCTTACGTAATATTTCAGTGTATGTAGTCAAGTGTAAATTTATTTGCATTATTCAGCCTGCATTCTTAAATATGTCAGACTGCAAATAACGTGATGCCAGTACACTTGACCTGAAAAAGAAAAGTTACCAGAGAAGCAAACTGATATTGGCACACACTGTTCAGTTTACTCTGCAGTCAGTTAAAGTGAATATGTTTATAGCAGAACAACACATCTTGATTAATGGTACTGACATTTGAAGGCAATTATCTCTGATCGTTACTGATACAGTAACTCATGTTTATCAGAACTATGCTTTAGCAGTGGATTGCCCAAGTACTGTTGTCGGCTAATCAAAAATATCTTATGGTAAAACAGGTTAATACAGATTTTCAGCCTTTAAGATCTTTTAACAGTGGATGTTGAATCAGTCTTGGAGGTTGTTGGGTTGAGCAGACCAGAGGTACAATGGCAGTTGACATTCATCTTTGAGCTAATGCTAAAGTTATTGCTAGATTGTCCAGACCCACAACCTAATAACATCAGTAGGTTCTTGCGAAAGTTGTGTCCTACAAACCCATACAGAATGGGATTTACACAACTGTTTAAATAGGAGATGCAGATGGTAAATGGCATGGCTGTGTCAATAACATCCAGTGTTTGGCAGTTTTCCACTACGCCAAGCGTGGCCAGCAGCTCCATGAAGTGGAAAGCTTGGTGAGGAGCCCAGCAAACAAAGAAAGCTAGCACAGTAGCGGCTATCATACGGAGAGTTTCGTCTTCCCGAGAGCGAACGCTTTTCCTCAACAGACCCCTGGAATCCAGAAGTGCCCGACCGATCAGACAATAACAGGTTATGATGACGAGGAAAGGCACAAGGAAACCTAGCACGCTTTTTAGCACGCTAAGGGTAACTAGCAAGTGAATCTGCTCGCTGCGGTGCCACACAGCGCACAATGTAGAGTTCCCAATGTCATACACATCCCGGCTTAACGCTGTAGGTGCACTGAGGAGTAAGGCAAACAGCCATATGAGTACACACGTGAGGTTGGCGTAGAAAAGTGTGCGTTGGCGTCTGGAGCGTACTGGATGTACGATAGCAAGATATCTATCAATGCTAAGAGCCGTGAGGAAGAATATACTAGTATAGAGGTTGAAGATGACCAATCCGGCACTTGCCTTGCACAGGAAGGTCCCAAACGGCCAATGGTAACCCATAGCTGTAAAAGTGGCCCAAAAAGGTAGCGTAATAAGGAAGGTGAGGTCTGATATGGCTAGATTGAGCACAAACACGTTTGCTACTGTCTTCAGCTTCATGTGGCGGTAGATGACAGCCACCACCATGCCATTGCCAATGATCCCGATGACGAAACTGCATCCGTAGACAACAGGGATGAAGGTGAAGATGAAGCTGTATCTTCCAGACATACTGCAGTTCAGATGGAGGCCCTCGCTTATTCCTGATGTTTTGTTCTCCATTTCTGGTCTCCACTTGTGTTGATTATGTGACTACAAATGTGTTCCGCTATCCACAGGGTGTGTCTGCAGTAATCAACACCAGCTTTAGGGTAAAGGCTTCACTGACACCTATAAAGGAGAGCAACATTAAATATCAGCCAGAGACCAGGGGAAGAGGCATCATTACCACAGCCATAGGCCGTAAACAGCGGCCGTGACACATGGCCATGAAAGAGCTCCTGCTACGCACTCTCATTAAGCTCTACGCATTAAAACTGTCCTCACTCATCTCGTTAAAAACAGATGCTTGATGAATCAGCCCTTTGAAATTACACTTATCTGTCCATCAGGAACCCCTTAAAATGCTCTCTAAAATGGTGTTTGTCACGGAACAAGGAAAACAAGTTCAGTGAAACTGTCTTTCTGTCTCTCTGTCTGTCTGTCTGTCGCTCCCTTGATCGATGAGCATTGTTGCTGATGCATTAATGCATGTAACTGGTTTGATTAGCAGAACTGTGTGTGGCAGTGCATTGGTCAAGTATGTTGGCTGATTAAAAAATATATTGTAGGACCTTTTGATAATCCCAAAATACATATAAATATAGAATTTCAGCAATGCTTTTTGCACTTAAGATGTCTTAACAGTGAATGTTGAATCAGTCTTGGAGGTTGTTGGGTTGAGCAGACCAGAGGTAAAATGATAGTTGACATTAATCTTTGAGCTAATGCTAACCATCCTAGTATAGCAACCTCTGCTAAAGTTGACTATATTTGTCTCTGTTTCCAAAAAAAAAAAAAATAAAGTTTTTTGCAAAACTCTCAAACACGGCTTTGTTCCTTAAACATTTTTCATATGAATGTTTTGATTATTAATATTATTATTCTCCTGGTCCAGTGAATTTTCATTGTATTGCTGTGCATTCTAAATCTGAATGGCAAATTCAGTAATTGACATGGAATTTGAAATACATTCTTAATTATATTTTAAGTAATTTCAAAATGGCCCATACATTTTTTTATTCTGATAGAATATTTAATTTTCTTGATGCTAATTAAGTTCAGAGGTATTAATTTATATTGTAGTGAAACCTCTTGCTTTCTTCATTTTCTCAAATAAGATATTTTTTTTTCCTTGATCATCACTTAAGTTATGGGTCAATTATGTCAGATGCAAATATATATATATATATATATATGCAGTGTTATGTCAAATAGTTATGTGTATTATTTAAAAAAGGCTATGAATGAATAATTGTTTCAAACAGATGGCAGATCAATTCAGTTGACATAATTTGCAAATCACAAATGTATTTCTATTTTGTTCTGCTTTTGGTGGAATCGTTGTTTATAGGTTGTGCAACATAAAATGAATGGATGGATGGATGGATGGATGGATGGATGAATGAATGGATGGATGGATGGATGGATGAATGAACGGATGAAAGGATGGATGGATGGATGGATGGATGGATGGATGGATGGATGGATAAATGAATGAATGAATGAATGAATGAACGGATGAAAGGATGGATAAATGAATGAATTAATGAATGAATGAATGAGAATGAATGAATGAATGAATGAATGAATGAATGGATGAATGAATGAATGGATGGATGGATGAATGAATGAATGAATGAAAGGATGGATGGATGGATGAATGAATGAATGAATGAATGAATTAATGAATGAATGGATGGATGGATGGACGGACGGACGGACGGACGGACGGGCGGGCGGGCGGGTGGATGGATGGATGGATGGATGGATGGATTGTACATTTGTGTTAAGGCTGTTTAGGTTATAAACAAAGTCCCATAAAAAATGTCAAATGGCTGCCAAACATAAACCATACAATTTAAATACAATATCAGGAAAAATCTGTAAAATAACATATTCTTTTTTTGTGTGTTTGTGTGTGTGAAAAACTTTTAATGAAAATGTCTGTAAAATAGTTTTTGCACTTTATTTCAATTAATATATTTTACTGTAATTTAACGTTTTTTGTCTGGCAGTCGTAGCTCCCAGTCATTTTACTTTTTTCTTTATTTTACCACGTCAGTGTAAAGTAGAAATGTTGCTATTTAAATTGAAAGCATACAATGAAATAATTGTGTCCCATATCTGAAGAATGAGTTTTGAAGCTTGTCCTCACAGCTGAAGGTAACATGGAGACTCTGAAAGCCTAATCATGCCCCGAATCACCTTCACATCTAGCAGCAAGTCTTTTTCTTGAGACGTACATATGGAAATCCCAAAAAACTATCAGTATTCACAAACAAATGCAAATGTCATGGAAAAGTCGTGGGAATTCATTGCTCAAAGTCAGGAAACCCTGTTGTCAAAGTGTGTGTCTTGAACATACTATAAGCAGATGGAAAGAAACTGTTCCCTGCCAGTGTTAGCTACAGCAGATCCTGCGCTCATGAAGGTCTTCTAACTACACCATTAATTGATGTAGGTGATAGAGGGAGAGAGAGACGTGCATTAGAGCATTGCAGAGTTGTTATGTTCCATACACAGTGTACTGAAAGGAGCTCAGCATGAGAATTTCTAATCAGCACACAGCTAAATAAACAGGTCACCAGGGGTCTAGGCTGTGGAAAGAGCCTGTGAGAAAATCAAACCTGTTTTAGTTAAAGAATGAGCTTGCTGCTACAGGATGGAGTGAGGAAAAATGATCCATTTAGAACATTGTCTATAAATGTCCAAAACTACAATAATAAAACATGTTCTGCATTCTTAATTAACTATCCAACATGAGTTTGGTTAACCACAAGAGGGAAAAATTCATTGTTTCAGCTACAAACTAAATCGAAATACAAACCAGGATTGTGCAACTAGTCCATATTTAGGAAGCGGATCTCTTTCAATATATTCCAACGCTGCAGAAAGAGGAATTTACTGTATGTACTACAAGCCAAAAACATGTTTGTGACTGAACTGATTTCACTCACTTTATTCCCTCTTATGTTTTTATTTTCTTAATCAGCTAGATGTATCTATTTTCAGGAATATGCTCTATATTCTTTATACTTCTAACTTGTAAGCTTATATTTTGGCTTGGATCAATTTTTAAGTATTTGTATACATTAGAGCATTTCTGGAACAATGTTCATCCACCGTGGTCCAACAAGTTAATGAAATATAATTAATATATAATTTAAATAGATAACCAATACTATGGGTGGAATCTATGATCTTTTTATGGGGGGGGGATATCCCATATGATGTGTGTGTATTGATAATTCACTAAATTAAATAAAGATCAAACATTAATTAAAAACGTTTAGTTATGCAGACATCCTTCAATTTAACTTATACTTCTTTCAAATAGAAATGATACATTTCTGTACATTAAAATATAAATCACACATTTAGAAATTGAATTGGCAACTTTTAATGAGTTCTCAATTAAGTTTTAATCTCATTCTGAATAGTGCACAGAAGTGCATTGAACATATTCATACATATTTGGCTTGGCCAAATTATTTGATTTCATAAAATACTTCAATTATAGTTATAATCCTGTTTCTTGTTTCTCACCTCAGTTCAGATTGAGGAATTGAATTACAATGTAAACGTCTATAAATTCAGTTCCAAAAGATGCACAGCCCTATCGAAAAGCATAATCTAAAACATCTAAAATATTGAAATAAATGAATTTGTTCAGGATAAATAAATGAATCATCACTCTTTGATTATACATTTCATGATTTTCTCGCCTCACATTTTCGAGGGATTTGATTTATGTGTAAAGTGAATGTAGGTTTCTTTAGTTTCACAGTCGGGATGTTTTAAAGGCATGCATTCTTCTGTAAAAGCAGCATCTATATCAGTTGCAGATGTGAGACGAGCACAACATCAGGGTGCCGAGGGTAACAGGATAATGAAATATCACCCCTGCATTTCTCCTCCTCAGGCCTGCTGCAGTAAAGCAGTTCCGCACATGTCACGCTTTGATTTAGTCCCGTTTTCTTTTTTAAATGAGTGTAACAGTAGGTGGCGGTAAATTTGACTGTTCAGGGAACACAGAAGCTAAATGTGTGCGACTGGCTCACTTTTAGTTGTGCATTTGTTCCCATGCTGTTTCTCTGGATTCACTTTGATAACATGGGAACGCATTACTGAGAATCAAGATTCAATTAAATACCTGCAACAAATATTGGTGCAAGTTATGTCAGAAAGATTGTATTTAGGAGTTACACCACCACAAAGACAGAACTACGAGTGGGAAACTCAGAAGTTTCTTTAAGCTTTCTTTGAGTTTCCTAGTTGGGAGTGTGTCCATGAGAAAACATTTCAGATTCAATGGATGTATAAATGGTACATTTGTTCAAATTAATTAAATTATTATAATTGTCTATGAGTTGCATCATAAGCACACGTATCCACATTCTTTATTTGTCATTTTGTTGGAGCAGAGTTTGAAAATCTTGTTGAAAAAATATGTTTTAACATTTTGTTGCAACCATAATGACTTGATTATTATGTGCACTGGATGTCTTAATGACTTTCCAACTCGTAAACGCGCACTGCCCAGGAGAACTTTAACACACCGTACATAAACACATACAGTAAGAACAGGAACACACAGCACCAACGTAACTACTCTTAAGCTAGATAATAGTTTGATAATAATCATAATTGTTTCTCCCAGACCGCAATTATGTTAAATAGAGAGCAAATGGAAACTTTAAATGGAGACTGTAAAAGGCAAAATGCACCTTTATATTAGTGTGCCAAATGCTATTAAATAGCAGATACAGGACATTGTTGCATTTCCACCATTTAATGGACTAGTGTGGGATGGCGTACAAGAGAGCAATGATGCATACCATGATTGTATTGTGCAGTTGCATGAATATAGAGTTGTTTTCACCAGAACCAATAAGAGTAAATGTTTTGAAACTGCATGGATGCTTTGCTGAAACTCTTTATTAAACGTTAAATATGGGGTAGAGTGGGGGAAACAAGTGTTCACAAGATAAAGTCAAGATACATTTGATTTTTAACTATATGGACTACGTTGACGAGAGTCATGTAGACGTTCTCCCTAAGAAGTATACACGGGCGAAAAAACGGATTTCACAGTAAATGGTCTAATTTTCAGCAGTGTTTTAAATCTTGTTGTTTTGTAGAACATCACAGTTATGTATGATATGAGAACAGTAGCCCCCCACTCTACCCTACATAATGGTGTTATTTTGATTTGAATTTAATTTGAAGTCCAATTTTCATTTTTCTATTTAAAATAAACATCTGAAGAAAGAAGATTATAAAATTAAGGTAAATATAAAATAAACAATGCATATATGACATGCTCTTAAAAATAAGCAATACATAAATAAATAAATGCATGTTCAAAATCCAAGAATCATGGATGTGGTATAATTTGACGGGTTCAGATGCAAAAGCCTCTACATGCTGATTGAAATGTTCTTCTAAAGCTAACATAAACAGGAGCCTGAGAAAAATGCTAATTTAGATGAATATTTCAGATGACACTTAGATGCTTTTGCATCCGCACCCTTCATTTCTTCTTTTTATTTTGAGATTGATTTTGAGGTCAAATGTCACCTGGATATATTTGAATGGGATTTACACTTGCATCTGTCTGAAATGAGCTCTGTTTAATCAGAAGTGTAGCGTGAGCACCATCATCTGGCAGAGCGTTAAACTGCCCACTAAAAGTCATCTCTGATCTAGTTAAAGATTCACTCAATCAGCCCCTCTCTCACTTCGGAGATGTTTCACGTCAAATTCACCTCATCAGCACAACTGTGGCCACTAAAAAAACAATTATCTTCCCTCCTCTCCCGCTGGGGCGGCAGAGACGGGGTTTATATAGTTCTGTTGACTGGATTAACAACAGATGGAATGACACGGACATCTGTCGGACATTTTGTTTAGCCGAGCACAAACATAAGCCCGACACGGCAATTTAGCTTCTGTTATCGTGTTAAAGTTCTCAGTAGATGGATGAGAGCTGCCGCCATGGGAGTTGTGGACCACAAATATTAGTCAGCCTTAAGACTGCAGCTCAATAAAACATAGGGTTTGTCTGATGCTGAGCTGAAGAGATGATAATGTTTTTAACAATGAGAGACAGATAGCACAATCACTTTGTACTGAAACTTAGTGAGCTGTTTGAAGAGGCAGTTCTCCAAACTGTTCTAAAAGCCTAGTCTCATGGAAATGAGTATAAATAGCACGGTTTTCAGTTTCTATTTGGCATTCTATTTATATGCAGAAATTGACTTTAGCGTGCATATTATATACATGTGTTTGACATGCATATAATACGCAGTTTTCACATGCATATGATACGCAATGTCTTGGCATGCATATGCAGTTTTGTCATACATGTAATCGAGAATGAGGAATTACATCACAATCTTTTCACTCCGCAATGCATTTTGGGAAGGCGCCGCCATCTTAGCAGGATACAATCCGTTCCCATGGTTACTTCTCATTCTTTATAGGGATAACTGCTTATCTTTTTTCTTGTTTTTGCCTTTAAGTTAAACAATCATTCATTCTTCATTGTATCATTAGCAGGAAGATAAGCTAATTTATCACATTGCATGATCATTAGATTTTTTTTCCCTTTTATGTTTTGTAGAATATTAATAACAATGTTGATCTGATTAGCGTTAAAAACAGTGCCACCCGCTTCAGCCGTCATATTCAATTATTCACATACAAGTGTGTTCAACAAGCTGACAGAAATCACTTTCTTTGTTGGAAACATTAAAATGACAAAGTCTAATTGTTGTCGTTATAAATATTCATTTGTACATGGAGAATCAGAGATTGAGGGTCACATTCAGCGAGTTTTACATTTATTTCAACAAATGACAAGCAAAATAAAATCCCCAGGAGCCTGTGAACACTTTTGTAGCATTTTGAATTGTTGGTTTAATGTACTAAGACAGTGTTGCTAAAAGACATGCAGGTGAGCCAGAATATTAACATGTTTAGACATTTCAAGCATTTCCCTCCCTTTAGAAAACCTAGCCCTAAAGTAGAAAGCGCTTATGGATTAAGACCGTGATATTTAATATTCATATTTTGGGCTCATCTATTTTTCTGCACACACCATGACTTATTAGTAAGGCGTGTACAGAATGTGGTCTTTTATTATCACGGTCTTGGTGCATTAAGCGTGTTCTTATGAGAGGAAAATGCTTAACGTAAATAAACATGCTGCGTTCACATTTTGAGCTTATATGCGTATCACTGTACATAGTATGTGCTTTACAGTTTTGTCTTTATCACTGCTAACCATATTTCAATGACATCAGAATATTTATGAAATGACATGCTGTATAAACATGTACTTGACTGTCATCAAAAAGCACATTTATTTGCAGCTAATTACATTTACCATCAATCTGCTATAATACATTTTCATTAAATTACAATTAACATGCAACAAAGTGTTTGAAATCATAAGTTTTCACATAAGTATATTCTTGGTGAAAGTGAAACAAGTGAAAAGTAGTAGGCTATAGTGTCTGTAACAAGTACTCGTTTAGATACTAACGTATGCTTAGTTTTCACAAAGGAAAGCTTAAAACTAAAAACTGTATTTAAATAATTGTAACAAATATAAATTATTTCATCAACATTAATATAGTACTGATTAACAAATTCCCTTGTAAAGAAATAAGGTTAACTTGCTGGCCATGTCTGTGGGCTTTTAATCGAACCTGTTCTATCACTGGTGCATTTAAATAACATTTCAAGTTGTGAATATAATCTGACAACTGGTATCAAAAATGATGTTTCTTAAATCATGCACAAAACGTTTTCCCTATTCTAAAGTGTTAACAAATATGCATTAGCTGGATTAGCCTGAAAATGTTTTTGCATGATTTAAGAAGCATCATTTTTGATGATTAACAACTATTAACAACTACCTTATTAATAGTTAGTAAGGTAGTTGTTACATTTAGGTATTGAGTAGGATTAGGGATGTAGAATAAGGCATTAATATGTGCTTAACCCTTTAAGAATCCAGCGTACCGCGGCGTGACGCCTAGTGGTCACAGGGTAAAGTCGTCAGAAACAAAAACTCTAAAAAAAAACAGTTGGACATGTCATATATCCATGGAAAGCTGAGATTCTTGTGATTTCAACTATGTAAATCATTTTATAATGTACATAATGCAGACATGCATGATAGTACAGACATACATAGAATAACACAGTAGTGATGCAATATAACACCAATATAAGAAAAAACCCACAAATTAAATAATGTACTATGTACATAAATATAAATATAGGAAAACAATGTATTTAGATGATAAATTATAAATATATATGTCATTTTGAAAGTGTACACATTTTGGATTCTATAAATAAATGTCACTATAATGTGTTTATGCTTCAGTTAGTGTGTCAGCAATTATTGACAGTGAATGAGAAACTGAATAGCTCTACGAGTAACCTTTCATTAGAGCCCAAAATGATGACTGTACATTAAAGCATTCAAGAATTACAGCATTGTATGTGTCGTTGGTTATAAAGGGTCACTTGGAGTCTCCCAAGTGTACATTTTTTGGAAGCGTCTAGACATAAACTTAGATAAACATGTGTAAAACACTAATTTTCTAATATATTGTTTATCAAATGGTAAATTTGGCTTGGTAAGGCTTCATTCTGTGATCCCAATGTATTTCCAGTTCATACCTCCCAGCTCTATTCATCTGCAGGCTTCTATTTAAAAAAATGAAGGCGGAATTATTTTTTTCTTTTTTTAGTGTATTCAAAGTGCTATTACTCAATATCAATAAGACTTACAGTGATTCTGACTGTTGAGAAACACACCTCAGAGTGTCACCTTTCAAATGAGACCAACATCATGCATATCATCCAAATGGCCCAAGAACAGCATGCAATTTACTTTGGGTATGCCTTTTTAGGCGTTTTAGGCCAATTTTACAGGAATCGTAAAGGGTTAATTACTACTAATACATGGCTAATATTCTAGTGACATGTATGCTAATAAGCAAAGAGAGCTTAAAATAAATACTCTTTAATATTTGTATTAAAGAGTAGGCATTGCCTCTATTAAACATTGTAGTCTGCATCTAAAATTGCATACTCTCTCTAATTTAATTTGAATAGTATATCATGAAACGTATACTCTATATAGTATGAATATGTGTAGTTTGAATGTAATCCAGACACACTCCATCCATTGCATCACTATACTGCCATTCACAGCTCCTCTACTGTGGCCTCATGGGATAGTAACGTGCACATCAGAACTTCAGAGTCTCGCCGGAAGTGGTAGATCATCCAGCTTTCTTTCGCCTACTGTTTTATAAAGGCTGTGAATTCATAAATACTACTGCTTTTCACCTAATATATACTATTTAACATGAGAAATAAAAAAAGAAGAAGAAGAAGAAGAAACAACATGAAATTGAGAAGATATTTATAAACATCTCCTACTCAAACTCAATTGGTTAAAGATTTGGACTAATATTAATAATAGATAACTAACTTGCCTAAGTGTTTTATGCATCCGGCCACTGGTCACTTTGTTGCAGATGAACAGGGCTTTAAAATGGGTTTTATTTATTGATATATATATATATATATATTATGCAGTTTATTGTTACTGTGAATCAATAGCATTGAGTCAGTCTTGATCACAATATCTGTAAGTTACAGTATACTGCAGATGGATTTTCATCTAGCAACAAAAATACCTTTGTTCTTCTTTATATAGTATGTACATGACTAAAAAAGCCTATGGAATGTCCTCATTTAGATAGCAAGGTAAATGTGTTTGTTAACGACATTATTCTTAAACGAACCATGCTATACTTTACTGTATGTGCAGCATACTGTAATGCACCAGACTTAACAAAGTGCTTTGAGTCTCATAACAGTCTTTTAACATCATTCTGTAACCATCATATCTGCAAGTACTTTGTTCATTCAACAAAAGTCAAAGAAATCACTCGGCATGGCTTTTTCATTAAAGTGAACATTGGTTGGGTTAAATGAAATGACCCCATATAAAATAACTTCTTATGAAATGTAATAATATTAATATAATAACATAATTCATAATATAACATTAATATATTTGTAGTATATATATATATATATAGAGAGAGAGAGAGAGAGAGAGAGAGAGAGATAGAGATTTTTTTATTTATTTCAGTCTCTAAGTAAAGAACAAAACAAAGTCTTAAGGTAAACCTTTCAGTGAGGATGTTCAGGGTGGTTTTAAGGTGTTGCTTATCTGACCAAAAGGTCCACCCCCAATCATCCACCATGCAAAAAACACAACCACAAATAATAGCACACTTCTCTTTAATAAACTGCATTATTATTCAGTATTACTCATGTCTGTATGGGAAGAGATGTTTTATTTATATTATTTCTTCTAGTTTAATATTTATGGCAAAATCTTAACTATGCAATGCAAATATCAATGTTTATTGATATTTACATGCTCAATAAACATGATTAGATTTTAGTACATTTTACATGCTTACAATGACATATAAACACATTCAAAACTCCAAATAAACCAGAACTAGTCCTACCTGATGCAGTGGATAAGAAATCACAGTTTCAGAGTGAGAGCAAAAGTGCATGAACTGCTCAAACAAGACGAGAACCAGTCAAAGCGCTTGACACTTACACAAACATCAGCATGTACAAACACACAGCATGCCCACCCCCCACTGATGAAAACATGGCTCACGTCTCATGTATTTCCACAGAATCTGCTTGTTAGGACAACCACCCCCAGCATACACCCACTCAGCTTTAGCACTCCTCCCATCTGAGTGGCACATCTCCAGCTCAGCGGTCAGTTATTTCATGTCGTCCTCCCATGCCATGAATCGTGCAAAGGCAAATCATGACAGCTCTAATTGGCCTCCCCCAAAGATATATTTATAGCACTGTCACCAACATGAGACATCGGAGATGAAGAGGAAATTGGTTGTCTCCTGTTCCTTTTCTGTCCTTCAAGATCAAATGTGACTTTTTTCCATTGCGGGCTCCCCTAAAAAAACACGCGAGTACAAACTCTGTACTATATGGCCGTTACGTCACTGATTGAGTGACGTACTGAGTGCACAAACTAGAAGGCTTGAGGATCAGATCTGACATCTGAGACAGAAAGGATAGGAAAAGAAAACAAAGTGGGAAAGCAGCGGTCTGTTGGGAAGGCTGGAGCCGACTGCGTGTAAACATGAGAAAGAACATGGAGAACTTGTTTGTGAGAGTTAGATGGACTGACCTATGAGGTCAGATCATCTGAACCAATTCTGCAGTCGTGGATGTTCTTTCATGCCAGTTCAAATCCAGTTTACCTCTATTTTTGCATGATTGGTGTGGGTAGGAAGCGGAGTGTGCTAAGATTTCAGATCAGTGAATCCAAAAAACGACTTTTTAAATTTTTCTTTTGGTTCTGTTAAGAACCGTATTCTTAACACATTTTGGTTCTGCTGAACACAGTGGAGTTTTTGTGTCTTGATGGAGACATGTGACTCTTCTGAAGTATTGCATAAGCTACTTTATTTATTAAATGAATTTGCTGTTATTAATTACTCTCTTGCTATTCCCATAAGATAATAAAGTCATTATTGTGTTTTCTTTGCACATAAAAAGTATCCTCGTATCCTCATAGTCGCTGTTTTTACTTTGTACTGTTCTCTGAGGTCCAGTCATAATTTTCTAAGAATTTACATCAAAAACATCATAATTTAGACATAATAGGCTATTTTCTGTCCTGTTCTGAGCTCCCTCATCAGTACGCTCTGTTTGAAAAGGCGTGGCAGATTGTGGAGTCAGAAGTAAACGCCCACTGCTATGATTGGCTAACACTTATATGTTTGACAGCATATGTACTTCACAGATGGATGCTGTGGTGGTTTAGGTTAAAACCACATGCATGATCTGTTTAACAGACAATGAAATAGTGATCACTTTAAAAAGCAGTTACTCACACTTGTGTGTTGCAAATTTACTGTCGGATCCAATAGTTGGCACAGCATCGTATTTTAGTTGCAATCTTTCTGAAAATACTGCATCAAATTGTGCTTTGTTTGTACATGAACCCACGGTGAAATAAAGCCACTAAACAGAAAGCTTTCATAATGGTGTATATATGTACTCGTTTTGCCTGTATCATTTTAATATTCCAACTGCATAGGGCACTTTCAATAAATGGAGACTTTATTAATAATAATAATAATGGCTCTACAAGATGGACATTATGACAAGATGAAAATAAAATAGAATGCTTATGGTTCAACATTTTTTATTTATATACTAAATATTGTATGTGATTTTTTCTTTTATGTAACAAGGGTTGCTGTTAGGGCACAGGCCGGAGTCTCATCAAACTATATCGGCCTGGGTGAGGGTGTAAGATATTCAAAAGACTTGAAACAACCTGTGACCCCAGGTAATGCCACTGATGATGTGCCCTAGCATAGCATCAAAATATGTTTTAGAAGCATCGATGCTTTCATTCAATATATATGTTTGAGAGAGAGAGAGATAGCGAGAGATATAAAGTAATTTTAAAACATAGCATAGGGATAATTCACAAAAAAAAGAAAATATTGTCCTCACAATTTGCTCCAAACCTATACGAGTTGAGCAGAGATGATATTTTGAATAATGTTGGTAACCAAACAGAAGCAACCAAACATACATTGACATCAATGTTAATATATGATTGGTATTTTGACTACATTTGATCTCATGTTAATTAAGGCGGTACTGTAACTTGATGAAATGAAGAAAAGCAACTTGTTGACTCTCTTTCCAGGAAACAGGTGTCTTAATGTTAAATTCACCCGTTAATAATAATTCAGTCATAATTTACTGACCCTCATGCCATTCCAAATCCATAAAACCTTTTATTATCTATTTTTCAAAATGTTAATGTTACTGTATTTGTTTTCTTCCACACTAAGTGTGAAATAAGACTATCTTATAATTAATGTCTGGTGGTTTTCCAAGGCAAAGCAACAGAGTGGATTACACGAGATATGGTATCTTCTGACAAGAAAACTCACAGAAACCTGGGTATATCAACAATGGCAAACCTTGAGAAAAAGCAGCTGCATATTACAAACAATTGCATTATAGGAGACTGGCACGTTGCATTAAACCCAGCCAAAATAAATTCTGCGAGGATGTGAAGGCTGGTGTTATCACCTTCCCAAATGTTTCTCACATCCCCTCGTGAGTGTAGTTGAATGCAAACGTATCTCTCTTACCTTGTGTGTGTGGTAATGATTCAATTGATAGCATATAAGAAAAACGAAAAACAAGCAATGAGGTCAATAGCTTAAACAATGAGGACAAGTTTGCTTAAACATTTGCCAACACAGCTAATGATATGATTGCTCAATTGTTTTCACCTTTGTTTATTTGTTGATTGACACTTTACACTAATTTATCTAAATTTATGTTTTAAAATTACTCTCTATCTCTCTCTCTCTCTCTCCCTCCCTCTCTCTCTCTCATACATATATATTGAATGAAAGCATCGACTCTGCTTCTAAAAACATATTTTGATGCTATGCTAGGGCACATCATCAGTGGCATTACCTGGGGTCACAGGTTGTTTCAAGTCTTTTGAATATCTTACACCCTCACCCAGGCGGATATAGTTTGATGAGACTCCGGCCTGTGCCCTAACAGCAACCCTTGTTACATAAAAGAAAAAATCACATACAATATTTAGTAAAATAAACAAAAAAATGTTGAACCCTAAGCATTCTATTTTATTTGCATCTTGTCATAATGTCCATCTTGTAGAGAAATTATTATTATTAATAATAATAAAGTCTCCATTTGAAAGTGAAAGTGCCATATGCAGTTGGAATATTAAAATGATACAGGCAAAGCGAGTACATATATACACCATTATGAAAGCTTTCTGTTTAGTGGCAGTATAACTTGTTTGGAAATCTTCCATTGTAAGTTTTATGTGTTATGTTAATGACAAAGGACATATCTTTATCTCTGTCCTTTTCCAGATACCAAGGTTCTGAAAATATTTACTGCCACTTTCACCGGGGGCTCATAAGAGGTTGTTAGCTTAGCTGCTGCTGCATGACATCCGTTATTTTATGTAACTGGAATGTTTTATTGGGTCGTGTTACTATGATGCATTATCTTCGGATGGCTCATATCAAGCCAAGTGTTACGACCTATAAACCAACATGAAAGGTAATTAGAGACCGAATCCCAGGTCCACAGATCTTCAAAGAAAGGGGTCATATTTGTGTGGCCTTCCTAATAGTCAGCTTGGGTTGAACAACAGTGATATTTGAGAGATATTACAGCCTAAATCCGCACACTTCAGGGTCTGTATTTCACAAGTCTGTGCAATAAGCGGAAACCAGTCTTCTAGTTTATGGATATTGCTGTCCCTAGATTAAATCAAATGTTTCTAAAACACTATAGCTTTCAGAGACAGTCTCCCAAATGTCAAAAAACACAAATTTGTTATCCCAAACAGGAAAGAGAGTTTGGGGGAAATTGTGGGAAAGACACTGGAAATGAGAAAATAATTTACCACTACTTTCTCTATGATTTTGGCTCTTTTAAAATGAATCATATTCGTTTGGTATGATGGATGTTGAGGTTTTATAATGCATGCATATATTTATAGATAATCCATGTGGTTCACTGAACTGAAACATGATTGATATAACAATTTAGAATTTAATTCCACTATGTTTACCGTTGTGTTTCATGTTGTGCCATGCCAAACATAACTAAATATATGTAATGTTATGTGCAATTTGTTGTGGCAAGTCTACATCTGAGAAAATGAGGATTTATTTAATCTATACTTGTATATGGATGCCCATATCCTAACTATAGGCTTGACGTAATCATTTCCAGTAACAAACATTTGTCTGTTCATACTGATTTCAAAAATATCTGCTAGCACAAGTAACATTTCTGGATGGGAGGTTTACATAAACAAGGAGGATATACTAGGGTGTAATTGTATAAGCAGTGTCCGTAAATTTGTGATGTTATTGTGACATTGTAAGGTCAACAGTTAAGCTTAGCCTTATCTTGAACCTTTCAACTTACTGGTCACAGATTGAGGAAGTTTTGAAGTCGATGTGCCATTGCATTTTGCACAATTGGGAATCATTCATTCATTAATTAATTACTGAATTCATTAATTCGTACATACTTTACATACATGCATGCATCCATTCATTGATTCATTCATTTGTGCATTCATTCATACATTAATACATTTGATGCTTGCATGCAATTTGTTTGATGGATTTGATGCATTCATTCATTCAATGCATGTATTCATCCATTCATGCAATAATTAATTAATTCCTTCATTGGGTACAAACATTGATTCATTCAACGCATGCATTCATGTCATGCATACATTCATTCAATGCAATACATTCATTTATTTGATGCATTTGACATTCATTCATGCATTCTATACATGCACTCATTCAGTGCAATTAATTTGTTCTATGCATTCTTTCATCCTATATTTGCTTGTATTCAGTGCGATTAATTCATTTGATGCATTGATTCATTCATTCAGTGCATTAGTTCATTTATTATATTCATTTATGTGCAGTGTTTCATATTTTTAGAAAACAATATCTGTAAATGAAGTACATTGTCTTTTTTACTCTGATGTTTTGGGCAGGAAGTAGGAGGCTATGTTGTTCAAATCTTAGTATGTGTTTGGGTTTCCCAACCTGTTTTCTGTAATGCTTGAGAAGAGCAGGACAGAGGGGTCATTGAATTGGTTCTTTCAGCCGTGACATACTCAGTTTCAGCTCACATGTCCAGCACCTCTTACTGGGCCTCTGGACCAGGTTTTCTCTCAGCTGAATCAACAGAGTCCTACCAGAATACTGTGATTTAGAGGGGACATGCCTCTTCATGTACTTCTCCATGGGCTGTGAGAGGCTCATCACTTTAACAAACATTTAAGTCATATTAAACCATGGTTAGAGCAATACAAATGGGAAAACTGCTGGGCCAAGCCTGACTAGAAAGAAAAACAACTTAATTGTGTGCCTTTGTGAAGAACTAAAATAGTATTTCTGAATGAACAGTTACTTCCAGCCTGGTCTCATAGAAATACGTAACTCTGTGCACTTTTTAGCAAGACCGTTTTACGTATCTTAACGCACATTTCACCACAGGTTCAACGAGAAATGTTCACTGAGTGGCACTAAAACACAGGTTAAATGCGTGAACATTGGCACATATTAATTCCGTAGATATAGGTACATATTGCTGTGTTTTTATTACACCGCTACAGAAACGTATTGCGGCGGTTCAGAATTGAATTATTGGGGGTCTGTCTCTAAAAGTTAATGCTCTATTGTTTTGGAAATATGCCCTAAACCAAACCCAACCCTAAACCTACCCGATAGTGTTAACAAATGCAAAACTGATATAAAAACATATTTGTTGATACAACCGTGCCATTTCAACTTCCTTATATGCTGATTTGAACTGCTCTGTCCAACCGTGAATACACGGGATGTCTCCGTACTCCGTGAGCTGCCAAACAAACTTACTGTCTATGAAAACCAATAGATATGAAGCTGCGATACTAACGTTAAAAAGCATAATTTTTCAAATCTCCCAACTTTTTAATATTGTTTCGAAGTCGTAACATGATATTCTTCAAATAATTGAGCAAAAAGTAGCACTTTATTAATCAAAACTCTGTCAATTTGTGTGAAAAAAGTAAAAGGTGTCAGAGTTTTACTGCCTCTAGTGTTTGTTTCTTTTGTTACATATTTCTTGTCTCGCCAAAAAGTGCACCAGGTACATAAATGCTATGAGACCAGGTAGGTTACTTCACACATGAAACATGTAGATATGTGTTGCAGGAGAGCAGCAAACAGACAATCAGATCTAAACAACAAAGGTATGCTGGCTTTGACCATTCACTATGTATCTATATTTCTCTCAGGATGGGACTTTTTATGGATAACTTGTTATGTGTTTTGGCTATTTGGCAGCAACACATCAATGGTGCTTTTGGGGTCTAAAAACACAACTAACTAAAAAGTTACAGTGTTTTTATTAAACTGCTGATCTGTGAAAACGGCAATTTCATGTGAATGCATATTATGTGTTTGCATAGTATTATGTGTTTGATATTGTTGCAATGTTTGTCAGTGTATGTAAAATATGTTCAGCATGAATCAGTGTGTAATTAAAAAGAAAAACAATGAACGTGAGAAACAGTTCTTCATAATTCACTTTAAGAGGACCTTTGGGATTTTGCCAAAATTAAATATGGAGTCGCTTTCAAGACAGACCTCCTTGACTAACTATTTATGTCCCATATCCTGTTGACAGTGCTTTCATTGTCATTCTAGAACATTCTTTCAGTGTTGTTAGGTTTAATGTTAGTGTCTCTGCTCAGTGATAGTGACCTTCTGCAAAAGATGTAGAGATTCACAAGAATCCAAACATTGTATTTGTGGATACCGGAAATTATTTTAACTGACTTGTTGGACACTGTTTGGTGCCCACTTTCACAAGAATGGAGAAGGATGTTATCCCATATCCTGTTTGTAGGAGGGTCTATGAAACCCTGTTTAAAGGAGACAATGGGAACAATTAGTCAGGAAATCTCTCAGAACTACACAGTGCAACATGTCAATCAGACAGTGAGGGTCGTGACGTTAACTTAGCAATGTTCTCTTGCCAGGCTTGATAATACTGAGAAGTTTACTCAATTCATATGTCATACTAATGTCAATTGCACAAAACATTATATTAAAGTTTAGAAGCTTGCTTTATTTAGTTAGCTATTTCCTATCCCACAGGCAAATCATTTTATATTACATTTAATATATTCTAAATATAGAAATAGCTTATAAGATAATCATATTTACATTTAGTAAATAAAATATAAATGTAGTGTGTGTGTGTGTGTGTGTGTGTGTGTGTGTGTGTGTGTGTGTGTGTGTGTACTATTTTGGATTCCAACTTATTACTGTATGTACAGTAATACTGTTTACCAGCCTTATGACATCAGATGTGACATCACTTTTTAATGTCTCATCATTAGAATTTGGACTATCTGACATATGGGTATTAAGTTCCATCATATTTTTAACAAATGATTGGAACATTTTTCCCCTCATTAAAAAGGTCAACTGATCTTTACAAATATATATATATATATATATATATATATATATATACATACATATAGGTGCTGGTCATATAATTAGAATACCATCAAAAAGTTGATTTATTTCACTAATTCCATTCAAAAAGTGAAACTTGTATAATGTATACATTCATTCCACACAGACTGATATATTTAAAGTGTTTATTTATTTTCATTTTGATGATTATAACTGACAACTAATGAAAACCCCAAATTCAGTATCTCAGAAAATTAGAATATTACTTTAGACCAATACAAAGAAAGGATTTCTAGAAATCTTGGCCAACTGAAAAGTATGAACATGAAAAGTATGAGCATGTACAGCACTCAATACTTAGTTGGGGCTCCTTTTGCCTGAATTACTGCAGCAATGCGGCGTGGCATGGAGTCGATCAGTCTGTGGCACTGCGCAGGTGTTATGAGAGCCCAGGTTGCTCTGATAGTGGCCTTCAGCTCTTCTGCATTGTTGGGTCTGGCATATCGCATCTTCCTCTTCACAATACCCCATAGATTTTCTATGGGGTTAAGGTCAGGCGAGTTTGCTGGCCAATTAAGAACAGGGATACCATGGTCCTTAAACCAGGTACTGGTAGCTTTGGCACTGTGCAGGTGCCAAGTCCTGTTGGAAAATGAAATCTGCATCTCCATAAAGTTGGTCAGCAGCAGGAAGCATGAAATGCTCTAAAACTTCCTGGTATACGGCTGTGTTGACCTTGGACCTCAGAAAACACAGTGGACCAACACCAGCAGATGACATGGCACCCCAAACCATCACTAACTGTGGAAACTTTACACTGGACCTCAAGCAACGTGGATTCTGTGCCTCTCCTCTCTTCCTCCAGACTCCGGGACCCTGATTTCCAAAGGAAATGCAAAATTTACTTTCATCAGAGAACATAACTTTGGACCACTCAGCAGCAGTCCAGTCCTTTTTGTCTTTAGCCCAGGCGAGACGCTTCTGACGCGGTCTGTTGTTCAAGAGTGGCTTGACACAAGGAATGCGACAGCTGAAACCAATGTCTTGCATACGTCTGTGCGTAGTGGTTCTTGAAGCACTGACTCCAGCTGCAGTCCACTCTTTGTGAATCTCCCCCACATTTTTGAATGTTTTTTTCACAATCCTCTCCAGGGTGCGGTTATCCCTATTGCTTGTACACTTTTTTCTACCACATCTTTTCCTTCCCTTCGCCTCTCTATTAATGTGCTTGGACAGAGAGCTCTGTGAACAGCCAGCCTCTTTTGCAATGACCTTTTGTGTCTTGCCCTCCTTGTGCAAGGTGTCAATGGTCGTCTTTTGGACAACTGTCAAGTCAGCAGTCTTCCCATGATTGTGTAGCCTACAGAACTAGACTGAGAGACCATTTAAAGGCCTTTGCAGGTGTTTTGAGTTAATTAGCTGATTAGAGTGTGGCACCAGGTGTCTTCAGTATTGAACCTTTTCACAATATTCTAATTTTCTGAGATACTGAATTTGGGGTTTTCATTAGTTGTCAGTTATAATCATCAAAATTAAAAGAAATAAACACTTGAAATATATCAGTCTGTGTGGAATGAATGTATACATTATACAAGTTTCACTTTTTGAATGGAATTAGTGAAATAAATCAACTTTTTGATGATATTCTAATTATATGACCAGCACCTGTATATATATATTAAAGACCCCATAGACCAGATTCATACAAAGGTAATGTTAACAGGTAACTCCACGACAATGTATAAATTAAATGTAGTGTATATACATTTATTTTAGGAATCTAGCATTCATATACAGTATATCCGCTCCCACGGATGCCCCAGTGTCTTTACGAAGAAGAAAAAAAGCTGTCTAAAGGTACACATTTGTACCTTAAGTACACCTAGATGGCACAAATTAATACCTTAATGTATATGATAGTACTTTGTGCCTAAAGTGTATATACTGTGTTAGTATGTTTTGGTCTCTTTTTTTCTCAAAGTGTACATAGCCTTCTGTTGAAAACTCTGTCTGATTCTTTGAACTGATGTTAATCCTTGAGCCATCCAAGATCCAGCATCCAGACTCCTCCCAGTCAAGGTTGGCATGGCAGTATAATGGCAAGAGGGTGTTTGGTGGCACATTTAATAAAAGTCCAAGCAGACCACTTGAGTAAATATTATCAACCCTCCCTTTTCAGACACAACAGATCCCCCGATTCAAGCCTCAGCTCACTTTCTCTAATTAAGCACAGACTCTTATAAGGAAGTGTCAGCCCAGGACAGCAGTGATGGGACACCAGGGGAGGACCACTGCTATCCTGATCAACACCCTCCCTCACACATTACAGACAGTCACTGAAGCCCAGCAGAACTTCAGTCAGCCAAATCAGGGTCAAAGGTCAAGCACTGGAGAGCCTTTTTTGCATCTACTCACTGCAGATTTTGAAGCACCTTTATAACTGCCAGACTAGAAATCAACCCTAAATCTTAGCTGTTGGAGACTGGCCAGGCATGTGTTGTACATGGGAAATATTGTTTGAGTCTAGGTTGTGTTCTTTTGCCAGAATGTTGTAGTGGATATTAGCATGTCTCTAAATACGCAACAACTTAAGCTAGCATTATGTCCCTTGTCAAAAAGAAGTATTGAATGTGTACTTGTTGTGTACTTCAAATTTTTAAAAAATGCTGTGCTTGGGGATAATATATTTTTTTATAAAAAAGGCCACTAAAGTGTGCTTTAGGTGAGTACACAATCATTACTTTTTCTGCACACACTAAATAAAAAGTTCACTTTGAAATACTCTACGTTTGAATAATATTTTGTTGTGCTTTATAAATACCATTATTTTGATGTGTTGACTAACCTACTAAAGCACATGTAGTACTTGTGTCAGGGTTCTGCCCTGACACACTGTTTGTCTTGTGTTTGTTCTTGTGTTAGCACATGGCTTTGTCTGCCACGTGCTTCTCTATCCCCTCATTTAATCTTTACCACACCCTCTTGTTAGCCCTTGTTAGTGTAATTGCTTTCACCTGTTCTTCGTGTGCTCTCCTCCTTATTTATTGGGCTCCATGCCCTATTGTCCTGGCCGGTTCGTTGTCATTCTCATCCCTTCTGTCACTGTCTTTGTCGCAGCCTGTGGATGTGGCGGAGTATGTGTTTCTGTCTCCCTGTCTGGTTGGTCTTGTGTCCTTGTCTTGTCATTTATTGTTCTTGTCTTGCTCCTTGCTCTGGAATTTTAGCTGTTCTTGCCTTTTGCTTTTTTATATTTATTTAGTTTGTTCTAGTCTTGATCTTCTAGTTTTATATTTGTTTGTTATTCTTTGATTTAGTTGTGTTGTGAAATTAGTAATTTCTTTATTACTTTTTTATTAGTTATTTTTTGTTTTATTGATCCCCTGCCTGTATTGGACTTCCTATGTTCCTGTGGAGCCTTGTCCTGTCTTGTCTCTGTGTTGTTATAGAGTTCCTGTCCTGACCTGCTCCTGTTACTGGTTCACCCTGCCTGGTACTTGGCCCGCTTCAGAGTCTGCAGTCAACAAGTATCTGAGCTCTGCTCTATGGTGCCTTGCTTGGCGTTTTCCATCTGCCTGGCCTTGCCGCTTCTTCTGCTGCTATTCTACCTGTTGATGTCCAGGCTATCCCAGTGGTGTTCCCTAGCTGTCTTTCTGTTTACTGTATTCTCCCCACACACAAAAACATGTTTCAACCCTTTTCGCACTTGAGCAAAAATGTTGTTATATGCTCTAATAGTCTGCATGAAATACATTAAATCTGAGATCACATGAAAATTATTTATATAAAGCCTATGCTTTCACATGGATATGACACTTTACTGGTCTTGAGTAATTTAAACATCACATAAGACAATGCAGAATTTCAATAGGTATATACTTTTGGCAATACAACTTAATGGAAGATTCTGTGAAATTGAATTTGGGTCACACTGTGCAACATTTCTGGGAGAAACTGGTTTCATTCATAATTATTTTCCCACAGAAGAGTTAGATTATTGAATAGTGCACAGGTAAGGGGACACAGGGTTCTTCTATTTGCAGAAACGATTTGAAGGTGACATCTCTGGCCTTTTGTTTCCTCTAAATGTCAATTATGTAATTTTAGCTTTCACTTATATGTGGAAATCATGTCACCTAATTGTCTAACAGGAGTTTGAGCTTAGTACCAAGATCTAAATCCTCCATAAAGCAGTTGACCAGCCATGAAACCTTTAAGAGGATTTCTGAATACTTGCCCTCTTTATCACTAATGCGACCATTTCTGTCTGTGCTTGTCTATTGGACACATACTTTATAATGTACATATATATATATGTAGCAGGCTGAATGAGGACACAGACACAAACAAGGGAGTTTACCAGCAAAATCCCCGGAGGGTGATTTATTTAAACAGATATGTGGTTATACGGTGCTCTGTGCAGGTGCGCTGGGTCCTAGTGGTGGTAATGTGTGTGATCCTCTGTGAAAGGTTGCGAATGGCCAGGAGCTCAGTCAAACTCTGTGAAGATGAAGATGAAGCTAAAACACACATTAGTCTCTCTTCCAGGGACCATGTAACTCATCTTGGTGTGGTTTTCCTCCCAGCTTTTAAGCCGATGCAAATGAGCTCCAGTTGCACTAGCCATTACACTCAGGTTGTTCTTAGTTGGCAATTAGTGCAGGAGCGGCGTTTCCGGGTCAACGCTGTTCTGCCCTCGGGACACTCGCCACTAGATAGATAGATCGATCGATAGGTACATGTAATGTGGGATTTTGGGGTTCTGTTTCATGTTCTTGTTTTCATGTCTTTTATTTTGAAGTTTACTCATGGTTCCTGTTTGTTTCACGTTTCCCTTTCCTTCATGTCTTCATGTTATTGGTTCCCTTGTTATTTGTGTCCTGTTCTGATTGGTATCCCTAGTCATGTGTCTTGTTTCCCATTGGTTTGTTCATGTCATGTGACTCTGATTGTTTTTATAATTAGCCATAATGTTGTCATTGTTCCTGGTCATGTATTAACATTGTACCTGCTGTCGGTGAGTCTAGTCTGTTTCATGCCAAGTCAAGTCTTTGTTTGTATTTTGGATTTCACGATTGTCAATAAACTGCACTTGGGTTCCTATGGATGCGGAGCTTGGTCCAGGACTAAAAAGACTGATAGCTAGTGTGATGGACCCACCACTGATGTCGGTGCGAGAGGTTGATATCCCAGTGGTCTCTTCATTCTGAAGCCCAGCAGGCATCCCACTGTCTGCTGCACTACCTATGATGGCAGTCACCATTTTGAATATGTGGGCTGTACACTGCACTCCTCAGGCCTCTCCTGTCCACGAGTCTGCTCCTGTGGTCTATTCTGTCCACAAGTTTGCCTCAGAGGCCTCTTCTGTCCAAGAATCTGCTCCTGAGGCCTCTCCTGACCATGAAACCATTCCAGTGCATCCAGGGGTGGCGGCTTCCACTGCAGAACCCCCCGAGGTGGTGGCGCTTACTTATGAACTCTCTGTCTGCCCGGTTACAGCCAAGAAGGCTGTTTATGAACTCTCCGCCTGCTGACTCAATGCATTTAGGCATCTAGATGTGGTGAAGATGACTTGATGAAGTTCAAACCGAGCATCAGAATGAGGAAGAAAGGGGATTTAAGTGACTTCGAACATGGAGTGGTTGTTGATCTGAGTATTTCAAAAACTGCTGATCTACAGGGATTTTCACTCACAACTATCTCTTGGGTTTACAGAGAATGGTCCGAAAAAGAGAAAATATCCAGTGAGCGGCAGTTGTGTGGTCAAAAATGGCTTGTTGATGTCAGAGAAGAATGGGCAGACTTGTTAGAGATGATAGAAAGGCACAAGTAACTTAAATAACCACTTGTAACAACCAAGGTAAGTAGAATACCATCTCTGAACGCACAAAACATCGAACCCTGAAGCAAATGGGCTACAGCAGCAGAAGACCACACCGGGTGCCGCTCCTGTCAGTTAAGAACAGGAAACGGAGGCTACAATTCACACAGGCTCACCACAATCGGACAATAGAAGATTGGAAAAACGTTGCCTGGTCTGATGAGTCTCGATTTCTGCTGTGACATTCAGATGGTAGGGTCAGAATTTGGCGTAACGAACACGAAAGCATGGATCCATCCTGCCTCGTCTCAATGGTTCAGGCTGGTACTGGTGGTGTAATGGTGTGGGGGATATTTTCTTGGCACACTTTGGGCCCCTTAGTACCAATTGAGCATTGTTTAAATGTCACAGCGTATTGTTGGCATGGCAGTGTAATGGCATTTTATATTGCCATTACACCGTATTGTAATGGCAATTATTTTAGTATTGTTGCTGACCATGTCCATCCCTTTATGACTACAGTGTACACATCTTCTGATGTACTTCCAGCAGGATAATGCACAATGTCACAAAGCTCAAATCATCTCAGACTGGTTTCTTGAACACGACAATGAGTTCACTTTACTCAAATGACCTCCACAGTCACCAGATCTCAATCCAATAGAGCACCTTTGGGATGTGGTGGAAAGGAAGATTTGCATCATGGATGTGCAGAAACTGCGTGATGCTATAATGTCACTATGGACCAAAACCTCTGAGGAATGTTTCCAACACCTTGTTGAATCTATGCCGCAAAGAATTAAGGCAGACCTGAAGGCAAAAGATGGTCCAACCTGGTTTTAGCAAGGTGTAACTAATAAAGTGGCCAGTGAGTGTAAATATTAGTGCTGTCAATCAATAAAAACCCAACTAATTAATCACACATTTTTCTCAAATTAATCGTGATTAATCCTACCTAACGTTTAAGTTTTTAAATATACTTTTATATTGCAATCATTTCACATTCAATCTTCAAATATAAACACAACATAAAGACAGTATATTTTTAATGTTTCTTTAATGGCATATTTTTTTACGATTGAAGGCCAGCATCGCTGATATCAATACTACTGATGTCTCTATAAAATATTTTTTTCCCCTTAATATTTAACCATTGACTGTGGCCATTCAGCATTAGCTACAGTATAATTGAGAGCTATCATTTGTAACACTTATTAGACTCAACTTAATAAATATAGATGAACCCCTTAAAGCGATAGAAGTTATTGATTTCCTCTTTTTTTTGTTCTTGGATTAATAGGAGAACAGCTGGTTATTAACTTATTTGCCTGATATTTATGTATTTATTTATTTATTTTTTCATATGCCTGCTATTGTTTTTAAAGCTGCTGCTGAAAGTGAGAGGATCTGACATGAATCTTATTTTCTCTCTTTACAAAAAACAACAACTCTCTTTACATTTTCTGACCCATTTCAGGTATTAAAGTCTCTACCTGTGAGCGGACGAGTTGAATCGGGTGTGTTAGATGAGGGACACTGTACTAGGGTGCATCATGACAGTTTTAAAAACCATTTCAGAGACATGTTCTTAAATGTGACGCATAAATTATTGAATGCACGCACACAGTTTTAATTCAGCTTTAATCAACATTTTGGTAACATGCCTTAACTGACGGCACAATTAGGACATTGCATGCACGTAGTTTCTTTAGCTGTTGATATGAAATTATACTGGCTACAGCGCGTGCCGGCACCTTTGTGGAGAAGTGTCTGGCTGCAGACGTGCACTTGCACGCTCAGCACTTGCACGCTCAGCATTTGCACGCTCAGACACTTGCACGCTCAGACACTTGCGTGAGTGATGTCACTTGCAGTCTTTTTATTTTTAATTTTGTTCTATTTATTGATTATTTTTTGTTTGAATTTCTCAACATTTTACAACAGTAGCCAGGTGGTGAAGACAAGAAAAAATAAACTAAAATACAATGTCACTTGCAATCGCTGCTTGCACTTTCTGCTACCTGTGACGTCACTTGCATTCGACACAAATCGTGTGCGTTGCCAACGGAGACAGGACGCTGTGGTGGTTAAACGATTAAAACTAATTTAATATCATAACATTCAAGGTCCTGGTGTTCTGTAGCCACAGATTTGCGGGTCTTGTATTTTTCTCCTACAGATGACTTGCAGGACACTGAATGTTATGATATTAAATTAGTTTTAATCGTCTTGTCTCCGTTGGCAACGCAGCCTGGCGCTGAGGCGAAGTCAGAGCGCGCGACTGAAACGTCTCCCAATTTGATGTTGTCATAAAGATGCTCTGCATATAAATAAACGTTTTCATCTAAAGAATCGTTTTCACCGAGACCGAGGCAGCAGTTGTGAATGGGGTGGCTATCCCTTGCCCCTCCCCTGCGTTAATTGCGTTAAATATTTGAATCTGAAAAAAAAATAAAAAAAATCTGCTGATTTAATTTATATATAGCCTATATATAATATTATTATGTTATTTTTTTTTCTCAGGCAGAAACAGGGTTCAGAAACAGCCCCAAATTTGTACCAATCTGTACAACTCAAACGTGTTTAAGAAAAAACAAATGGAAGCATTGATGAACAGGAAGATTAACCTGCGCTCTTTATATTGAATCAGTGGGACTGTGCCTGCTGGGATGGCTGCGGGGCCGGCGCACATGTCTATCTATGAAGAAACAAGCCATGTGGAAATCAAATTACTTTACAATTCTACGTGCTGAGCACTTTACCAATGACCGCTCTCTGTTCTCTTCACCAGCAAGCCCTAACAATATTTAAACATCATATTAATTTGTCATCCACATGAAGGCTGAACCCTTGTGTGTTGATCCTCTCTTCCAAAAATAAAAATAAAAAACAGTTGACAATGAGTGTAGCAGTGGCAAAACTGACTTCAAAGAACGTCAGAGTTTTTAAATGTATTTCTCTCCTCAGAGAATGTTCTTTTGCTTCCCTTTCCTCTCAGTTTTCATCAAAACAGAAACATCGCTGTGCTGATGGAAATTACAGTTGTGATTCATTTGGATTGAGGTGGACTCATGGCTGTGATGGCACAGACCCTGATTGACTTAACACACCTCAATCAGAAGCTCTTGACATGAACCCAAGCCTCAGTCCTTCGTTTGGTCTGATGTATGTGTGCTTTCCTCTTGATACCTGTCTGAAAGTTACTGTGATTTTGTTTTGGCTAGACATGAGGTCCATTTATCATATAAGATTTATTTACTTATTTATTTTAGATTTCCAAAATGTCCTTGATGAACTTGAAATCAGGCTGATTTATAAAACAGTGTTTAGTGATTACGCTGGGACGTCCTGTACCAGACCAAAACCTGTCTGAGAGTAAAGGTCCATTCACGCCAAGAATTACAAGTTACTTCTATAAAGATAACTATAATGATAATTATGCCATCATCACACAGACAATAACATTGTTTATTTTAAGCCCATGCTGCTGTTTTGTTTTCTGCTGCTTTATATTCTCAGTTTCTTTAAAGCAGATTTTTTTTATCAGCAAAAGAGTAAAACAATTATAAAGAAAAAAGAAAGAACAATTAACTTTCTCACTCCCTCATATTTTTTATTTAGCCGTGTCATACATTTCTCTGGTTAATTTATAATATATTTTTTTTACAGTCCTTATCTGTATTTAATTATGCTTTATATTAAAATATATAGCTATTACACTTGTATACTGTAACTGTTAAGAGTAAAAAGAGAGTGATATAATTTTATTGAAAAAAAATTAATAGAATTAAATAAAATAGCCTACAATTACCTAAACATTTATGTAAAAACTGTAGGGCAATCTTTGTTTCAAACATTCATGTTACAGGTAAAAATGATTAGACAAAACATAATTTTAAATCAACATTCTTGAATTAATGTCTAGTGTACTAACCAATTTATTATAACAAGTGATACTGCCAGAACTTATGTATTTAGTTTATAACATGTTGACAGGGTTTAAATGATGTAATGCTTGGGGTTAGGAACTTTGCAAGACTCTAAACACATATTTCATAATTTGGGGTTATAATCCATAGGGGGTGGCTATCATATAAGTAATAGGGAGACATATAGCACACAAATTACACTGTTTTCTGAAATTAACCAAGAAAGTTCAAGAAAATATATAAAGTACAACTCAAAGTCTCTGAAGAAAAAGAAAAAAAAGAGCACTATAAATAACAGCCTGTTAAGTCTGAGGATACGCATGCATTTATCATGAGAGGTTTTTCAGCAAAACTGTTTTCTAGTGGGAAATGTGAATACTGCGATTTATTTACTGACATATAGTATACATTGGAAAATACAACGGTAATGATTCAAGAACCGAGCCATGTGGGAGAAATTTGTGTCTGGCAGCAAGATAAGATTGAAATGAGAGTGCATTACCACTCACACAAACACATCCACAGGGTTTATCATGAGCCAGAGCTGCTGTATCAGTTACACAGCTCAAACAAGAACACTGCTGGAAACCAGAGAAATGAGATTAATAACCTTTAATAGTGCTGCTTCTGGGACAGGCAGATGGAATAACTGGAACTAATGTGATTTGTGATATATAAGCTGCAATACAAATAGATAGTTTTTCTGGCTGAAAGTGGCTTTAAATTGCTCTCTTTGCAAAGAATAGCATAATAATGGCTGGTTGCAGGTTCCAGGTCCTTGTATAAGTAATTCATTAAACAAGAATCTAGCTTGTTAAAAAATAAGTGTAATTAATTGTATTGCCTGTACACTTGACATCTTCATTTTCTACGATTCCTGTAAAATTAGCCTAAAACGCCTAAAAAAGGCATAACCAAAGTAAATTGCATTCTGTTCTTGAACCATTTGGATCATATGCATCTCTTTTGAAAGGTGAATCTCTGAGGTTTGTTTCTCAACAGTCAGAATCACTGCAATACTGATATTAATAGCACTTTGAACACACTGAAAAAGAATAATTCCACCTACATTTTTGTGTAAATAGAAGCCTGCAGATGACTATAGCTGGGAGGTATGAGCTGGAAAATACATTGGGATCACAGAATGAAGCCTTACCAAGCCAAAATTTCCCATTGATAAACAATATATTAGGAAATTAGTAATTCTTGAATGCTTTAATGTACAGTCATCATTTTGGGCTCTAATGAAAGGTTACACTTAGAGCTATTCAGTTTCTCATCCAGATTCACTGTCAATAATTACTGACACACTAACTGAAGCATAAACATATTAAAGTGTTAGTACACTTGTAAATAACATATTTATAATTTCTTATCTAACTACATTTTATTCCTATATTTCTGTACATATTATATTATTTCTTTTCTGTTTTTCTCTTATATTTGTGTTATATTCCATTCCTTCTGTGTTATTCATATGTATGTCTGTACTTTCTTCTGCACTGGAAGCTCCTGTCATCAGGACAAATTCCTTGTGTGTGTAAACATGTAATAAAGCTCTTCTGATTCTGCTTGTAGTGTTTTTGGCGATTCTTTTGCTGTCATCGTGTCCCTCAGTATATGGCTTTGAGCTGACTGGCTCCCAGACTTCATTCAATTTAATGTCAGATGATTGTCTGTGATATAAAAAAAGCAACACACACAACAGAAGTTAGCAGGAACACATCAACACACAAACACGTGCAAAACAAACACACACTCGTTGGTTTTATGGTTTACGGGGACTCTCCATAGGCGTAATGGTTTTTATACTGTACAAACTGTATGTGCTATTGCGCTACACCTACCCTACACCTAAACTTAGCCCTCACAGGAGACGGTGCATTTCTACTTTCCCCCCCAAAAAACTCACTATGTATGATTTATAAGCGTTTTGAATTATTGGGACACTGAAAATATCCTCATAAATCACCTTCTCCTTGTAATACCTGTCATACCCATGTCATTATATACATTTGTGTCCTCATAAACCACAGAAACATGCGCGCACACTAAAGGTTGCACAGTCAGTGGACTATCAGGAGGCTTCATAGGTGAGTTCATTCAGTTTTGTTGTTGTTTATTTAGTAGTTGCTGGTCTGACACTGATTGTACCTGCTGTGTTGATTGTATCTTAAAATGGTTTGCATCGTTCGAATCACAAGAATCTCAGTTTACAAGGATATGTGACATGTTCAGCTTTTTGTTTTTTGAGTTTTTGTGTCTGACAACTTTACCCCTAACACCACTAGGTGTCCTGTCTTCGTAACAGTTAAAACATATATTTCCATATATATCTCTCTCTGTGTGTGTGTGTGTGTGTGTGTGTGTGTGTGTGTGTGTGTGTATGTGTGTGTGTGTGTGAATGAAATACAATTGAAGAACACTGCTTGTGTGTGCTTTAATGACCATATATATATATATATATATATATTAGACTTAAGTTCACTTTTTAATACATGTCAAAGGTTTTACTATACATTTTAAATAATGATTTAATAAACTTGTGTTGTGCTTCAAAGAAGTATACTTATTTTGATGTGTTGGCTAACATACTAAAGCACTTGACTATAAGTTTAACTGTGTTATTCAAAATGACATGTAATATATTGTAATATATTATATAGTTAAATGTACTAAATTACAATATCATTACACATGTATAATTACAAATATGTTAATGCATCTCACATTTCAATTGACAATGCATTCAAATATTCTTTAAATTACCATAAATAATCTCAGAATATTCAGCAGTACACTTTATACATATTTCAAAGACAAATCATTATGCAATTACATATGAAGTGGTACTTAAGTCCTACTTGCAGTATGTGGGTCAAAAATAACATCAATACTTTTAAATTGTAATACAGTTTAAGTTCACCCTTAAATTAGCAGTTCACAAAAAATATGCTCACCCTCAGGCCATCAACGATGTAGCTGCATGTCTTAATCAGAACAGATAGAGAATTTAGCATAGCATAACAAAGACAGGATGACTTTTTGGAGAAAGCAATATTATATTATAGATTAGAGGACCGGAATACATTAGCTGTTAGCAATGGTTTAAAGTTAAAATGCCTTAATGGTGGATTTATTTCTTATATACAATACTTATATATGCAGCTTTTTGCTTAAGAATGTATTATTTGACGGACTGGAGTGGTGTGTATAACTTGTGTATTTATCAGCTGTTTTGACTCTGATTGTGACGGCACCCATTCTTCACAGAGAACCCCTTGGTGAGCAAGTAAAGTTCTCCAAATATGTTGCAAAGTACAAACTCATCTACATCTTGGAAGATTTAAAGGTACATTTTCAGCAGGTGGACTATTTATTTATTATATATATATACAGGTGCATCTCAATAAATTAGTATGTCGTGGAAAGTTAATTTATTTCAGTAATTCAACTCAAATTGTGAAACTTGTGTATTCAATAAATTAAATGCACACAGACTGAAGTAGTTTAACTCTTTGGTTCTTTTAATTGTGATCATTTCGGCTCACATTGAACAAAAACCCACCAATTCACTATCTCAACAAATTAGAATATGGTGACATGCCAATCAGCTAATCAACTCAAAACACCTGCAAAGGTTTCCTGAGCCTTCAAAATGGTCTCTCAGTTTGGTTCACTAGGCTATACAATCATGGGGAAGACTGCTGATCTGACAGTTGTCCAGAAGACGATCATTGGCACCCTTCACAAGGAGGGTAAGCCACAAACATTCATTACCAAAGAAGCTGTTCACAGAGTGCTGTATCCAAGCATGTTAACAGAAAGTTGAGTGGAAGGAAAAAGTGTGGAAGAAAAAGATGCCCAACCAACCGAGAGAACCTCAGCCTTATGAGGATTGTCGAGCAAAATCGATTCAAGAATTTGGGTGAACTTCACAAGGAATGGACTGAGGCTGTGGTCAAGGCATCAAGAGCCACCACACACAGACGTGTCAAGGAATTTGGCTACAGTTGTTGTCAGACGCGTCTTACCTGGGCTAAGGAGAAGAAGAACTGGACTGTTGCCCATTGGTCCAAAGTCATCTTTACAGATAAGAGCAAGTTTTGTATTTCATTTGGAAACCAATGTCCTAGAGTCTGGAGGAAGGGTGGAGAAGCTCATAGCCCAAGTTGCTTGAAGTCCAGTGTTAAGTTTCCACAGTCTGTGATGATTTAGGGTGCAATGTCATCTGCTGGTGTTGGTCTATTTTGTTTTTTGAAAACCAACGTCACTGCACACGTTTACCAATACATTTTGGATCACTTCATGCTTCTTTCTGCTGACCAGTTTTTTAAAGATGCTGATTTCATTTTCCAGCAGGATTTGGCCCATACTGCCAAAAGCACCAAAAGTTGGTTAAATGACCATGGTGTTGGTGTGCTTGACTGGCCAACAAACTCACCAGAGCTGAACCCCATAGAGAATATATTGGGTATTGTCAAGAGGAAAATGAGAAACAATAGACCAAAAAATGCAGATGAGCTGAAGGCCACTGTCAAAGAAACCTGGGCTTCCATACCACCTCAGCAGTGCCACAAACTGATCACCTCCATGCCATGCCGAAATGAGGCAGTAATTAAAGTAAAAGGAGCCCCTACCAAGTATTGAGTACATATACAGTAAATTAACCTACTTTTCGGAAGGCCAACAATTCACTAAAAACATTTTTGTATTGGTCTTATGAAGTATTCTAATTTGTTGAGATAGTGAACTGGTGGGGTTTTGTTAAATCTGAGCCAAAATCATCACAATTAAAAGAACCGAAGACTTAAACTACTTCAGTCTGTGTGCATTGAATTTATTTAATACACAAGTTTCACAATTTGAGTTGAATTACTGAAATAAATGAACTTTTCCACAACATTCTAATTTATTTAGATGCACCTGTATACCCAGTCATGGCCAAATATATCGGCACCCTTGCAATTCTTTCAGAAAATGCAACACTTCTGTCAGAAAATTTGTTCCAATTGCACATTTTTGGTATTCATAAGCTAATTGTTTTTATTCGCTCTGCAACAACACAAAAAAACAGGGAAGAAATGTCAAACTTGATAAAATTTCACATATAACTCAAAAATGGACTGAACAAATGTATTGGCCCCTTGTCAAAATTGTAAGAAATAATTGTTTTTCAAGCAAGTGATGCTCCTGTAATTTGTATTTAGACACACCTGTCATCACAAATACGGTCTATGAACTTCTCTTCACTCACCACCAGCGTCCTTGATTGCAAAATTGCGGACACAACAGTGTCCCGTTATATCGCAGCTGCCAATCCCGAGTCAAGCCAATACACCGCTGATCTTTACAAATCAAGTCAAGTTACAATTGATCATTGTGTGTCCAGCCAAGTCACAGTTGATTTTTGTGAGTCCAGCCAAGTCACAGTTGATCGTCACGAGTCAAGTAAAGTCACAGTCGATCTTCATGAATCTAGTCAAGTCACCATTGATTTTCAAGAGTAAAGTCAAGTCACAGCTGATTTTCATGAGTCCAGTCAAGTCACCATTGATCTTCATGAGTCCAGTCAAGTCTTGATTGCCGTGAGTCCAGCCAAGTCACAGTTGATCGTCACGAGTCAAGTCAAGCCACAGCTGATCGTCATGTGTCTAGTCATCTCTCAGCTGATCTGCCAGAGTCTGGTCACGTCTCAGCTGATCTGCTAGAGTATCGTCACGTTTCAGCTGATCTGCTAGAGTCTCATCACGTCTCAGCTGATCTGCCAGAGTCTACCACCCCAGAGCCACGTCCTGTTGTGGTTGTTTTACTAACTACAACCATCCAATTTCCTATCAAAGGAAACACTCATCAAGCGTCAGATGTTGGCATCCAGTGTGGAGGATCCACCTCTGGTGTCAGCACGCACTGCCGATATCCCCAAACCAGTTCGCCCAAATCATTTTGTCCCAGAATTAATTCCCCTGTCTGCAGTGCTTCCCATGATGGGGATCGCTTTATGTTGCGTTTTGGCTGCGTACGCCACCACAGAACTGCTAGAGGTGGCGGCACCCAGCAAAGAACTCTCTCAAGTTCCCTACGAGACTACTGAAGAACTTCCACAAGTGGCGGCATCTGCTGCAGAACCTTCAGAGATGTCAGTGGTACTCGACTGTGAACTCCCGCCCTGTGCTGTCACGGCTAAGGAGGCCGTCTGTGAACTCTCATCCTGTACTGTCATGGCTAAGGAGGTCGTCTGTGAGCAATCGCCCTGTCCTGTCACGGCTAAGGAGGCCGTCTGTGAACTCTCATCCTGTACTGTCATGGCTAAGGAGGCCATCTGTGATCTCTCGCCCTATCCTGTCACGGTTAAGGAGGATGTCTATGAACTCTCGCCCTGTCCTGTCACGGCTAAGGAGGTCGTCTGTGAGCTCTCGCCCTGTCCTGTCACGGCTAAGGAGGCCATCTGTGAACTCTCGCCCTGTCCTGTCACGGCTAAGGAGGTCGTCTGTGAGCTCTCGCCCTGTCCTGTCACGGCTAAGGAGGCCGTCTGTGAACTCTCGCCCTGCCCTGTCATGGTTATGGAGGCCGTCAGTGAACTCTCATCCTGTACTGTCACGGCTAAGGAGGTCGTCTGTGAGCAATCGCCCTGTCCTGTCACGGCTAAGGAGGCCGTCTGTGAACTCTCATCCTGTACTGTCACGGCTAAGGAGGTCGTCTGTGAGCAATCGCCCTGTCCTGTCACGGCTATGGAGGCCGTCAGTGAACTCTTGCTTTGCTCTGGGCCGGCCGATGGGCCTATCTCTGAAATCTTGTCATGTTATGAATCGGCCATGGAGGCTGATTGAGATCTGTCTGTTTGACTAGATGCTGATTTTGAACTCTTTGTCTTGCCCATTTCTGTCTATCTGTCTAATCATGAACTGTCAGTCTGTCCAAGATCAACCTATGAATCAGTTTTTGAATTGTCTGTCTGTCCCATTTCCCCTAATGAGTCTAATATTGAACCACCTGTCTGTCCAGCTCCTAATAAGAGACCTGTTGTCTGTCCCATTAGCCTTGTGAGCACAGAAACTTTAAATGCACTACATGTTTATCCCGTTAACCCTGTCACTGCCACATAGACCATTCATGAACTGTCATCCTGTTCTGTTTCTCCAAATGTGTCTGTATTTCCAGTCCTAGTTAGGAAGTCTGTTTATGAACTGCTTTCCTGTCCAGTTCCAGTCAACGAGTTGGCTTCTGAACTGTCCTCTTGTCCAGTTCCAGTCAATGAGTCGAATTTTGGACTACCTGTCTGTCCAGTCCTTGTCAACGACTCAGGTCTCAAACTGTATTCATGTCCAGTTCCAGTCAATGAGTCAAATTTTGAATTGCCTATCTGTCCAGCTACTGTCAATGAGTCAGATTTTGAACTATATCCCTGTACAGTTTCAGTCACATTGACTCTTGCAACACACAGACTGTTACTTGCCACTCCGGACAACAGTTCCCACCATCCATTGCACTGATTGCACATACACAGATGAATGCACTAATCACACAGATGTCACCAATCACACATTCACCTAAGAGCTATTAAACACACTACATAAGATCCACTCAGATCCTGTTCAGATCGGCAAGTATTTTATAGTGTATATCACTCTCCTAGCGATTGCTACTCTTTGGAGCCCACTTAGTTATCATAGTCTTGCATTGCCTGTTTTTTTGTGTTTTGTGCTTGTAAATGTTACATATTAATACCTATGTATAAACACGAGACCAGGCTGTCCCAAAATACATTTCAAAAAGAACTCAGAAATGGTTACAAACAAAGCGCTGGAGAGTTCTAAATGGCCAGCAATGAGTCCAGATCTTAATCCCATAGAACACCTGTGGAGAGATCTCAAAACAGCTGTTGGGAGAATGCATCCTTCAAATCTGAATGACCTTGAGCAGTTTTCAAAAGAAGAGTGGTCTAAAATATTTGCCGGCAGCCATATCACCTTGCAGCCCAAGACCGGTTGCCCACTGAAGCTAAGCAGGGTTTAGCCTGGTCAGTACCTGGATGGGAGACCTCCTGGGAAAAACTAGGTTGCTGCTGGAAGAGGTGTTAGTGAGACCAGCAGGGCGGGGTGCCCCAGTGCAGGTCTGGTGGGATAATGCCCCAGTATAGTGTGGGGTGTTCCTGGAAAAAATAAATAAATAAATAATAATAAACACTGATTGACCCAACACTGCAACAATCTGAGAGAATGGTCCTCTGACATCCAGGTTGCCAATATGCATGGCTGTAATTAAAGTATATTCCTTCTGTAAGTATTAGGTGTTTATTTTTCCTAAGGGTGCTCATACTAAATTAATCCAAGTGTAATCCAATAATAAAATGCAAACTGATGCTTTTGGGGTCTCAGATGTTTGAATGATGACATAATTTGTGTGTGTGTATCCAGTGTGAATGTGTATGAAAAGAATATTCACAAATATGCCATCATGTGCAGACAATACTACTGACACCATGGCTGAAGTTAATTATTCTTCATATTGTAATAAGAGATGGATGTTTATGAGTACACTAACTTGGTCTCACTGATGTAATTTCAAACTCATCCATTAATAATCAAATAAACAAACATCAGTTGTTTGAAGACATAATTTGTGTATTCATTCCAGACCCCACTGACCTTAAATGACTGATGTTGCCTGTAGATCTTCCATCTCTCCACAAATATGCCATCATGTGCAGACAATACTAGCTGGCATACCGATGGCTGAAGTAATTATTCTATCGTATCCCCCCGTGATCATATAAGAGAGGATTGTTTATGAGTTGTACACTCAACCCTTGGTCTCCACTGATGTAATTTCTACAAGCTCCCTCCTAGCAAAGTCAAGATAAACAAACACTCTGAAGACGTATGGTACCATTGCAGAGCCCTTTCACTGACCTTAAATAGAGCATGATGTTGCCTGTAGATCTTTGCCAGTCGTAAAAATGCACAAGGGAAGGTTTTTGTGGTTGAATTGGCTCATTAGCCCCTGCTGGTGATCATGTACAAAATATGTGTCCTTAATATAATATAATATGTATGTGTGTGTTTGTCCTTTCCTTTTTTTTTGCACAGTGATTGCCCTCCATAAGCAGGTTGGACACCCTTGATCTAGAGTACTGACTGCTGCCATCTAGTGGTTGGACTAAAGTTGTGAAGGACTGGCGTTCTTACTGCAGTCAATATGAAACACCTTCATAGGCATTCATAAAACATGTTACAGTCATTCACAATCATTGATGAGGAATTATTATGCTGTATAGGTCAGCTACTGCATTGAGACTTCAGTAGCTGTAGGATTTTTCTAAATTTTATGAAGAACATGTTTACAATGTTTTACATGGCACCAGAGCACTGCTATGCAGTTGCTGATCAATTTTATATAATTTGTGTATGGTTGTTATGGTTGTTGCTTACTGGTCCAAGTCAAAAAGAGCCCACCCATGAGTCTCAGTCTTATATTCTGTTTCCTAAATGGGTCCCTTCTACAAGTCAAGTCCATGTGGTTTTAGTCCATGTTCACCAGATAAAAACTATAAGTTCCTGTACAATTACAATTTGAGGTATCATTCAAGTCTGTAGCTCAGCCGTTAGAAAACACATTGCGTGCCAAAATGTACTATTTGGAATCAAAAACACCTTAACATTAAGTGTGAGCAATAGCAATAGTTATGCTTGCCTTAGCAACGCCGCTAATTAGCAAGTGAACAGAATACTTCCTCAAACACATATGAGTGAGAGTGTGTGCGTGCGTGCGTGCGTGTGTGTGTGTGTGCGTGTGCTCTCATCACGGTGTTGGCCTTGGGCAAAACAAGTGTTCAATCCCAGACAGTTTGCATTTCTAATGCTTGACTGAAACGGTAACCCAGGGGTAACACACAGCACTTTAATTCTTTATTTATTTAGTTTTGTGCTGCATCTGATCTCCTGTTCTAGAATTAATTACTTAATTAGCATAGTGAATTAGCAAACGATTATGATGCATGGAATAGTTTCAGCAACACTCGGCACAGTTTGGGCATGAGCACCCAAACACCCAAGCGCGCACGCACGCACGCATGCACACACACACACTCTAGCTGGGTGGCTTGCAGGCGTGTCGCCAGTAAATTAGAGGAGCTGTAATAAAATAGTACATTTTAACAAACAGCAGCTCCAAAGTGTATGTGATATTGTGCCCTCTGTGCGAGACGTAATCAAATCTCAGCGCTAATTTATTAGCCAAGTTATACTGTGCTAATGAATTAATTCTCCACCCCAGCCCCATATTTTATTTGATAAAAATAAAAAGCTTATTACAATATACTGACATTAAAACACTTCTTTTTAATTGTAATAATATTTCACAATATTACTGTTTCTAAGATTATAAAAAAATGCAGCCTTATTGAGCATTGTTGATTAACAAAAATAATAATTATATATGGGCCTATTTTTATATAATTTTAATGTTATTAATATTCTATTTAAATATTAAGAAATATTTTTACAATTTAAAATAATTTTAAAATACAAATTTAAAACTAGTTTGAATGTTAATATATATAAAAAATATTTAATTAATATTATCTAATACATACAAAAACAACAATCAATATCTGAATCAGCTTTATTTGCCAAGTGCTCAACAACATCAACATTCTTCTACTACTACTACTTAATAATAATAATAATAATAATAATAATGTATTTAGTGTTAGAGGTTTGTTCAAATATCCAATCATAACTTTAGTTATAGTGAAGATTGACTATAAAATGACTCTAATTTCAGAAAGCTATTATTGCGTAGTTGTTCACGACAGCCGATTGGCAACAGCATAGGTATGAATTCAAACTGAGTCCTGTATGAACATCATACGTGACATCAGCACACCTCTGAGCGTTATCTGCCGGTGTAATTGCAGTAATTAGTGATGTCTACAGAGACCAGCGAAGGGAATGAGCCGGGATGCTGAGGAGTTCCTCTGAGAGCTGCCACATGCCCATCAGAGCCGTGCTGACGTGACTGACAGCTCCTCTGTCTGCGGTGGAGACCAGAGAGACCACAATGACAGCACAGCTGCAGGTAAACTCAGGTGACTTCCAATGGGACTGATTTAAATTCACAACAGACTTACACTACTTCATTTAATATTCATAGTAAAATGAACAAATCCAGTACTGGAAGAAGATGTAGGCTGTTATCATGAAACAACGAACAACATATTCTTTGCATAAACATATTTGAAGAAGAAGAATATAATATTTTTGTATTTATCACATACACAATTATACAGAGAATAACCAGCAGTGTGTGTGTTCTCTGCATTTAACCCATCCATGTGCACACACACTTGGTGCAGTGGACAGCCGACACTGCGTCGCCCGGAGAGCAGTCGGGGGTTCAGTGCCTTGCTTAAGGGTCTCACCTCAGTCGTGGACAATACCTGTCGAAGCCGAGATTCGAACCCACAACCTCGGGTTACAAGTCCGACGCTCTATCCATTATGCCACGACTGCCCCTTTACCTTAAATGTACAGTAATATGGTGCTAACTTTAGGTTTTACACATTAAAAAATACATAGCGTTTTTGTGAAAAGTCTAGTGTAGACTAGGTAAGGGTAGCTAAATAACTTCTAAATATTCATTTTAATTAGTAAATAGGCTATAGCATTGTTTTGAAATGTTAACAAATATATTAGCTTTTTATAAAATGAACATTAAACTACATAAATAAATAACATAAAAGTATGTTTTTGTGATACCTTATACACTAGCTACTGTAACTTGCCAACGTAACATGCAAAACAATATCTAATAGATTTAATGTCACATAGGCCTAGTACTAAACAGTTCCAGTGAATATGAATATTTGAGACATCTGGTAAATAAAATATAATTTTATCATGTCAGTGGGCGAGATATAAAACACTTAAATGAAAAGCTTCTTTATTTCAAGATGCATGCAGGTAGCCAAGTTTTGTCATGCAGCTCACAGCTGTAACACCGAAATTAAAATCAGAGTTTCCCACTGACTTCCTGGCAGGCCAATCAAACGCCTCCAACGTGCACATGACTGCGTCCCACCTCTCCGAACCCAGCACCACAGACTGTGTCTCATCTGACGGCCACTGGGAACCGCATCACCAACAGCTCACGATCGGCTTTATTTTGGAAATGTAGATATTGTAACAATGGGAGATTTTGTCAGTCTAAAGTTGCTTCACACACAGCCGAGGTTAACAGCTCTGAAATATTAACCAGCCATGGCGATAGGCAAATCTCACTATGAGCAATCTGCTCGCTGTCATGCCGTGCTGTAAATAGGTTGTCTATTTGCCTCTAATTTGAAACTCATCTATTTCTGTAAACTGTGTTTTCAATAGCAAATTGGAAATATATTGCCTCTCTCTCTCTATCATGCCCTCCTCCTGTTTGTGAAGAAAGGAAACTGCTGAGGCTATAACATTCTTTGCCTGTCAGGAATGACGCAGCTGGACACCAAGGCATTCTGGATTAAACAAGAAGAAGATTGGCCTAATTAAATGACAGCTTTCTCTCCTTTGATTTTTCTAGTTCATTTAGAAAGTGACACTAGACTACAGGCTATTGTTTGCAGAGATGGCCTTGTGTGCTTATGTTGATGCTACTATGAAGACATTCATAATTAAAAGAGTTAAACTTACATTAGTCAGGCTACTCATTTAGAAGAGTAGTTAGCTATGCAAGATACTCCCGACAAAAGCTTGCAACGATATTTAGGGGTTAAATAAAACAAAAAATGTGTAACTTATTTTAGAAATTATTTTTGAATAGATTCTGGCACAAAACCAGTGAGGGTTTTTGAATGAATTAATCTCAATTAGGGTGAAGGCATAGAAGGCCAAAACAAATTTGTGAATACATTTTTCAATAACATTATTTAATAATTATGATTATAAATAAAATACAAAAATTATATATATGTATATATATATAGACATAAAATGTCACATGGGGATACAAAAAAAATATTATTTGATAGCTTTGGATCGCTTACACAAACCATGTTAAAAGAACCAGTTGACATATAAATCAGACTATTGCTGTTTATGAAAGAAGATTACACACAATGGTGCATTAAAAATACCAAGCAACATAATGTGTTGTCACTGTACTGCTACATGTTGAAAAAGTTACTGGGAAAGCTACAGTATAGCACATTGTAAATAATAATAATAATAAACTCCCCAAAACTAGGTTTGCAGCCATGTGTGTTCCAGTGTGAGTATAATGAGTGATCTTAAAAAAGGCATCTGTTTTAATGTATCAGCAGTATGTAAACTTTTATTTTGTGATTTTATTTCACTTTTTTATTTGATAATATTAACTGTTTTATGCCCCTTTCCTGCCCCGTGGGAGAAAGCAAATGTGTTCAGTCCTCTGCTGTATGTCTGCTGCTTTCGCCGAGGCGCGCAGGTAAAACGTTCAGCCAGATTTCTGTTTGTTTTACGAGGAGCGCTCAGACTGCTCAGACCCCCCGCTGAAGCTGAGAGCTCCTTTAGAGGTGAGTGTGTGTGCCTGTGTGTGTATGTGCAAGACACAGCTAACGTTTCCACACATCACAGTTGTTTTTGGACATGAGAGAGACCTAGAATTCAGACATGTCCAGAGTGGGTGGAGTCAGGCTGTAAAACACAGACTGGTTGGCTCAAGCATGTCACATGATTGGAAAGGTGGCAGTGATTGACAAAGCAAACTGTGACCAGCCTTCTTTCAGCTTAACAACAACACTCACTGTTTTCTTTCTTAATGTTTCCTTCTGTACCAAAAAGTCCATATTTTAATTTTTGTATTATTTTTATTTTATCTTTTATAATATGTTAAGTTAGAGATAAGCCATCCCTGGTCAATTCTCATCAGAAGAGAAAGACTATACATGTAAAAGTGTATAAACATTTGGGAGTACACTTACACTAGATGGTCCCAAAGCTAACAGACGAAGCCTAAAAGCCACTTCAGTTGTTGCTTTCTTAAATGCCTCAATTCACTTCTAAAGTCCATTATCAAACACTTTTGATTGCAGAATAAATTAATCATGAATGACAAGTATGAATATGAATTCTACAGTAATAGGTTTGAGTACTTGAAGTAGCTTTAAACCTGAATTCACTTTAAGTTTTAAACAGTAACTATAACAGAACTGATTCAATTATAGTTCAATGATAATATCATCTTATTCCACAAAGGCTGTAAAGACAGAATGTTACCCAGAGGAAGTGTCTAAATGCTAACATGTAGTAGGACAGTTCTTTATTGTTAATTGGGATGTTCAACAACAATTGTATTCACAGCCAACAAACACCATACTAATTTACAAAAAAAATGATCATATTAAGTATTGAATATGATTTTATACATGACAAATGGTGCATACAAACAGTGTGTTCTTGTATTCTAATGTGTTAAAAAACACAGCTGATTGATGTTGTTTTGTTGCATCTTGCTATGTTTTAGTGGCTCATGCCATGAGTGCTTAATTAAAAAAAATGTCATGTCAAGTATTTCAGCTTTGATGTGTTCAATTTATGCCACAAATGCCATTAAACTACACACTATGCGGAGAGGCTTGTTTACATATTGCTACTTTGAGAACACAGAAAATTAAAACTGACGCATGACACTGTCAGACTTGCCCTTTGTCCTTTAAACTCTCCATCTTCTGTAACTGCAGGCGGCTTATATGCTGGGGTCAAAGGTCATTGCTGGTACAGCACTCATTTTCTCCTTGTGCGAGAATGATTCCCACATTTAAAGAGCTTGGCCTCACTTTTCATTTCATAATGATCATTAATGTCAACATGGTACATTTTAAAGCAGGTGCAGCCTGGACTATACTTCATGTACACGCCATTTTCAAACAAGAGCAATAGTTCCCATAGAGACATCAGCAATTGGTGTGTTGTAATAAAATGAAATGTTTTTAAGCCATAAAATATTGCATCATCGTTGGACCAATGAATAATTTGATTTAATGGAAAATAAATAGCAATGCTTTTATGTCTTTATTGTTAGAGAGTGGGTCATCGTTGTGTTATGGACAACACAGCCGCGCTCCCGATTCTTTCTTGTGCTCTCAGAAACGAGCAGAAAAACAATCCCTGATATTGACACAGCATCACTCAACTGCAATCAAAACAAAAGGGCATATTTTGCTGCTATAAATCCAGTGTATTGATTGTGGGTACAAAGTGATGCTTGGAAGAAAATAAAAAATATTGTGTGAAAGCAGAAGAGAATGGCTAAAAGCGATGGGGATTTTCGTCTCTATCCACACAGCATAAATAAACGGGGTCATAGTGAATAGAGGCCCCTCCAAGTTAATGAGAGCTTTGTGTGGCCGTGAGGTTTTACGGGCTTAATTCTTTTGCATATATTGCCAACATAAATATGGACTCGCACCATAGGACGCCCTACAGAGAATCGTTAAGGCCGGCCATAGATGCAGCGAGCTCGGATGCTCAGGTTTTACTACGGCTCGTTCGGATTTCTCTCAACCATTTCATCCCGCTTGTAGAGGAAAGAGGGGCTGTAGCATCAATGACCGGGTTAGAAACACACAACAGCGCTGACGCTACATCTAGCTCAAGAATGAGCGAGTGATCTGGGGCTTCTGGAACGGTGATGTTTCAGCTGGGCTTTTCCAACACTTAAGCTGCTGGATACGGCGAGATCTTTTTTCTGTCGTACGTCCTGCTGTCTCTATTTAAAGTTTTCACTGAGTGTGACATGTAATTTACACCGGTGAACAGATGTCTTTACTAAGACACCAGTCTGGACAATAAGTCCACTCCTTGTGTGTATCTGTGCTTTAGACCATGCACCAATACACTGGCGGGTTTGTTCTTGCACTATTTCATTAGTAAATACTTGATTATGCCTATATACAGAAACAGAGTTGCTTCTTGTGTCAAAGGGTATAGAGTTCCCTATCCATATTGTGTCCAAAAATGCATACTGCTTTCCAGCTCATATAGACTGTTCACAGAAGTTAAAGGGATAGTTCACCCAAAAATGCAAATTATTTCATCATTTACTCACCCTTAAGTAGTTCCAAACCTGTATTAATGTCTTTGTTCTGCTGAACACAAAGAAATATATTCTGAAGAATATGGAAACAGAGCAGTTCTGGGGCACCATTAACTTCCATATAGAGCTGGGCGATATGCCCCCCCAAAATTTAATATCAGTCGATATCGATAATTATCACGATACATGTCAAATGTTTATTTATTTAAAGTTTAAAGCCAGATTTTTGCTCCAAAGTGAAAGTTGTAGAAACAAGACCATTAATGTTCCTTAAAAATATATATATATGTATATATAAATAGAAAAATGTATTTCTTAGTTTCTGCTCTAATGAGTGATATTGTTTCAAATCAAGAAACCGGTTTGGGTCGACTGATAATATTAATAATAATAATATAACTTGTTTTGTCTCTTAGAAATGCACATTTGATAGTAGCTTGAGTTAGGATGCAGAGGTACATTTTAGTTAATTATCAAAATCAGTAACATATGTACAAATTTTTGCAACCTTTATTCTGATCAAGTTTTTAAATTATTTTTATTAAGCGTTTGTCTCACATAGTAGCATACATTTAAATCACGATAAACAGTTAAAACCACACATATAGCACCTCAATACCATGGTTTTTAGGTAGCCTATTTGTATGAAAAACAGTCTAAAAACACGCAGTATAAATGCACACATGCTATAGCTTAACCACACATACTTACTATAATTATATACCTTTACTCCTGTAATAAAATGCAGCTGCAGTGAATATCCCACATTTCTGCATTGAGTGTTACTACAGTAAATCCATGGGAAATAATGGAGATGTGTAGATTGAAAAGTCTCGTTGCACACAGTGTATCTCCGGTTTGGCTTTAAACTTCAAACTACCACAGAGCCATTTGTGTTCTTCGCTGAATTCAAGCGCTTCTCACTGAATCTCACAGCTGCTGAGTGTTCACGTGACCGAGTAAACGCATCTGTTCTAGAGAGCTCGCGCCGCGGAAGTTTGAACTGTGATCCGAGCGGATAAACTGTCCTTGTGACGCGATTCAAATGAGTTGCGTGGTTTCTTTCCGCTTTTGGCGCATAAACATTATATTGAACATTTATCGAACTCTTCATATCGTTTTATCAAGGAAAATTATATTGCAATAACATACCTGCCAACTTTTCACAAAACCTTGGAGTGCGATTTTGTCAGGGGTGATCCAAATTATGCCGCACATGCAGCCTCACAAGTTGGTGGCTCAGATATCAGAGAATTGGAATTGATTTGATGTTGTACCCTGCATTCTGGTGGTTTGTGGGAAGGCCCAAAGCCGTTGATAGGGGCAGCCTACTGGAGATGGACAATATTGGTTACATTCTGTGAAACACATAGCTGAAGGTCCACCCCCAGGAAATGTTGGATTAAGTAGATGTGACTTCCTGCATTCTAGTGGATTTTTGGGTGGTCTGATAAAGATGTGTATAATGTTCAGCATAATGACTTGTAGGGCCTTCAAATCAAATCAAATCAAATCACTTTTATTGTCACATCACCACAGCACAAGTGCCTTGGTGAGTGAAATTCTTACGAGCGTGCTCCAGACAGTGCAACAAAAACAACAATTTACATATGGACACTACATATTTACAGAAATATGTACTGTCCTTCTCAAGCTCAGCTCAAGTCCTTCTAGACTTGAGCTGAAAATTCAACCAGAAAACTATTGTTGTGCCTAAATGACTGTCTATGTACCACAATAAAGCCTTATTCATAGACCAGTGTTTAAGATTTGACCTAGGTAGGTTGATTGATATTTTGATTAGAATGGTATTAAACTAATTCTTAACTGAAACCTAGCCTATGTTGTGAATAATTGTATTCTTAAGGGCACTTGATGATTAATGTTCAGCCAAAACGACACAAGATTAGTTAGGAGGGACATTATTCTTCATTCAAAGCCTCCCACCACATGGTCCATCAGAAACAAATAAAGTGCAACAAATAAAGTGCTTAAACAGTACACCTTTTTCAAGCAATAATACAGATGAATGCATTACAAAAATAACTAAAAATGAGGCATAATCAGTATCAGATGCAGATCAGAAGCTGGGTAAAGTCCTTGTCTATGATCTGTGGGCATGGTTATACTGGCCTGTGGCCTTCTTGGAGGCCTTGATGATATCTGAGGGGGGCTACCTTTTGAAGCAGGGCTCCAGATTGGCCATCTTTATGGTCATTATTGATGACAAGGTGCCATCCAATGCTAGGCTGTTTCTTCTCTTGGTTTTGTTCAGTCCCACAACTGAAAACACCCTCTCAGCATCTGCGTTTGCATGGGGCAACACCAGGACCAGGTTGGCGGCGGCAGCAAGCCTCTCAATTCTTTGGCTCCTGTCACCTATGGAAAATGCACCAAGAACACAATGGAAAAACATACCTTGATTTTTGATTGATTAATACTGTAAGTATACTGTAGGTCAGGGGTTTTCAAACTTTTAGGACATGCGCCCCCCCAAGTTTGTCTAATTTCACTCGCGCCCCCAACACAACCCCTATTATTGTATTCACACGAATTATTTTATTAACATAAACACAAATATTCATTAAAGCTATTAAAACAGTGAATTATTTTATTTTGCTCTTTTGATTAACATAATTTACATAAGAACTGCATGGATCTGTTATATTGATGTACATTTGATGCTTATTTTACTGTTACGTTCACGCACAACAACCGACTGTGCTTACGAGGATAGGCCTACTCCTCTCAGCGGTTCTCAACCCAGACCCGTCCACGAATCCGAATCGGCACACCATACTGAATGTTACAGTCTTATGTGTTAAACATAAATAAAAATTAACTTTCAGTTTTACAATTAGTTTTAGTACTAAATGTACTCAAATATAAGCTAGTGTTTTTGTTATGTAAAATAATTTTGTTTTTCATATATTATTTTCAGACATGAGCAGACCTATGTACTCATGTAATTAATGTTTAACGAACACTTACAAGTGCGCACTTTGGCAGAATTAATTCAAATAGTCATCAGCAGCCATTAGCTCTTAGTTATTACAGAAATGTGGCAAAACATATCTGGAGAGAACCTCAAATTATTAAATTTGAAAATTATTTCCATATTTGGATCAACATAGACTACATTTGTGAACGCACACTTTCTACAATGTCGCGTGTCACGCTTCCGTGCGCGTCTTACAGACTGCAATTTACAATCTCAACTTCATTGTGCTGTTACGCATTTCGAGCAGAATTTCACTAAATTGGTTCCCGACAGCATCAGGTGTTTTATTATTGGTGAGTAGAATTATTTATTTAAATAAATGTAATCGTTCAGATATCATAATATTTAGGCTATAAATAATATTATAAATCTGGTTGGTTTGTATTGATGACGTACTATTTTAATAACATGCCCGTGATTCTTGCACGACCATAGTGCGCCCGGTGGAAAAAAGGTTGAGAACCACTGCCTCAAGTCATTGGTATATATTCACCTGCTGTCTGTTGGGCGCTTGGTGTCTTGTGAGCATAGCGCTCTATCACAGCGTGAGTACCGCATTGAGATGTCTTGGGCTTAAAATTACTTTTATGTTTAAACTGACAAGACAAAACACTTTCTTGAGGAAACAGCGCTGGCCTGATCGTTAATATAGTTGTTTTTTTTTTGGGGGGGGGGGTAAAACCAAGCAAAAAATGGCTTAGAACCGCCCCTGTTGGTATAGCGTGCGTGATTATACTGAAATAAAACCAGTTTACCTGATTCAATGTGATGTCTGTGTCTGAAATAACAACATACCAATCCGTAGTTTGATTTCTGACACGACTAACCGTAAATCATCTTACTGATACTCCAGCCAACTCTAACTGTCGACTAACGGCGGGAGTCAGATTGCCCCCTAGTGGATGGATAAAGGTTTGCTAGCTCGTATTCGTAAATTCTCAAGGGAATGTCTCTGAATTAATTAATTCTCGCGCCCCCCTTGACAGGTGCTGGCCCCACAGTTTGAAAACCCCTGCTGTAGGTTGATCCATCTGTCTTTTCTCACTTGGCTGGTTGTTTAAATAAAATAAAAGGTTTCGCTTTTGTCCAGGCAAAGGTCTCTTACGGGACATCTTTGAAACCTTAAATCATTTATGGTCATGTTGGTTTAATAACTCTACTCTCAGTTACAAAAACACGCCTACTTCTATTGCACAAATTTCCTGTATTTATGTTAAATTCTTTGGAATACATCTTACCTGTTCGAAGTGCTGTTTTAGTCCTACAGAAAAAAGTCTTCATCCACAGTGAGTCCTTTTCTTTGGCCTGTTAATAAAAAGATAAATGGCATGTGAGTAAATAAAAAATGCAATGAACTGATGTTTTGAGCATGCTGTATACCACGAGGTTAAAAGGGTGCCCTCCTGCTGCCTGTTATGACAGCTAAGTTTACATTCACCACACTAAATCATGTTCACAGACACACGCACAAACACAAACTAATTATTTATTTCAAGATTTAAAGTTTAAGAGAGTGAGTACACAATTGGACGAGATTTCATTGTTACACACCGAGTCTCAGCTCAGATTCATCATCAGACTTCTCGAGGTGGTCGTTTCTCTCGTTGTCTTTCGGAGTATCTCTTCTTCTGTCGCTAACTTTGGGGTGCAGCCAGCCATAGACGCCATCAGCGCCATCTAGGACCATCGGGGAGTTTGAAAAGGAACGAACGAGTCTCGGCCCAAGATCGTTTTTTTTTTTTTTTGCGTGAGTAATTGGATGTGTGGTGTGAGTGTGTGTGAAAACAGGCAAAATCGTGTGTCACACGGAGAATGCTTGAGAGTTGGCAGCTTTGTAATAATTATCGTTATCGAATTATCGCCCAGCCCTACTTCCATAGTATTTTTTTTCCTTCCATGGAAGTCAATGGTGCCCCAAACAGTCTGGTTACAAACGTTCTTCAGAATATCTTTCTTTATGTTCAGTAGAACAAAGACATTCATACATGTTTGGAACTACTTAAGGGTGAGTTATGGGTGAACTATTTACATTTATGCATTTAGGAGACGCTTTTATCCAAAGGACTTACAGAGCATTCAAGCTATACATTTTTTTTGGTCAGTACATGTGTTCCCTGGGAATCGAACCCACAACTTTTGCGCTGCTAATGCAATGCTCTACCACTGAGCCACAGGGACACCGGAACTATCCCTTTAAAAGCAACCTGGTCTCATAAAAATACATACCTCTGTGAACTTTCTGTGTGACACCGTTTTCGTAACTTACTGCGTTTCACCACAGTTTCAAAGAGAAATATCAACTGAGTGGCGCTAAAACACAGGTTAAATACGTGAACCCTGCACATTTATATCACGTAGCTATAGGAACATATTGCTGTGTTTTTATTACCTTGCTACAGGTACATATAGCGGCGGTTCAGAATTCAAATATCCGGGGTCTGTCCCTAAAAGTTAACCAACCCTAAACCTAACCGATAGTGTTAACAAATGCAAGACTGATATAAAAACATATTTGTTGATACAACCGTGCCATTTCAACGTCCTTATATGCAGATTTGAACTGCTTTGTCGAACCGTGATTACACGGAATTCGGACCGGAGCTCCTCCCCTTTTAAGTACGTCTCCGTACTCCGAGAGCTACCGAACAAACTTACTGTCTATGAAAACACATAGATATGAAGCTGGATATGTGTGATGCTAAAGTTCAAAAGCATCAGTTTTCAAATCTCCCAGATTTTTTATATAGTTTTAAAGTCGTAACATGATATTGTTCAAGTAATTGTGTGAAAATTATGCTGTATTAATCAAAACTCTGTAAATTAGTATGAAAAGGAGAAAAATGTGTCAGAGTTGTACTGTCTCTAGTGTTTGTTTCTTTTGGAAACTGCAGTAATATGTAGTTATTGGTACGTATTTCATGTCTCGCTAAAAAGTGCACCCAGGTACATAAATGCCATGAGACCTGGGCTGTGTTTCCCAAAAGCATCGTAAGCTTAAGAATATCGTCGAACCATTGAAACCAATGGAGCTACGGTCAACTTAGGCTTACAATGCTTTTGAGAAACAGCCCAAGTAGTTTAAACTTGTGGACTAGGGGTTGCACAGACTAATGGACTAGTGGACTTCAGTGCTCTGATATGACGCTTTAAGATTGAAGTCGACTAGTCGCTGGTCCTATAGAGGGCGCAATAGGATAATACATCTACATTTACGCTCCGTTTCCAAACAGTTAAAAATCCAAACTAATTCATACTCTGAATGCACTCCACAAGACATGTGTGATTATATTACTGGATGGTGGAAATTGAACGGCAGAATGCCCGTTTCAAACAATTATTTTACAGGTAAGTTATTCACTTTCTAATCAAATGCGGTGCTGCACTGTAACACACACATAGGCTACAGACAGTAGCACGTACAATACATCACGTGCAGATCGCGCACACAGAATCATTCAGCGCGAAAATGTATTGTCAACACTTTTCTGTGATTTCTCTGTAAAATAGCTTAGAAACTGAACAGTTCAAGCATATATTTCTTAATAACTAAATCCCACAGCTTCACTACTAGTAGAGAGACGCTGCCAGGTAGAATTAATTCACACACGCTACCGCTCTCACTAATGCATGCATTCATATGAATGTAATCTTTACTGTACTACTTATCTGTATCTGATTTAGAACGAGCAGGAATCTGCGAGAAATATAACCTCTAACATTGAAGATACACCTCTATCATGCTATTTTTAACTGTGAGAATGAAGATACATTTTTCTTCATTTTGTCTACGTCACACCATAGGACACCGTCAAATTTTTATTTGTCAACTACGCATATATTATTGTAAGAAAACAGCACAAACACCTAGCAGGCGATTTACAAAAATGGTTACATTTGAGAATGTATTTTTACTTATCAGGAATTGCGACATTCTAAACCAAGTTAAAATGAATAACGTTTACAACCAAAGTGCAGCCTTTAACAAAAGCATCAGTAATATGGCAAAGCATCATTCAATCCCAGCATTCCTGCTGATGATGGCATGTCTATTTTCTATGAACCAACCAATAATGCACGAACACATTGAATTATCAAGATCCATGTCTCAGCTCAGACCACTAAGGATAGCTGGAGCGATCTGGCTGGAAGAACCTCATTTGTGGAAACTTGGGCATCTACAACAATATTTATCTTCTTCCTCACGCACAGTAATGACTTTGGCAGAATGAATGAGACAGTTGTATTCTTGCCTTCAGGTGAAGAACGACGGAGAGAGCACAGAGTCCTGGCCTAAGGCCAGCTCATGACAACGTGGAAGTGAAACGCCTCCGTTCCCCGAGTCGACATATCACCACGCGAGAACAATTGAGCATTAGCATAATTAGCTAACATATTGTTATTTTTTTCTGTGCCGTTGTTGATGTTCCACAGCAACTAAACAAATTTAATTTCAGGGTGAGCTAACAGACTGCCTGAGCTAAGGGAAACCTTCGGGGTGAGAAAAACTTTGAGAATAATACGTCCTCTGTTGCATTAACTCTTTTGCCTGATGGTGCTTGCTAATTATGGCACTTCCTGAGAATGAAAGTAATAGGCTGGTGTCAGTGCCTGAAGCTTATCAAGAAACATGCAGGCAGCCATAACTGAATGTTGCCTTTTTGTCACCACGTTCCTTTGAGGGAGAGGAAGAAAACATCTGAAACAAAACACAAAAAAGACCAAGACAGGAGAATGAGCGAGATAAACACTCAGCGAACCAAAGACATGGGGTCGGATTGCAAATTAAGACGTCTGTTTCAGATATAATTAACCTTTAGATTCAGGACGAACTGTCTTGTAAACAAGCGTAGCAATTAGCCACTTGTTTTTGCTATCAACTGATAGCGAAGATTCTCATTAGCATGGCATGACCTCCTCTAATCTATGCGGACCCAGATATTCGACTTGGCCTGATCTGAAGCTTGCCTTTGCTTCAATGAGCATGCCATACGCTAGCTAGAGGTAGTACGGGGGGTCTCTAATAAACACAACACAAAGGAGTCCTTGATTCTGGTGTGTATTGTTTATTTCCCTGTCTATAGGGGAATTGCTCTTATCTGTTGAAAGAGCCTAGTTTGTTGGTCTTCCTCAGTGTCTCGTGTTTTTTATGCATTGGCTTGACTAGGCAATTTAAGCAGCTAATTTATGCAGCTGACAAAAGCCATTGGACGCCAGCTTGATCATACAACACCAAGTCCGAGCAGCTTGGAGATACCAGTCGCTCTGTACTAGCTTGTGAAGATGTAAGTATTCTTGTACTGTTATTCTTGAATACGAATGAACATCTCATCTGGTAATGAGAGTTGTTGACAGTCATTTTCTGTTGAAAAAAGAAAGAAAGTATAATTTTGGAGAAATTTAAAAATGGAGATGATAGACATGGTATAGACTTGAGTTAATGATGCAACACGCACACACACACACACACACACACACACACACACACACACACACACACACACACACAGAGAGAGACAGAGGAAACAGTCAACATGAACCTTTAGGAACATCATTTGGAAAAGTGAGCATTGTTTTGGAAAAGGGAGCAATTTTGTCGTGCCATTTTTTAATTAAACCTGTATGAATGAATGATGCATGTTCCCCGAATAAGAAAGTTTGACACAAATGTCCTTGTTTCATCAAATAATAGATGATTTTAGCTGGGTCTTCAGTGAAGATAAAACTAAAACAGTCTTGCAGGAGAATCAAATATATTGATCTGCAAATTTGTATAATGAATACATATGCATTTAGAATACATAAACAGTGAATTCTGAGATTTAACACAGCTTTAGTTATATCTGCAAGTGAAATGCTGAATACAATGTAGATATAAGGAGTGAAACAGAAGTTGGAAAAACCTACCCGAATAAGCAATACATCAACAAATGCTTTGGGTGACAAGTTGCAATTAACCGTGAAGACAGTAGACATTTGTATGCATTTCATATCTCATTAAATATAGTTATTTATTCTACAGGGAAGGGTGTTCGCAGAGGAAACCAAAGCTATTTAAACTGGAGTAAAAACCTAAAGCTTAACGATATGTCAAATGTACCAGGACTTACTACCAGGTAATGAATCATATATCTGGGAGACCAGAAACATCACGCACGGCTCGGTGTCATGCGTCACGTCACTTTTGGATATTGAACAACTCAACATATCTGATTAATCTATGCAATAAAATAGATGTGTGACTGTGAGTGACAAAGGCTGGAAGTGAACGGGCACATAATTCAAATGTGTAATGTTTAGTTTTCAGTCGGATTGAAGCCACACTTTGTCTTTTTTAAATGTCATGTAAATGCTTTAGTCTAATTTAAATCATACAATCTTCCTTCAGCATGTATATACATTAATCAGACACCAGTTGTCTTTGCTGTTAAGCCCACAAACTGCGAAGAAAGCAACAAAAGCAGGATATCATAGTAGTCCACATCAAATATGTGATTACACATTGTGTCACATATATTCAAACAGAGAGATGGAGACTGCCGTTCATCTACACAAAACCTGCTGTACCTCGATTATGAATGCTAATGTAAACACACTTAATAATGTAGCTCTTCAACTATGCAAATTACTCCTGCAACACTTTTTTTACAGTGTCCTCGTTATACATGTTATATGTACCTTCTATTGAAATAACAGCACATTATTCATAGTTGCAAGCAAATAACCCTAAAACAAAACTTGTTTTGTTAGCCTATAATACATACATGTTGTTAATTAATATTATTTTGTACTTATTTCTATCATTACATTACCAAGGATACATTAAAATAAAACTATAGTAGTTGTATATGCTCCCTATTATGGAAAATAAAATGTAAACAAACTGAATAAACAGCAAGCAGCTATGCACATTACTTAAAAATAAAATAAATAAATAAATAAATAGCTCACCCAAAACTAAAAAAAATATGGATGGAAGCAGTTGGGGAAAAGCTAACAAGCTTTCTTACTAACACATAGCTTTTCGCTTCACAAGATGTACATTTCTGGACTGGAGTGAGGATTACTCGTGGATTATTGTGACGTATCAGCTGTTTGAACTCTCATTCTGACGGCACCCATTCACTGCAGACTGGTGAGAAACAAACTCGGATCAGGCCAAGTCGCATACATATGCGACTTGGTCTATTGTAATAAGTCTAGTCTTGGTCTCTGTCATAAGTCTATTGTATGGGCAATTCTGCCAAAGGACAGTCCAATTAGAGAGAAATAGATCTAACCCACATGAAAAGTGACGCACCACAGTTATTCTTGTTTTTAAATTGAATTGTAAAATCTGAAATAGTTCACCCACATGGTCAAAACTTACAATTAAAATAACCTTTACACCAGTGTCAGGTTTTATTTTATTTTTACACAGAAAAAGCAGAGAAGTATAAATTAAGCTGATTATGATTTACTGATTATATCAGATAGCCAAAGAAGGGTTTGGGGGCAGTCCATTAATTGACTACCTCAAAACACACAAACTACCTCAAAAACAAGTGTTGAGGACATGCTTAGTAATTCAGTAATAAAATACAATTTTTCTTAACTATCAACTGATTCACCTCCTTACACTAAGTAAAATGTACATGCATAGTCCTACATAAAGGTATCAGGATCGTAATAAAAATGAAATATGTTTAGGGGTTCCATTCACTTCCCCTTTAAAAACTTTTGTGGGCACCCTAGGCCTGAAGTGGTTTGAATATCCAAGGGAATTACAGTGTCTTCTTCCGCAACTAAATATGCCTGCGACTCAGTACGAGCACACTAGCCCTCCAAGGCATAACCAGACCTATGAGATAATCTTACTTAGACTCTGATCGACAGGTGTAAATACTCCCTCGGGGATCTTCAAGCGAATCAAACAACCCCAGAGACCTACATCTGATGTCTGTAGAAACTCTGAGAGTGAACTTTGTCACTACGCCCAGCTTGAATTCTGAGCACTGTTAAAGCAAAGGAGAAATGCCGTAAGATGAAGCAGAGAAACAGAAACGTGAGAATCATGGAAGACCAGCATGAGAGAAACGACTAGTAAATGTCACCTCTGTCAAACAAGGCTGCAGTTGCGGTCTTGGCCCGCTCCGCGTGAAGCCCATATAAAAAAAAACTGTTGTCCTGGCTAAAGAGGAATCCACATCCTTTGGATGGCCAGCATGGTGATCTTCTAGTCATGGTATTCCCACATCCACCTCTCCTTTTGCATCCAAACCTCAGCCCAAACCAACACCACAAAATGAGGTACGATTGATCACTGCACCGCTACGATCATTTAATCTGTCTCCATGCTTCCATTTTCAGATCATCTCATTTAGCATGGCTCCGACAGGTCTCTCAAGATGTGCCAAAACAGATTCGGTTCAAGAGGCCACGCTTTCACCAACTCTCAAATGCACCCCATTGTGTACTTTGGCGTGTTTACAAGTTACCAAGAATCCCAAAAAGTTGCGTAGGTGTTTTTGTGTTCCCAAGTTATTCAGAACAAACAAACCGATCCCAGTTTGCTGGGGTAGAAAGGTCTGATCAAACGAAGGCCTCTAGTTGGTTATGGAGCCATCTTGTACCGGTTAACTGTGGAAAGGTTCAAGAAGGTTCAGTTCATCTCCATGAGCTAACTAAATAAACAGCCGATGTGTTTGATCACAGATGTAATTCTATGTGTAACCTCAAAATGTCCTACAATGGAGTGTTTGCCTTGGCCATGCGTGCTGTGTCTATTAAGCAAGACCATCACAACACTTCAAAGTCTTGTAAGACTTGTATTCCTGGACCTTGAACCTCCTTGAGATGTTTATCTGCCCTTCTGAGATCTTAAGAACCATATAGCCCTGGGCCAATGGTGTGGTCTTCTCTGTCTTAGACCGTCCCACATGCACTCTCAAAAGGCCCAAATACTCCATATGCAGGAGTTCATAATGAGTGCAGCCATTTTTACACGCTCACGCCTTGAGACAGACCACTCTGTTGAGGACAAGAAGAAAACATTGCTGTCTTCCATAAAATGTTTGAAGAAAAGTAAAGAAAACATCCTCATCTTTTGGACTCCAACTAAGTTTCCAGATGTGCCCGGGGTCAGAGGTCGTAGTTAAAAGTACCAGGATGTGGCAGAACCCTAACTAGAAGCTAGTTTCTAGAGTGAGCATTCCTCGCCAGAGGGGAGCGGCGCTAGGAGAGCCGCGCTGTTTCTTCCCTCCGGCATGCCCAGCGAGTGGTCTCATTTTGCACTAGTGAGTTATTACACTGAAACTTTGTCCTCTATACCTTTGCAGTGTTTACAGACGCCGGTTGGGCAAAATGTCAAGCCTGTTAAGCATCACCTAGGGTTGGAAAAAAAGTTTGAAATGCTTCGAAGGTTTCGCTCAAGAGGCCCTAAGATCCAGGGGTCCGACAGTGATGCTTTTTACCTTGATCTAATGAAATTTGAGATTTCTTTACTAGCTTAGCATACTCATTTCATCATCGCTTTTGAAATAGCATGTTTTGTGGTGTAACGCGGGCGTTTTTAAGATGAGGGGAAGGTGATGAATAATTTTATGATTGGCTAAGTCCACTGGCCTGTGCTTATTTTTGTTCCCCGTCCCATCATTTTCTTCCTCGTAATAAGGACGATAGAGGTATCACACGTTGGGTACGACGGCCTTCCTTTACCCTGAAGTGTTCACATGCTAATACACAATATTAGGCTAATTTATAGAAAGCACTAATACGATTACTTCAAGTGTGTCAGAACCTTAATAAGTGTGGAAATTGCCCTTTCAAAGAGAGGGGGTCAATTACGATTATGACAGAAAATCGTCTAGACTGTTTCCTTACATAAAGTAATCTGCTCGAATTACGCAACTTCATTCCAATTTTGAAAAGTAGAGAAAATCGAAATGACAGCGACAACTTTATTTTTGTCAATTAGGATAATACCAAGATTTGGAGGATGGGCTAAGCTCACATGTTCATGTAGATAGCCCATCATTTTCATCACAAGGCTAACCTCCTAAAATAGTTTTGATCCCTTCTTTTTTTTCAAACCCTAAGGTCTTCTATAAATCTCTTAGTATATAATTTACTCATAATTGTTTTTTAATCGGAACTTACTGTAGATGTTGAACACAGGATTACAGCATATAAAGGGCATTATGTTCTTGTGAGCATGTGTCAATGATGGCGTATGTGCTCTGTGAAGGCCTGGTGGTCATGGAGTTACTCAGGACTGAAGGAAGCTCAGTGAACCACTAGATGGAGTCAAACCCTAGTTAAGAGCCGCTGGGAGGTGGACATTACCCTTGTTGTGAAGGAGTGAACCGGTGTGTTTGTATAACTAACAACCCGACTGTGCCACCCCGACAGTTAAGACCACACTTTTCCTCTGCCAACCTGCTCCCTGTGTCATGTTTGAGAGAATGAATAGATGTTGCAAGCGTATGAGATTGCCATGAATCTAAATCCTTGTATATTACAAAGCATAAATTCCTGACAGTATTTAATCAAGTAAATAACACTTACGCAATAAAAACTGGAATTTGAATATATAAAATTCACTTAAAATGTGTTGAATAATGTTTACAATAAAATAAAAATAGTAAACTCAAATATAAATACAATTTTAAAATAAATTGTGGCATTATTTGATAAAAAAACCACTTTTCCACATTTTATTATTATTATAATATATTTTTTAAAGAGACTTGAAAGCATATCTTTAGTCATACATAAAACCTTACACAAATCTCAGAGGATAAAAATAATAGAAAGAGAAGAAGAATATAAGTAGTGGGCCTAACATGACTTGTCATACGTTCTGCAGTCAGGAGACGAGAACAGTTGTCAGAGAATCTACTGCATGTGAAAAGACGAGGACTACATGCTTGACTGCTTGATATGATGTGCCATACCCTAATGGAATGAAAATTATAGCTGATATGATGACGGTAGAACACTGACATACTATTATGTTCCTATGGCCTGGACTGTGTTATTCATATTGCTTGTGTCTCTACGCACAGTTCCAGGAAAAGCACTACGGTTGCAATTAGATCATTTAAATACAGCCTTTCCGCTCATTTGTGATAAATTACAGATCTTTTGCGGCATAAAAAAATACAACAGTACGTTCATGTTCCTCCATTTTTCTTAATACTATTGCTCAGAGGAGCACAGATTTGAGCATGCAGGATCTTTTTACTTAAAGACAGAACTTCCTTCTTAGAGAATGCACATCGCTCTGTCAACAGATGTTTGACACATGGAAAACAGCTAAAAATTACACGTAGCTCTTGATATAGCGCTCTCACGTGAATTGCACCATTTAGCATTTGCCGTTTTGACAGGTAATTGACTTTACCCTCTGACAAAGTGAAACGTGTGTGTTGTCATAAATAATGCAGAGTTTAAGAAGCTCACATTTACACCAGCATGAATATTCATCAGTAAACAGAGTTGGAAGAACAACACCCACCACTTCAGCTATATATGCGGCCCGTTTTTCTCCTTGTAACAAGATCGTTTTAACTGTTAGCATTAGCTAATATCAGTAACTCTAAAACATAGATAAAGTAAGTTAAACTGCTAAATCTGTATTAGCTTCTTATACAACGCATTTGCTCTGAGGTCAAAACATGCATAATGATCCCAGACTCTGTTTTGTCGTTTGCTAGCGTTATTGTTGAATATGACCTAAAAGCCCTGAGTATGTAAAGCTTTAGACAGCTGAGCTGATTAAAAACTTGCCTTTTGAACATTAAATTATTCCAAGCCATCATTTCGTCAAGGATACAATTGTTTCATTTTCAGTTTTTTTCACCCCTTCTTTCCCCCATCACCCTCAGATGGATGTAGGCCTAATTCTGCCGCCTTTTAGAGAAGCTCTTTAGTCTTGTGAAATATGATTAATCTGATTAGTCATTCAGGCCGGTCTGTCTTTATGCTTACATTAACTAGCACAAAGAGCCCCCCTACAGGTTAAAGTTTAAATGTGGATTACCAGATAAAGCCAGTCCTGATTAGGTTACTAAGGGCCATGCAAGATGGAGAGAGAAAGAGAGAGAAAAAAATTAGATATGCTTTGCTACTAATTTCACAAACATCTTCATTTGATTTTTTTACCCTTTTGATCTTTTGTTTTACACTTTAATTCAATCCAGTGACATTCACTTGGATATCAGTTTTAGACAAAAATCTTTCAGCAATTATGTAAATGGATAAAGCGTTGCACACAATACTGTATGGAAATGGTAAACAGGAAGTAATGCTCTCATAAAGGACAGATGGTAACAGTGCTGTAAGGTTACAGTGAGAGGGCAGCACTTCAGAAAACACCCAGCTTTTGTGTCTACAACATAATGACTTTATTTGTTGTGATGTTGTCTGTGATTAAAAACCATTTTAACAAATGTAGTCTGCAAAAACAACCAACTTTACCACATTTAAAGAACACTTTTTTGGTGAATATACATTTTTTTAACAGACTGATAAATTAGGAAACACTGAGACTTCATTAGTTCATTCATTCATTCATTCATTAAGTGTTCCATAGTAATCACATTGTAATTTATGAATACATTCATGCCAAAAGAATGATTCATAAAAAGAGCTTTGTGATTTATTTTAGCATAAGTGTAAACATTATGCTTGTGTTCAGATTGCATAGAAATGAAAATATTTTTCCTGCATACAAAACACTGAAGGCAAACAAAAATATATCAAAACCACAAAACAAGCAATTAAAATAATCTTTGATTTGTGTGATACACTTTTTAAAGCTCTATTTCACCTAAAGAATTTGACAATAGCATATAACACTCAAGCCTTCAAAGGGCTGCTATGGCAAACCTAAACTCTCTTGAAGACTCCAGCGTGCAAAAACGAACAAAGGAATACGTGAGCGCTGACAATTAATAAAAATAAAGCCGTGTAACAACACATCTGTTGTGTCCAGCTCAGATAAGAGGGGATGTTAGTTTATCACCCTGGCCTGTGTTAACCAGAGGGGGCAGAAAATTATTTGCCCAGTGGATTACATGTTACAATCTCGTAGGTGGTGGCACACCAGCTTGAGTGTTGGGAAGTAAAACCCATATAAATAAATCTGAGCTTCCGCCTTTGGACTCACCTGGTAACTGCATAGCATACATCCAGAGGAAGGATGTCGGGAAAAATCAGGTGGAGGGAGTGTTATGTGGCTTGATATAGAGCTCCAACATTTATTTTTCCCCATCGCCCACCGAGGCCTGCTCCAATACCACCGCTTGGGACTTTGATGTGACCGTGTTTATTGTTGTCTATTCTTGTTCGTCCACCCTGTCGTTCTGACGTCCCTCTCCCGGGTACAGCGAGACAGCGAGGGGATGAGAAAGAGAGCCCCATTTATTTCTGCTAATTTTCCTCTCTTTGTGATGGATGGCTTTCTTATTGTGCCATTTGGGCCTTTGAAAAATGTTCTGTGAAGCAGAAGAAATTGTCAGTTTCCATATCATAGAAATCTGCCATTCATATATCCAGCAATCAACTGTCTGGATACTAGGCTCTCTATCACTGAATCTTTATTCAATCCTCAAATCAACATACTACTCGAACAGCAAGAACATAAATCTAGAAATAAAATATCATATAACAAATCTGCCAATTTTCCCAATTTTGTCTCACAGATGTCAGGTTTCAATGGTGTTGGCCATTATGTAAAACACCAAACTTCTGTTTGAAGCACTTGAAGCCAGAAACTGAAACATAGGTCTGTAAGTTTCACGCATTTATGTCTGTAATGAGAGACATGCAATATAAACACATAACATAAAATAAATGCTAATGTGCGTACCTTTAGAAAATATCAAGTAGAGGTCACGTAAAATCTTGTGTTTTGAGAAGCCCTGAAATAACTTTCATCTATTCTCTGATCAAAATATTTATACGCAAAGTGTGTCGAAAACAAAAACCTACAAAAAGTTATCCGATACACAAAGAAGGGGTGTCATGAAAAGAAAGAAGTGAAAAACTTTCATCTTAAAGGCTTTATTCTCTGAGTTCCCTTTTATCCTTTCTTTTCGGATTACGCTGTGTCTCGGAGGCTCTCAGAGGGCCCCAGTTCATATTAAATTATTTCTGGGTGAAATGGACACAACTTGAATGGAATCATTAAACTTCGCTAGTTATAAGAATGCATCAGAGCCTCCACAAGATGCAATATGACGCGGTTTCATGCTCCTCCAAAACATTTAATATGCCATGAAAATATATGACATCAATCCTAGCAAAAACACAGGGGCGAAATGAATGATGCCATTGTGACTCCAAACATCAATCATGCCCAATACCCTGGAAAACAATGAAGTTTTGTTTGCATTTCAGAGGTGACAAACAACATTAGTGACTGGCTTAACATTGTCAATTCCATTACTCAAGACCTGAAGCAAATCAGAATTAAACTGTGGCCCAGTTGCTAGGCAGCTGAGTTCTCTTGACATGGTGGTTAGTTTTTCTTTCATTGCTTGACAAGAGCCAAGTGAAAAGAGTTTTGAAAAAGTTGCTAAAAGCGCCGAGAGGAGGGGGATAATTGGTGCCACTGGATTGTAAGGCGTCTCTTGTGTGGAAACAGACTGTGGAGAAAAGAGAGAGAGGGAACACATCGCACGATAATAAAAAATCAACTCTTGTACACAAACTTGACCTGGACACTTTCATGGCCTTCAATAATTCAGAGGCTTTTCTCGCTTACACAAATACCATGAAAGTCCTTTGAATAATAGGTGAGATATTGGACGACCCAAAACAAGACAGGTTTTGCCTTAGTCTGACTTGTTAACTGTTGTCCTTGGATTTGAGTGCACATTAAGAAGCCTTCTAACATGTCTATTTTAGAAAAAATGAACAGTTTTAATGAACAATGTGAAAAGATGTTGACATTTTTTTATGAAAACATGAGTTAAATTTACTTATGGTTGCTAGGGTGTTCTGGGAGGTTCCATCCTCTATGACGAGAATTTTCCATTTAATTGTCCACTGTAAAATGTCTTGAATCAATCAGTTAAAAAAGCAATAGCACACCTCCCATCAACAAGCAGCACAGTTTGAGGTGTCATTCATGTCCCTAGCACAGTTTTGCATTGACTTTTAGGTCACAGGTTTGTTTTAAGACTTTTAGCATACCAATTTAATCAGACACTGCAATGGACAATATATGACGTCATGCTCTTGTGGCACCTTTTTTTTAAAACAATGTCAACATATGACAAAAAAAGGTAAAAATGTGCCTTAGCTAACACTACCAACAATGAAAACTATTTCCAATAAACCACACAATTATCATTTTCAAGCAAAAAAAATACAAAAACATCAGATTTTTAAGTAAACAATAGAGGCAGAGGGTATTCTTTCAGAATGCAGCAGTCCCAAAAAAACTTCCCAAAAAGTGCACACCCAGTCTAAGAGAGGACCAATTAATGCTGGATTAAGACTCATGCTTTTTTACAGTCGCCTTTGTGCCCTTTCCTGCACTCTGACTTCCTCCATGGAAGAAAGATTGGAGGAATAGAGGGAGAGGAAAAGGGACAGAATGAGATAAAAAAGAAAGGAACCCGAGGGAGGGGGGCAGGAGTCTTGAGAGAGAGAGCAGGAATGGGGGGTTGTTTAGACGCAAGAGGTGTAGTGAGGTGGCTGGCTCCATTGTGAGGACACCACCTCTCTCATTATACCCTCTCAATCAACACTCTTGCTCACAGGAAGCCCCTGGAAAGCCCATCTGCCATGGCTAATCTGCAGGCAAAGTCGAGGCCACACCGTCTAAGGCCCCACTACCCTCAGCTGTATTATTCTCTCCCTCTGCCACTGCGCCAGGGATCAACCAAAGCCCATTAAAGTAAATAATAGCCAGAAATGACAGGCTTAATGCGGATTGGGGAGGAAGTTGAGGACCAGTTTGAACTGTGAGCTCTGATTAATAGAGAATAGCATTTGGAAGTAGATGGAGAGAGAGAAATGCAAAGAAAGAGCCGGAGAGTGCAAGAAGGTGGGTTGGAAAGGGCAAATTACCTCAGCTCCAAAGGCTTCTGAGGTTAGGTTGATGGTGCTTCTGCAATCTTCCTAGGCACAAGTAAACTATAAACCAGTCTCATTTTCTGTAAGGGAATTTGTTTTGTGATGCATTGTATATGTTTGGAGCATATACGTTATGCTTTTAGGAGATGCTATGGGGATCTGATTTTTGGCCCCAAAAGCAAAGCCGAAAAGTCACTGGTAAAATCTTAGGAAAGAGGAAAAGCTACCCAGCAAGGATCCCATCTTTCTTACAGATAACATCAAGGTCACCTACATGTAGAAGTACTTTATGCTTAGCCTAATCTTCATAGAACCATTTCAGTGGTCTTAAGGTTTTTCCATACATTTTGGACCGTTTATATCTAGCTGCAAAATATTCTTTGTGCGCTAATCCAAAAAGGGAACATACCGACTGTGCTTTATAAATTCGATTTTAGGGTTATGTGCCAGGCATCTTTTAGATACAAAGGTAAGGCTTGTAGAAATGACATGTATAGTAAGTGAGATATGCAGAGTTACTCAAATAAATATTAAAGTAACATTTAAACCAAATTCCATTATGGGATACTTTACAACAAATAATCTACAAACAAAACACAAAACAACATGGACTACAGCAAACGTCCTTATTGCGTTAGCAAAACTAGAAATTCAATAGACACTGGTCTGAAAAGGAAAGTCACACTTATGTTGCATATAGTGATTACTACTACATTCTCTATCTGCTACAGTGGACCTAAAAATACGACAGTGTGATTTCTATATCAGGAGAATTGTTATTGAATGTCTGCAAAGGTTGGTACTACAGTATGTAATAATTATCTCAGTAAATGTACCATGGTCAGTATGCTAGAACAATGTGGAACTAAATGCAGTTTTATTCAAAGTTAATCATATTCTACTCTGTCTACTTTCATTGCCTTCAGGCTGGGGATAGTGACTAAATAAGACTGCCTGACAAAACTGTGGAGTCTTGCTTGTTTGTGGTCATACTTGAGGTTAGCTCTCTTGTGCCTGAGTTCAACTGGAGGACTTAATATGACCTGTCATCTGGCTGATGGTGGAGTCTGTTTCTGCAAGATTATGTCAAGCACTTCAACCTCTGCTTAACAAAGGTTAAAAATCGCTTATACATCTGTGAATGAATTGGAATGCTTGCAGGAAACAAAGGCTAAGGCAAATGGTTAGCGACTGAGAAAGTGTCTGATTGGCTGCTCACCATTTGCCCTGTTCCATGAAGAGCAGATTATGTTAATGTTATGGAGATAATACTCAATATGATGTATGATACACCTCACAATGGTATGATCCCTGGGTTTTAAAGTATATGATGTGGGACAGAGGGGCTAAGGAACAAAAGGTTTTGTGGAAGGGTTTGAGCAGGGAAAACATGAGAGAATTTTGAGCTTTGAGACATAATTAAGTATTTAAGATCTCCAGAATGTGTTATTGACAGAACTGTAAAATATATATTTATATAAAAAACATAGGAGTCCACGGGCTCTCATGAGAGGCACTTACGTTTGGTTCTGAGAAGTGTTTAATGGTATTGATTTTTATTGTTCAATGAGGTGTGTGAAGCCTTTGACAGGCTTATTGAACTGTTCCGAAAAACTGTTGTTGAAGTTGACTGTTTGGGGAACATCCTTTTAGTGTCATGAAAGAATTACAGTTAAAAAAGAGAAAGGGATGGCATGGAAAAAAGCACTCTTAGTTCTCAAGGTCTGATTCCAATAAATACTCAGGCTTGCATAAGGAATTGTTAATAGGACCAAATAGCATTGTTGCTGACAAGACTTAGACTTGATTAGCACATGTCCTTTCTATGTACTATACCATTATCCTACTCATAGATATTCACATAAAATCTGCCAGCTGTTGGTGATCTCGTAAATATTCCTATTCCCCTGGCTATGTCATACATGTGAGGACTATGTTGGCCAGTAGAGGCCTCCCATGCTTTGTGCAACTTTTCCACACTCTCTTGACATGTTTGAGACTTACAAACGGACGCCTGTAGCCATAGCATTTGTATGGCTCTCACAACACAATGTCTTTGGGATACTAAGAAGGCCTGAAAAAGGTTGACTCCTGGTATGACAAGTATTTTGGTTGAAACCATTAGTAGATGCTTTCATCCAAAGCACTGACGTTTGTACTCAATATGCATTTTATCAGTAGGTGTGTTCCCTGGGAATCTTGGAAGTACAAGTCACACACTTTACAAGTTGAGCTACAAACTTGGTAGACTAAGATGATCAAATGCGTTCTTCAAAACCTTTGTTCAAAGAGCGAAGAGCACAAAACACACTGATGCAGAACACATTGTTTACTCACCAACGTCACTAAAACAGTTTGAGCACTGCTTTATTTTCTTATTTACCCATCCACTTCATCTTTCCCAAAGCCCACACAAGAATCACATGCATCTGTGCCAGCGTGTGTCACTAGGTCTATTTTCCTTCCTGCCCAAGTCTCTTCTGTGATTTCTATATCCGTTGTCATGACGACACAGCAACAGGGAGGAAAATGGCAGCCTAACCTCTGGCATTCATGCAGACCAGGCCAGGCCTGAGGGCAAGGAGGGATTGCAGCCATGGGCTGCAAGACCCTGCTGGGTCTCCCGGCCCTCAATCAAATTGTTTTGACCTCAGAGAAAAACAAGAACTTTCTAATACCCTCCACTGCAGGTTTAGTGAGACTAATGTCCAAGATATTTGCGCTTACTCCGCTTTTCAAGAACGGTTCGATAAAATACTGAACATGGCCTGGGGTCTTGCAGAAATAAAATTTGTTTCTTGCTTCCAGAAACAACTCTGATGATTTACAACTGGCACAATACGCACTCAAAAAGGCAATCACATGACAAAGAGGTTGTTCCTTGCCTAATTTGAGGGCAAAGAAAGGCCCTTCGATCCAGATCCTACATTTCTGTAAGGGAGCAGTCGGTTTTGTGCTAAATGTGCCACAAACACCTGATTTCTCTTGAGTGTTGAATAGAACAGAAGAGGGATTTTCATGACCATCTCACAATGCTGAGGAAATACATTATCACCCGATGGCAAGGCACCAAGGCTGTCATGATGAAGACATCTACGTTATTAAAATCAAATTCTGAATCTTCAGCATGCCTTGTCTAATGATGAGCGAACAGCTCGGCTGTCGTACGGCGAGAGAATGAGAAAGAAATAGACGAAGATTTTTCCCTTCATTTGGCGTCATGCCCAGATTCCATTCAAGCAGAACTCTTCCCACAGCAAACTTATGCCCTGTCAATTAAAGGACAGATCCGCCCTCCCCTTCCTCAGCGCAAGAGGATATTCCAAACTACATTTGTTTTTATGACAAACAATATTTGGATTAACATGTTGATTTGATGTACTGATTCGCATCACTAATCTGCCAAACCCCAAAGGATTCACATCCTTAAATTTACATTGTACATTTACACGAAGAAATCAAACCAAATTTATGTCTATAACATTATTGATTTAAATTAGCGATGGGTTTGCCTGCTGCACTTGCGCTTGGTTTGATCGATTTCTGGGAAAATAAATATCTGTTCACTCAAAGCGCCGTGTTTAGTATTGTTTCCTGCTCCCCTATGGAGCGAGTGTAAAATCTAATAAAGACGATCTGAGAGAAGGCGCTTTGATCTGGGACTCCTCAAACAAGAAAGATCACATGGGACAGAATGAGGAAATATTTGAGGACTATGATACTAATGCGAACAGATTCTGGCTTTACACCCTAAACTATATCCATACAACACATTTGATCTGTGCTATCTCTTTATTCTTGTAATGCTCACCAAAAACATTGTGCATTAGAAAGAGCTGCAGTCAAAATTACAAATACACAAAATAGCATTTGATTTCTTAAAAAAGGTATCTAGGTCATTCCTGTCATGCAGTACCTTTTTTAACGAGACCGTAAATTGGTGGAAAGAAAACAAACAGGATGGATACCAAGCCAATGTTATCTTTTACTCAGGAACTAACAATTAGTTTACAATGGGGTTAACTTTACCTCAACAATAAAGTTAACACTGTAAAATATCAAACATGGAATGTTTTACAGAGAAAAAAAACATGCTAATGTCATAAAATATCAGACATAGTCATCAAATTAATTATTAATACTTATTGATGTTTGTGCTGTTGTTCTCACCAACAATTCTGTCAATTATGGGATAACAATTTAATCGAGGAACTGGCTTTTTAATGTATTTATTTTTTTCAAACAAATGCATATAACCTTGCAATATGAAAAACAATATATATATATATAGGTTTGCATTTTTTTTGTATTTTCTTTATAAATTTGTGGCAGTGGTCACTTATACTGAGTCCAAATGTTTAACATTCTTGGTTAACATATTGCAGAGAAGGAGTGAGCCTCCTACACATTGTGTGTGTATGTATATATGGTAGTTTATAATTATGTCTGTTTTCAAGCATAGAACATATTTGATCTCCACTCAAAACCTCCCTAGATGCAGAACCATATGTATCAAATTCAGTTGTAGTGAGTTACCAAAAAGAAGCGAGAGTCCTTGGAGGCATTGTTGAGAACTGATAACCCATCAATGCTGCTTTATTGTGGTTAACAAATCTAACAGTGTAAATCTGTATCTTCACACCCCAGATGTTTCTAGAACGCTTAAAATGTCCATGTGTCTGTATGGCTTCTGACTTTAAATATATTGCGCCATATGTCATGCAAGCTTAAAGCACTTTCTAAACACTTTCTGAGCAATGATATCACAGCTCATATTCAATCGAAGTTACACTCTATCCACAAAATCTGTGGCTCACTCAATTACCACAGACAATAATACCAACTCACATCTTGGTTTGAAAAATCAAACCAGAAATATGTGTAATAGTGTACACTATTCAAATCTTCCACGAATGTACCTTGCATGAAGATTCTAGATCATTCTAGGTTCTACATTGTTGTGACCAGTGGAAAAGATTATCTTGAGCGCAGCGTGCATCGCGTATTGCAACAGATGATAATATACAACCTTTAAGTTGCGCTGGAAACCAATTTTCGACAGTCTTTCAAACCCACGGCTTTAGAGTAGTAGGATCAGCAGGTGGACTCTCTGATGTGGTGTAATAATAGATCGTAAAGCCCTGACCGGTGGCTGCTTAGCTGTGGTCAGTAATATGCAGTGCTCGTGTCATGGCTCAGAGGAACAGATCCGCTGCTGATTCGCTCTCTAGAGATGACATTCATGCTGCATTATTATAACAGCAGTCAGTGACTGTAGCGTGAGTCACATTCGCCCCTTCATGCCATGAACAAAGACATGCACAAATAGAAGAATATGGATATGGCAAGAAAGTAAATTATGAGCACCAGATATGGTAATTGATTTGAAATGATTGCATCCATCATTAGAGAGCATGTCATATGGTAGTTATCATTCAAACATTTCTGTACATGGGCCAAACATACTTCAAGATTATTGGATTTAAAGTCATTGTGACCAACAGCTTACATCCCACTTATGCAATCTGGCAAAATGTAGATGGAAATGGGTATAGGCAACTTTTATCTGTTTTTGGAAATGACTGGATCATGAAAGAGAGTTTCATAAAATGTTGTTTTTAGATGCAAAAATTACATATATTTTTGTTTAATATATTCACCCATAAACCATACACAGTAAAGTCAGGAGCGTATATGAATATTATTGATAATAATCATGATGGTGGCTATTCTTCTTCTTCTTCTTACTTCTTATTATTATTATTGTATTTTTATATAACACTATACTTTTATATAACACTCAACACTATATATATATAGTGTTGAGTCAGTATTCGTATGAATTAATGAATGATGCATTTATATAGTGCTTTATTGTGTATTGTTGTACACACAAAGCTCTTTACAATCATGTGGGGCATCCACATGGATGATGTGACGGCTGCCACAGGACAACGGCGCCAGTGCGCTCACCACACACCAGCTACAGGTGGAGAGGAGAGAGAGTCATAGAGACAATCAAGTGTATGCGCTCACCACACACCAGATACAGGTGGAGAGAGAGAGAGTCATAGAGACAATCAGTGTATGCACTCACCACACACCAGCTACAGGTGGAGGAGAGAGAGTCATAGAGCCAATCAAGTGTCGCTCACCACACACCAGCTACAGGTGGAGGAGAGAGAGTCATAGAGCCAATCATGTGTATGCGCTCACCACACACCAGCTACAGGTGGAGAGAGAGAGAGTCATAGAGCCAATCAAGTGTATGCACTCACACACACCAGCTACAGGTGGAGAGAGAGAGATAGAGTCAATCAAGTGTATGCACTCACCACACACCAGCTACAGGTGGAGGAGAGAGATAGAGACAATCAAGTGGATGCGCTCACCACACTCCAGCTACAGGTGGAGAGAGAGAGTCATAGAGACAATCAAGTGTATGCACTCACCACACACCAGCTACAGGTGGAGAGGAGAGAGATAGAGTCAATCAAGTGAATGCACTCACCACACACCAGCTACAGGTGGAGAGAGAGAGAGTCATAGAGCCAATCAAGTGTATGCGCTCACCACACACCAGCTACAGGTGGAGAGGAGAGAGAGTCATAGAGCCAATCAGTGTATGCTCTCACCACACACCAGCTACAGGTGGAGAGGAGAGAGATAGAGCCAATCAAGTGTATCGCTCACCACACACCAGCTACAGGTGGAGAGGAGAGAGAGTCATAGAGCCAATCAAGTATATGCGCTCACCACACACCAGCTACAGGTGGAGAGGAGAGAGAGTCATAGAGCCAATCAAGTGTATGCTCTCACCACACACCAGCTACAGGTGGAGAGGAGAGAGAGATAGAGCCAATCAAGTGTATGCGCTCACCACACACCAGCTACAGGTGGAGAGGAGAGAGAGAGTCATAGAGACAATCAAGTGGATGGGGATTATTAGGAGGCCATGATTGACAAGGGCCAGTAGTGGTAATTCGGCCAGGATACCGGGGTTACACCGCTACTATTTATAAGAAGTGCCATGGGATGTTTAATGACCACAGAGAGTCAGGACCTCGGTTTAATATCTCATCCAAAATACAGTGTGTCTTGACAGTATAGTGTCCCCGTCACTATACTGGGGTGTTAGGAACTAAGTTTTCAATGTAGGTCTCCCATCCAGGTACTGACAAGGCTCAACCCTGCTTAGCTTAAGTGGGCAACCGGTCTTGGGCTGCAGGGTGATATGGTATAGTATGATATAGTATATACTGTATTTATAATACTAATAACTTTATCATTAATGTCTCACCAAATGTGACCATCTCTGTAAAAACAGGCTAAAGTCTAAAAAACATATTCTTAGATAACGAGCATCAAAGTTTGATTACAAGCATTAATTTCACTATGATTTCAATATTTGACATGACCTTACTCAGTCAATATTAAAGATATCAAGAATAGAATTTCAGAGAATGTTCTTTACAATATGTAGGATGATTTTATGCAGAAAAAGGTAAATCACCAAAAAATGACTTTAGCTGGGTTTTCACAGGAGGGTCACAAATATAACATATCTAACATTATAAGTTTCCCACCTTAAGCTCGAGACCACCAATAATGTGTGAATTGCCAATAATAATTTATTGTTGCTAATCCTAAAGGACTAGGCCTACATTATTTAACCTACATCACAGCCAGTTTGGAATTTACTGTATATTCGTACACTTGACTAGATAATAGACTAAATTCTAGTAATATCATTCAGTGTCGATGTGCCTTTAATACGTCATACGTGCATTATAAGCTTGAGAACATATAGCACAAGGCGTAATCCAGTACCGACTGCATTTATTTAATCATAACACATGGAAACAGATATACCACAACCTAAAAGCACAAAAGACCTGGATGCATTTCAAGCTCAGCGAGAATGACTAACAAGTTTACCCCAGACACATTTTGACAAATGGCCCCCACTAGCAGTGCTTAGACCCTGCGCTTTAGCATTAAAGAAAAGACCCTACGGTGCAGGGGCCAGAACGCAACTTGGAAAGCTGACGGATAGCTCCATTAGAGAAGGGTCCCTCGTAGAAACCTCTCCTTAGACTATCTCCTGGTCCGATTGCTGACGACATGAGGAACACACACATACAACACACACACAGCCACCTCAACGAAACCACACACATCTAGCAAGAAATATATAAAAAAGGACTCAGTCAAGCATTTCCTTTTGAGCTCCACTGGAACAATGGCTTGACTACACAAGTACAACACGTGGATGATCCCATTGCCGTCTCGTTTTGCTTCTTTGGAGGCTTGTTCCTGGGACCACCGTGAAACAGGGCGGTGTTTGAAAGGCCCAGGCAGATAATCAGCTCTGAAGGAGGGCAAGCACAATTCATATCTCAGCCCTCTCTTTTTTCCTGACTGGCGGAGCCAGCGAAGCAGGAAATGACATGGGATGTTTCAATCTAGGAACGGTGAGTACTGTAGCCCCTGAGGCTGGATGGTACAGCCCACTCAGATGTGACCGAGCAGCCTGCTGTCTGTGACAGCACACGCACACAAATACACACTTCCCAGCAGTGGAAACTGCAATTCATCAGCAAAATTAATTCACACAACTCCAAACGGGTGCATGTAAGGGCTCAACATCCACTCGAGTGTTTTGCAATGCCGTGAAGTGGCGCATAATGTTTGGCGGTACACTATTCTGCTCTCGCAGACCCACGTTCCTCCGGAGTGGGATTTGATTGGAATTGTGTGGTGGTAAGCCACTGAAAGCTTCCAGACAAGCAGGATGAAATGTCTCTACGGGCCCGGGATGGCTAGTCCCAGGGCTGCAGTCATCCACGGCTGTCTGCCTTCCTCCAACAGGACGCCCAGGGACTTAACACGGGGGTGAAATGACGTTACAAACAATTATATTTCAACACTCTATTTATATCAGTGCCCTTTTCGCAAGATCGTCCCCTCTCCGCTCTGACATGAAGCCCTAATCTTAGGAATGATTTGGGGTGGGGGATGGGAAATGGTTGAGTGTGGGGCAAGTGGGGGGTAGATGGGGGTGTTGAGTAGGATCATGCACAGCTCGCAGGCAGAGGAAGAACGAGACAGGAAGAGAGAAAGGAAAAGCAACCTTCAGAAAAATGAGTGTCTCTGGGATAAATTCCGCTAAGATGAGCTCAATATATCACTGTCAATAACACAAGTGAACACAAGACAAGGGGACATGCATATTAATTGAACAGAATTTGATTAAATCACTAAATTTTGACATTTCGCAAGATGGCCACTTTATCTTGGCGGACGTCGCTGCTAGATTAGTTTATGTACGTTGGCTAGTTCTCTAATCTGGGAGCACATCTTAATTGCATGTTATCCCCGTCTGATTGCTCTGACATTATTTTAAATAGTCTGGTAATTACTCTGTAGATGGTGGTGTATATAGCCAAAGGCTGCTGCTTGTACGCTGAACGTAAAGGAACCGAGTGCCAGGCCAGAGGTCTAATCGTTTGGTTAGCCACAAATGTAGAGCCTCGAAGAAAGTGTCAAATATGTTGGCAAGTTACAACAGAAATTATTAACCTTGTAGTTGGACTTTACAAGGCTGTTCACACTGAACATGTTTTTTGTATTCCACCACACTTGTTTTCCATAGTTCTTCTATATAATCACGTAATAGACATGTTTGACCATTGCCCATTTGTTGGCGAGTGTTTTAAACAATGTTAATTGACAGTTTATTAATTATAGCAATGTCATGAGAAAAGCAGCCAGTTTGTATAGTTAGTAGTGGTGGGCCGTTATCGGCGTTAACGTGCTGCGTTAACGTGAGACTCTTATCGGCGATAAAAAAAATATCGCCGTTAATCTATTCTCAAAGTTGGGTTGGGAGCTGGGTCTATACTACGCAAGCTATGATGACTTTCACCCTGATATTTTAGCGGATGTATACCTAGCCGAATTGCACTGTAGGGCGAGCAGTCTTGAACTAGAGGCTCGCAGTCCGTGATGGACAGATTGTTAACGGCTGGTCTATGTGGTAATACAATCGGGCAGGACATCCAAACGCTCACCTATCATTCATCAACCTCAAATATGGCTTTTCATCTGAAAGATGTATGTAGTAGCAACTTTACATGGCCGCTCAATATGAGGTTAACCTAGAGAAATGTGCGCTATTGAAGTGTTTGTGTGGAGCTGCGTTTGCTGCAAGACAGGCTCCGGTGCGCTCACTTGCTCTTAAAATCTCCGTCATTTTGGTCATACAGATAAAAGTAGCCTAATACATCTTTCGAATCTGTAAAGACTCTACGTTATTTGTGTGCACTCAGAATAACAACGAAGCGTTGCGCTTTTAAGCAAACAGGATGCGCTTTAGGTCTCATGTGAACTTGAAGCGAGAAACTTGAAACTCGAATATATCTAAAAATACAGTACATAGAAAATATATCTATAGAGGTGAAATGTCAAAAAAAATAAAATAGAAGACATGTGTGTTAGCATGGATGATTTACATGAAATTTAATCTGTGCAACACTGTGCATAATAAGATGGCTTTCAGTTCAATATAATAACAAAAATGACATTTTGGGTTTTATTCAACTAATAAGGTGGGCACGCTGTGATCTGTACTATATTTTTACTGTAATTGACAGTTATCGGCAAAAAAAACAAAAACAACAACACGGGAGTGGGAGGGAATGGGAGTCATTCTTCCGGGAGTGGAGCAGGATTTTCCTCCAGTTTTTCGTGGGATTGGGACGGGAAGAGATTAAAGTTTGTGATGCATTTTGGAAACAGGAGATGAGCCCTGGTCTAATCGCCACCTGGCTTGAGAAACCCGTTCTCAAAGACTTACTTTTAGTCATTATTTGGGTAGCACACATATTCTGAATGCCTTGACAGAATTCAAATGAGCCATTTAATCTAGATTAATCTAGATTAATTCCAAAATTAATCTAGATTAAAAAAATTAATCTATGCCCACCTCTAATAGTTAGTCAAACCTTCGCTATATCTATTCTTCTGACATATACGAATCAAAATCTTTTACAGAAATATGTAATTTGTGTTTGTGTGTGTATATATATATATATATATATATATATATATATATACATATTTATTTTGTATTTTATTATTTTGGGTGGGGGTTTATATGAATGTATCTACGAATGGAACTGAAAGTCAATGCCATTTTATCAATGTATTTTTTCCCTCTCGCCTCCTTATAATCCTTATTAAAGTGTTTTTGAGTGCAAAACCACTTTGTGTATAGTGGTAACCAATGAAAATATGTATTACTGCTGTTCGATAAATACCACCTACTGCCAGAAAATTAATTTTGCAGCACCTTTTTTTTTGTGCAGATTTCATGTTGCATAATTGTGTAAACCTAAAGTCAGACCATTCTGTTATTGCTTTAAATATTGAAATACAATAAATAAATAAATAAATAAATAAAAAATTATAATAATAAACTAAGCATTTGTCATGGGTGTAGCGTCTTTGTTTGTATATTGATTAAAATGCAGTGATGGGCTCTAATGTCAAATGGCTACAGATATATATATATTTTTTTATTAAATATATTTAGTTTTACCAGGCAGTTTCATGGCTGTTAAAAAAATATTTACAGAAATGATACATTTTCTAAACTCACCAGCCATTAGCAGGTATGGCAAAAAACTAACAAATATATTGTAAAAATAATTTACATATCTGCTAACTCATCACATTTTGTTGAAATTGGCTGCTACGACATTGAAATTGGCCATTCATTTAATGTTTGCAAATCCAAGGAGGGGAAGGGGGATTATATGAATGTATATTTGAATGGAACTGACTGTCTTAAGAAAAGAAGGTATTTCTATTTTCACCTTACCACCGAATGATGCTTAAGTAGTGCAGCAATGATTTGTGTAAATTCCACGTTAAGATAAGCACCACCTTTACTGTAAGAGAGTGAATTTGCATTTTCAGCCAACCCATTTTTGTACAGACCAATTATATATTTTTGTATTTATATTATTTTAACTGTAAAGGAGCTTACATTTAATTTGTATGGTCCTTAATCAGTTTAAAGTGTTACCACAGACAATAATATAGTCTAATATATCCACCTTTTTCTTCAATGCGGAAGTAAGCCTATGGGTGAGACTTCCGGGTCATTAGCCACTATAGGGAAATAAAGAGAAAAATAACAATGTGCAGTAAATGGTAAAACTGTTTGCACTACAAACCAGTGTGTTCATAATTAATATAACACATTAAAATAATATGATAAGACACACTGATTTTAAATATCATGCAGCAAAACTAACAATTTTGTACAGCTAAAAATAGCTGGATGTGGATGGGACCGGAAGCTAGACCCATAGAATTTACAAATACAATAAAAAAAAATTACGGCAAGAAGAAGGTACATAATATTTTACAAAATTATTTCAGCTGCTTGCAAGGACATTGCTTTTTAAGGTGTTGCTTTGCAGTTGTTAGACTCTTCTAGACAATTTGCCAGGGTGTTGCAATGTACTTTTTAACAGTTATTCTCAGTGGTTTCCGTATTTTTTATTGGTGCAAATCAAATAAATCAAAACCAAATCAAGTTTTTTTTTACAATAAAACATTATAATAGGAAAATTTTACTGTAAAAAAAATTGTATTTATTATTACTATTAATAATAATAATAACAATTTGTATTTATATTATTATTGTTGTTGTTTTTTCATATAGTCATATTGATATATAGCCACAAAGTCACTTTTGAAATCACGATACTTTTTAAAATCATCTGCTCTTGGTGCTGTCTATACGGTAGTACTGGTTGGTTACGAGGATATTCTGGTTGCTTGCTTTCTGACCTAAGTCTCTATAAAATTCTGGTTCGTATATGTGGGTCTATAAACCTCCTTCAAAGTCCTCCTTCAGTGTAGTGTAAGTGGAATTTATTCAGCGAGTTATTATATATTTGCCAGGCAAAGGCTAATATAAAAATATTTGCCAGGGAAATATGTCTATGCAATTAACAAAAGAGTGAACACATACACTTATGTTCAATGATAGTTGAGTTAAAGGATAAAATAGTAATAGTGATGCTTACCTTCACTAATAAATAACCAAAATATTATTTATGCAAAAGGCCAAAAATAGATTAAAAAACAGTATAATTGCATTTTGTCATAAAATGCAATATGAAAATACATTGACAGCCCCATGTAGCATCAGCTAGACCAGGTGCAGTCTGATAAGAGATGCACAGAGAGCCATTAGTTTGTTAACACAGCCTACGGTTTCTGTTTGCCCTGGAGCAGACATGGAAAGAGCAGCCGTCATATGTTCCAGACATTTGTACACGGCCTGATAAATGTTCAGGCGGGCTGCGTGAGAGGGGAGGTCTCAAGGAGTGCTGGTAATAAGAGGCTAATAGAATAAAACAATAACCCACCGCCTTGAGGCTGAGACTTTATACTCACAAATTCATATGATAGATTTTTATTGTTATGGTGACATTAGCATTGTAGGCAGACTCAGTCTGAGGTGTTTTTGTCAGAAAGGCACAATAATGAAATAGATTTCAGGTGGAGTGCTCCTTGTGGGTGTGTAAATTGATTTTGAGCATATAAAACAAAAATACTGAGAAGTATACAGTATTTTAAGTAATGAAGATAACGAGATAGCGGTCATAAAGCAATAAGATGGTGGTGCATTACCTGACATGAGGGAAATACAAACTTTACAAATGATGATAAAAGTTTATTTGATTGCCTTGGAAATGGCATTTTGACTGCACAGAAACGGAAACTGGTGATACATTACCAATTTGTATTTCTATTGCTCCAAAACAAACTGAGCTTTCTACAGTGGGCAGTTGTGGCCTAATGGATAGAGCGTCGGACTTGTAACCCGAGGTTGTGGGTTTCGAATGTGCTGTTATATTATGTATAATTGTGTATGTGTAACGAATCCAGCCTCTGTGGTGTCTGAGTGTTCTCATCTTTCTCTGTTTGATCATTGTGTTTTGACTCTGGACTGTTTCTCTCATTTTGGATTGATGTCTGTCTGTCTTTTAACCCTCTTGCCTGCCTTGATACTCTGCTCTTGTCTCTCCTCTGATATCCCTGTTACCATTACCGACCACTGCCTGTAAGACTGTGTTAACTCTTATTAAAGCTGCAAATGGATCCCCACTCTGTTGACTCATCATTACAGAATACTTCGATCCAGCAACAGTCTACAGACTCTCTACTGAAGTCTCTGCTCAGGCCAATGTGCTGGTCGCTCATCAACAACAGCTTAGCACGCCTCTCGTCTCTCACGGAGGAGCTGGTAAAGATTTTACAAGCATTACGGCTATCTCCATCTGAGTCTGCCCCGCCACATCCGCTAGTGGACCCAGCCCCTCAAGCACCGCCTCCGAGTCACTCTACGGCTAGTCCCCGCTTCGCTTACCTGGAGAAATTTGACGGCGCCCCAGCTGAATGTAAGGTTTTTGCTACAATGCTCCTTGTTTGTCTCACAACAACCTGTGTTATATCCCACTGAAGAAAGTCATATTGCTTTTTTATGCTCTCTCTTGACTGTTAAAGCAATAGACTGGGTTACCGCGGTGTGGAATTTCAATCGTCCAGCCTTTACCTAATTTGAAAGATTTTTGCAGTGCTTTCGAGCGGTTTTTGATCTCCCTGAGGGAGGAGATGGAGCGGATGAACAGATTCTCACATTGAAACAAGGGAAAAATACAGCAGCAGAGTTTTCTCTGGCTTTTCGCAAACTGGCTGCACAAACTGGATGGCCTGATGATCCCTTAAAACTGCATTTTTGCAGGGGATTGAGCCCGGAGTTGCAGACTGAACTCACTTGTCGAAACGAGGGAAAAACTTTGGATCAACTGATTGATCTTCCCATTCGCATTGACCATTTGATTATCTCCAGGAAACCAAGCAGGGGTTCTACTTTCCATTCTCTAAGCCCTCCAGTTGTGCATGAGAAAGAGGCCATACAAGTGGGACACGCAGGCATCTCTCCTGAGGAAAGAGATCTCTGGTATCGTCAAATTCTTTGTCTCTACTGTGGCCAGGCCGGTCATGTGAAAATCTCCTGTCCAACCAGACCCAAGCAGCATGCTTTCTCTGCGGTGAGTCAGTCATTTAATTCTTCAAGATGTGTCAAAGTGCCTGTTAAACTAGCTTTTAATGATGGCGTGATTGAGACAGTGGCTTTAATCGATTCTGAATCTGCAGGAAATTTTATTAATGCTGACTTTTCCAAAAGTCATGACCTTCCTCTCATACCCTGTAAATCTCCATTGGCAGTGGCAGCTACATTGGCAATCTTTCCTCTCTCACAACCAGAAACTGAGTCCAGGAGAACTTACATAGAGGAGGAACTAGCTAAAGGGTTCATTGTTCCATCCAAGTCTCCTGCATCTGCTGGATTCTTCTTTGTCAAGAAGAGAGAGGGGACTCTTCGTCCTTGTATTGATTATAGAGGGTTACATGATATAACCATTAAATTCCGGTACCCCCTGACTCTGGTCCCTATAACTCTCGAACAGCTTCGTTCAGCCAAATATTTTACTAAGCTCGACCTACTCAACGCTTATAATTTGATTCGCATCAGAGAGGGGGATGAGTGGAAGACGGCTTTCTCCACCACATCTGGGCACTACGAGTACCTAGTTATGCCGTTCGGGCTTGTCAATAGTCCCCTCAGTCTTTCAAGCATTCATAAATGATGTATTCCGTGACATGCTCAATAGATGGGTCATTGTCTACATGGATGACATTCTCGTCTACTCTGACTCCCTAGAGACACACATTAGCCATGTCTGAGCTGTTTTACAACGACTAATCTCCCACCAGTCATATGCTTAAGCAGAGAAATGCGAGTTTCACAAGACTTCTACCATTTTCCTGGGATATGTAGTCAGCCCTGAAATAGTGGCAATGGATAACCATAAGGTGCAAGCAGTTTTGAACTGGCCCAAACCAATGACTGTCAAGGAGATGCAGAGATTCCTCGGCTTCGTTAACTTTGACAGACGTTTCATCAGAGACTTCAGCTCCATCGCAGCCCCTCTAACATCTATGACTAAAAGAAGGGGAATTTGCCTATTCTGGTCACCAGCAGCTGACCAAGCATTTGGTCACCTCAAGGAATGTTTCTCCACTGCACCCATACTGCATCACCCGGATCCTAAATGTAAGTTTGTGGTAGAGATAGATGCCTCCAGCACAGTTGTAGGGGCAGTCCTTTCACAACGTCATTGGCAGTCCACCCAAGCTTTTCCCCTGTGGCTACTTCTCACGCAAGCTAAATCTAGCCGAACAGAACTATGATGTGGGAACCCGTGAGCTACTAGCAATGAAGGCAGCCTTTGAGGAGTGGCAACAATGGCTTGAGTTATCCAGATTTCCCTTCTCAGGTCTCACTGACCATCACAACCTGGAATTCTACCGCATGCGAAAGGAGACTCATTCACAGATGGGCTAGGTGGGCTCTTTTCTTCACACGGTTTCAGTTCACAGTAACTTATCGTCCTGGTTCCAAAAACACCAAAGCAGATGCACTCTCTCGCCAATTTGAGTCAACACTTCAGCTTCTTTCACCTGATACCATCTTACCTACCACTCTCATTGTAGCTCCGGTGTAGTGGGATGTCATGACTGAGATCGCGGAGACGCAGGGCACAGATCCCAAACCTACTGAATGTCCACCCAGCAGGACATTTGTACCTCCTTCCTTGAGGACCCAAGTCATTCAACAGGTTCATGATATTCCCAGTTACAGACATCCGGGAATAACTGCATCCATCCAACTTCTCTCAAATAAATTCTGGTGGTTCACACTTCACACTGATGTCATTGTATTCATCAATAATTGTGTAACCTGCAACACTTCCGAATCCTCTAAACAAATGCCTGCAGGTTTGCTACAACTACTACCTGTTCCTCAGAGACCCTGGTCCCACATTGCCATAGACTTTATCACTGACCTTCCCAACTCCAAAGGTAGTACCACCATTCTCATGGTCATTGATCGCTTCTCCATTTCCTGTCATCTCATAACCTTACCCAAACCACCCACAGCCCTAGAAACGGCAGAGGTCTTATGCAGCTATGTATTCAGTTTCTATGGACTTCCAGATTATATTGTTTCTGACAGAGGCCACAGTTCACCTCCTGTGTATGGACAGTCTTCTTCAGGTTCCTCAATGTAAACATCAGCCTTACCCCTGGCTATCATCCCGAATCTAATCGACAAACTGAACGCCTCAATCAAGAGATCACTCGTTTTCTAAGATCGTACTGTCACCGCAACCAGGTTGATTGGAGCAGATATCTCTTCTGGGCAGAATATGCAATTAGCTTCGCAAGACATCTACTGAGCTCACACCCTTCCAATGTGTACTTGGATTCCAACCACCTCTCTTTCCATGGTCCGGGGAACCCTCAGAATTACCTGCAGCCAATGACTGGCTAAGGAGGAGTGAAATTACCTGGAACGAGGCTCATGCTCATCTCCAACATGCTGTCAGAAGACAGAAGGAACAAGATGACCGTTGCCGACGTCCCAACCCTATGTATGTCCAGGGATCATGGGTTTGGCTCTCCTCTCGGGATCTTCGGCTCCGACTACCCTGCCGTAAACTAAGTCCTAGTTACATGGGTCCATTCAAAATCATTAAACAAAATAACTCATGTTTCTTATTGTTTAGCTTTACCACCTCAGTATCGTATCTCACCCACTTTCCATGTCTCTTCGCTCAAGGCCGCTGGTGCTCCGAGAAGGGCGGACGACCTAGATTCATCGACGGTGAGGAGTCATATCAGGTTCAGGAGATTCTTGACTCTCGGCGCCGGGGAGGAGTTCTGCAATATATTGTCGACTGGGAGGGGTACAGGCCGGAGGAAAGGTCCTAGGTTGATGCCAAGGACATTCTTGATCCATCACTTACCACTGACTTTCACAGGACCCATCCGAACAAACCGGTCCCTCGTCCTCGTGGAAGACCCCGGCGTTGGTTGCCTTCTCATGTCAAGAGCCGCTGCAGGGTTGCTCTGTAATGAGTACGGCCTCTATGGTTCCCCCTGATCGTCACCAGAGGTCACCATCACCCGAGTATTGACTCTCCGAACTCCATTTCCCATCATCCTGTACCAGGACTCTGTTTGCTAGTTCCCCTGACGCTCATCAATGGGACTACTTAAGCCACACTCTCACACACACATTCATCGCGAAGTCTTGTATTTCCCCGGCTGACATTTGTAAGCGATCTCATCTTTCTCTGTTTGATCATTGTTTTTTGACTCTGGACTGTTTCTCTCGTTTTGGATTGATGTCTGCCTGCCTTTTGACCCTCTTGCCTGCCTTGATACTCTGGTCTTGTCTCTACTCTGATTTCCCTGTTACCATTACCAACCACTGCCTGTACGACTGTGTTAACACTAATTAAAGCTGCAAATGGACTCTGTAGACTCATCATTACAGTATGTGATGAATAAAAAAATCTTCTTCTTCTTCAACAGAGGCAGCACTTTTGATGCAGAGGCTGTTCCATAGGTATCTGCTGCCTTCTGATATACCTCATGTTGTCCTGTTTCTAAAGTAGCATCGCAGGTATTCTTAAATAAAGCAATACTAGGACGCATAGCAACAATTCACAAAAATGGCTGGTAGGTGATGGTATTTGGTTAAAAACATAATTTATTATTTACTGAAAATATTAATTGTAAAACAACTATTATCTAATGAAAACATATACTATTTGAGCAACTAAATGATTATTCAAGGTTACATTTTTAAGTGGTCTAACAACACTCAACAGATTCAAAATGATTTGACATGGCTAATCAAATCAAAGTGGAGGGGGGTTACTCAAAGCCACTGGAAGGCAAGCCTGCAACCTTTAGCCAAAAATGCGTAATGCATAATGCTTATGCTGCAGCCATAGATCATTGTATTATTGTCTGACGTGCCTCACATGATCCAAGTTAGCCTTTACACTTTTTTCCAGTGGTAATTAATTAATACAGACCCTCTTATCTCCCAATAGTAAGACAATCTGGTTTACTGTTCATAGAGGCAGAGCGTGAATTCAGAAGTGAAGGGTCAGTTTTAATCTTGAAAGAGAACAAGGTAAGATAAAAATGCACATCAATTCCTGCATCACGACGTGCATATTATCCACCCTATTTGCCCTAAATAGTATTGAAAATTACTAATATAACATAGAATTTAGGATGGACAGTATGTACATTGGGGCACAGGTAATAACACAATTTTCTGTTTCTATTTGGCGTGCAATTTATATGCAGAAATTGACTTTATAAATTATACACGTTTGGCTTGCATATGATGCACAATCAATGCTTGAAGTAAAAAATATATATATATATATATATATATTTATGTTTATTATATATATATTTATTTTTGTACTAAATAATTTGTCCACATGGTGGCAACACTTGCCCCGGCCGTTGTTTCACAGTAATTTCTCACAAAAAAATGACATCAAAAGTGGAAAAAATTACATTTACCTACACACTGATCACCATACCATGTATATTTGTTTAGCTCAATGGCATGGAACAGACAGGATATGGGCATTTCAAAGACAGTGAAGGATACTTCAATGTTACCTTCGAAAATCAGATGAATGCATCTCAGAAGACAGGAAGTGAAGCTAACTTTGCATTCGGACACGCATTGACGCCTTCTTACCATGGAAAGCAATATGTTTCAGTCATGTCAGCCATAGACAGTTAAGAAGAATAATAAGAAGATGAAGAAGAAGAAGAAGAAGAAGAAGAAGAAGAAGAAATTGGTCGACGACGACGCATCTCCATTTTGTTCCACCATGGAAAAGTGAAAACCATCCCAGTATGGGTGCTGTCGTCTTGCACCGATGACATCATTTTCAGCCCAAGTCTGCGCCGTAGAGATTGTGAGATGGATGATCGTACTCAGAACTCCCACATCGCAGACCCAATTGCAAGCTCACATCATGAAATCACACTCCATTTTTCTAGCATCAAAAAGCTAATTCAAACTTATAGAGAAAGGAGCACTTGAACATACATCAGAATGACCTATATGACCTATATTGTAACCAGACACCAGATGGCGACCTTTACAGGACATGTATGCACACTTTCTTCGGAATTAACATTGAGAAGAAAAATAAAAACAAGAAAAACTACAAACTAGGCTACTGAATACATACCGCAAAGTAAAAACAGACATAGCGTTGACGATAATGAAGCAATTAAAAGGTAAAAAACTGTAATTTAAAATGTGTACAAAGACATTTTTGCTTACTCATAATCTTTTGGATTGAAAAGGCACATACACTGCACAAACCTTTGTAGTGTGAAAGTGTCGAGCGTCTGCATTTGCGCGCTATAAAATATACTATTTGCACTATATTATTTCTAAGTATGCTTTGTACACTTTGAAAAAGCTGTGCGTTGGCTTTTACATATAAGTAAAAACTTAAGAATAATTTGGGCTTTAGAGAGCAGCTAGCTGTCTATGTAGCTTATTTAGTTTTGGAACCAAGCATGTAAGTCAACAAGTCAACATATATTGTGAAAAGCTGTGAGCAAGACTGTGAAAACAATGTCTGGAGCATATTTTTTGACTAATTTGGCCTATGGGGTATGATGGGAATATTAATTAGCCACATCCATGACCGTCAGATAATAACAATGTCAGTGGGTTGAATGGAAGCTCTGACCTGTAAAAAGCCTATTCATATTCTCCAGTCTGCCGTAGTTCTGCAGACACAGGACTTTTCACACAGTTCCTAAATGTGCCAATTGTCCTTTTTCAAGGCATTGTGACTGAAGTCTGTAAAAAACACCTACTTTTTTACGGGACGTAGATTTAACATTCACAGCTCATTTAAGGCATTTTTCTTGAATAGGCCAATTTAGATACCGCACTCGTGAAGGTTTCTATCAAGAGGCCACAACAGACATATATGTTCTTTGGCCTTTTGAAGCACTTCTAATGTTTAGGTTATAATTACATGTCATGGACCACAAACACCAAAGCAGATGATGTGCTGTGATTGGCCAACCCCTGCTAAGCGCTCTCTCTTCGCCCATGGTTTGTTCTCTCTTCTTCACAAGTTTCACAGCATGAAATGTAAACATGAAACCTCAGACTGCATCCTTCTAAAGTCTGACATCAAATGGTGAATCTTAAAACACTTCTACTTGAGGTCAGTTGCACATTCAACACACATGTTCGTTATGCACGTAAAGCTCACATATGTTAGCCAATATATTCCAAATAGCATGTACAAACATAACCATAAACATAAGTTTCATTTTGATTTAGATTTTTTTTGCACTGTCCGTTGAGTGGACCTGTCCTGATTTACATTTCACTACTGATTATATCCTGTATAATTGAGTATGTGACGAATAAAAGAACCTTGAACCTTGGACCTTTACAAAGTTAGTTATAAAAAAGTTACTAGTGTACATATTGTTTTAAACAGATGCAGTTTTTGATTTGAACAAAGGATTAGTAAGTGTTCAAATAAAAGATTAACTAAGATTAAGTGATTTTTTCAATTTTCAAAATTAGTTTGTGTTAACTAATGTTCACAAATGGAAACTTTTTGCAAAGTGTTACCAGTTAAATTAAATTAAATAATTGTTAAAAAATATGAAATTATTTAATATTTATTTAATAAATATTAAATCTTAATTTCCCCTAAAATGTATATTAACATTATGCATTTAGATTTTTTTGTCATTCACATTATGATAATAGAATTGTCATTATATTTCAGTTATCTTAATTTAAACATAGAACAACAAAAACCTAGATGTATAAATACATTTACATTTAAATAATATAACTTTTTTCTTTACAGAGCAAATAAATGCAAATTTCCAATGCAAATAAAAAAACACATTATGGTGCAACTAAGCTTCTTTTTTTCTTTATACAAAACAAATGTATGTCTCTTTTCCACTGTTCTTCACTTTTCAAGATGAGAGCACACAGTATTTAGCATTTTCTTTAAGAAGTGTCCATTTGAATAGCTCAAAAATCCACATACAACTAAAACAGTCAATAAAACATGGCCGGCAATACCCTTAACTGTTACGAAAGAGGATTTTGGGGGTCAGTAAGTTCATTGTTTGCATTGTGTGGCATCTAAAGAAAAGGCCGGCTGGGCCATTCTTGTGTGTTCCCTCTCTCACTAAAGAAGGTTATTTAGGACTTAGGAGTTTTAACATTCTCACTCGTTTATCCAGTGCTTAGTCCTGTGGAACATACTTCATTCAGTGTCTGTTTGTGTGCTTACATGCGTTTTAAGGGCAGATGACACTTGCTATGGAGTTACAAGTTACAGTGAATAAATCCTCAATTGAAAGAGGCCCAGCTAATCTTTTCAATGGATTTAAAACAACAATGTGAGCATAAGACACGGAAATGCAACATAAAAAATACAAATAAAAACATTAAATAATTCCCTTGCTAGCTTGTACTTATTTGAACAATGCCTGAGACTTGGTGTTAGGGGCACTTTATCTGTATGTTTGCCTCTTCAAGATTAATCGCTTTATGTATTCCCCAATTGTAAGTCGCTTTGGATAAAAGCGTCTGCTAAATGACTAAATGTAAATGTAAATGTAAAATAGATATAGCTTTTCACAGACCAGAACTGCACACACACACCCACCCACCCACCAGCTGATTTAGGAGATGTTAAATATGGCGTACAATAACATTTAGCTTTCACATCCAGGGGCGTCATGCACTCATGATTTTTGAGGGGGCACGTGGTGGTGGGGGTTTGGGTCATGCTTGTCTTGTGACTCACAGCAGCCATGGTAACACTGTATAACTGATATAGTTGTATATATATATTATTTATATTTTTAATTCAAAATATTTCCAAACGTGTTTCCAAACTATACCAGGACAAATCTTGATTCTCAAATATGTGTAAGTAAATGCATTTGACACCTTTATTAGATTTATTAGATTAAGTTATTTTTCAATAAATGGTGATGGGCAAAGTATACTAATAGTGTAACCCGACTGTTTACGTAAGTACCAGATATAGGTGTCACACCATAACATTTTTAATACGACTGACTTTCTGTTTAATGTGAATTTAATAACAATTTTGTGAGATACCAATTATAACACTTTCATTTTACAGAGAGAAAATAACATTTACATTATCAAAGAACATTTCATTCAGTCTAGCCAGAGTTCAGGCACTTTTAAAAACTTCCAATTAAAGGGTTACTCCACCACAAAATTATATTTACATAAATACACATAGAATAGTGCATCCTTGTGTTGCAGCTGATACGCGGAGAAACAGAGATGAGACGAATTGTTGAAAAAAGTCGTTATTTTTATTTTCTTTATATACAAAAAGTATTCTCGTTGCATCATTGAATTCTGATTGAACCACTGATGGCAGATGGACTATCCTGACAATGATTTTCATACATGTATGTGCCTTGACAGTGAGAGTTACTTGGCAGTCAATGGGACAGTCACAAACCTCCATCATTCAAAATATCTTAAATTGTGTTCCGAAGATGAACAAAGCTTTTACGGGCTTGGAACGACAAGTGATTATTGACAACATTTTCATTTTGGGGTGGAGGGAACATTTAAAATCACTGAAGCTGTTTAAACTGTGAAATTAATATCGTAAAGTGGTCACATGATGCAATTTCTTTTTTTTATTTTCTTTAGTCTGTTATGTAGCTGTTTGTGCATGTATACGATCTGCAGAGTTGCAAAGCTCAAAGTCTCCCACAAAATGATTTATTAAAAGAGAAGGCTGATCCAGACCGGGCTAAAATGCCTCATTAAAACACGCCCCACATCTCTGTCACAATGTGGAAATATTTGCATAATGTACCCAAATGTTCACACAAAGAAATAAGGTGTGGTTTCAGTAACCTCAGTAGTGTTGATGCAATCATGTCAGGGAGATGCTGTGTGTTTATATGAGAAAGCAAAAGCTCGTTATTTGGCCTTCCGAAAGTAGATGCAATTATAAATCATTGTTAAGATTTGTTTACAACAGAACAGGACAACCCATATGTTCGAATTTGTGCAACACATTTATGGACGACAGTTTCATGAACCTAGGAGAGTACAAGGTTGGCTGTGTACAAAGGCTATTTAAAAAAAAGCATAAATTCCGACTTTGCTATGACAATCTGACGCTTCTGAATCAGTGACTGTAAGTATGTTTTGTTATTAGTTGAAGTATTTGCTATTGACTGTTAAAATGCGGAGTATTGCTCAGCGTAGAGTAATGCGTCCTGTGTGTGAGGCGAACAGGGTCTCATCACAGCGGAGTGTACAGCCTGTCAGAAATCGTCTTAACCGCAACTTGTGTGCAAATACATACGAGCATCATCATCACTGTGTCTGTCACGCGACTCTGTTCCCCATTCGAACTTGAACTGATGCTAAATCTAATGACATTATTAACTGTCTTTATATATACTTTGAAAGCTGAAGCTTGTGATTATGGAAAGGGACGTTACATTTACAATGCACGCTTGTGGTGTTCGGCCAATCACAATGCACTGTGTCAGTTAGCCAATCAGAGCAGACTGCTCTTGTCTGAAGGAGGGGCTTTGCTAAAAACGATGCGTTTGAGAGAGGCTTGGCATAGAGGACCTAAAATAATATATATAATATATATATATATATATATATATATATATATATATATATATATATATACAAATACAGTATTTGAAAAACAATGTGTTTTTTGAACATTAAAGCATGTCAACATATTCTGTTACACCAAATGCACAAAATAATGATCTTTAAAATAGCATCATATGACACTTTTAACTTACATTTGTAAGCACATCTGCACTGTGTTGTTTCTGATGAAAAGTGAAGCAAGTGAACAAAATACCGCGTTTCAGCTATGTCTCTGATTGGCCATTGCATTCATTAGCTCAACAGAATTGTGTGTGATTGGTTATAATGCAGCACTGTACAGACGTGTCTGTCTCTGGCTCAATGCCAGCCCGCGAATGCAGATTTGAATTTAGCAGCTGATGCTGTGCTGCACTGAACAAACTCATCACACCGGTGTGATTCTATCAAATATAGAAAAATATATTGTTCGGCTATTTTTTGTCTTTGGGAAGCTGCATTCAAAATCCACCTGGCTCAGAAATCGGAGGGTGCACGTGTCCTCTCACTTTGAATGGGCTTGACGCCTCTGTTCACATCTGACAACATCTCTAAACCTCTTGAATCCGATTGAATAAAAATGCAAACTGCAGCAAAGCTTCTTCCTACGAATAAGATTAGACACAAAGTGGAAAGAAACACAGATTTGCACATTTAAATGTTCATCAGAAGCAAAACAGGTCTTAAATTGCTCATTTAGAAATGTAATTGTGCTTGAGAAATGAATGCCCATTCATATTCCAAATGTAAAAAATAAATAATAAATAAGCAAAATAGAGATCCTGATCTTTTAACACAATACAATGAGTGCTTATAATAGTCACTTCACTAAGGTTTAGCTGGTGTGTGAAGAGGTAAGGAAGCTGACAGAAGCGTGGACACTGCAGAGAACGAGTTAAATCAGGAAGCAGAGTAATTCATGTCCGAACGAGCCAGAGACTCACGCGAGGCGGTTCATCCAGCTGTGACAGAGCCACAGACCTGTGTCCTACTGATGAATCCACTCTCACCTGCCTCCTCGAGTAGGGTGATCAACATCTCATGTCATGGTGTGAAATAGGTAATATCATATATCACAGCTGAAAATTGTCATATATGTAAAATATTTGTAAAACGGTCTACTTGGATTCACTCTTCAAATAAAGGTTCCAAAAGTAGTTTTAATTTTTTTGGAGTCATGCTATAAAACAACCATATTTGGTTCCACAAATAACCTCTTAACTTTCTTCCTTAGTGTGAATGCCACAGCCATATCACCCTGCAGCCCAAGACCGGTTAATCACTGAAGCTAAGCAGGGTTGAGCTGATCAGTACCTGGATGGAAGACCTCTGTTGAAAACTAAGTTGCTGCTGGAAGAGGTGTTAGTGAGATCAGCAGGGGGTGCTCATCTTGTGGTCTGTGTGGGTCTAACCCCCAGTATAGTGACGGGGACACTATACTGTCAACAAGCACTGTCTTTCGGATGAGATGCTAAACCGAGGTCCTGACTCTCTGTGGTAATTAAAAATCCCATGGCACTTCTTGTAAAGAGTAGGTGTGTAACCCCGGTGTCCTGGCCGGATTACCACCAGTGGCCTCTGACCATCATGGCCTCCTAATAATCCCCATCCACTTGATTGTCTCTATGACTCTCTCTCCTCTCCACCTGTAGCTGGTGTGTGGTGAGCGCATTTCACTTGATCGGCTCTATGACTCTCTCTCCTCTCCACCTGTATCTGGTGTGTGGTGAGCGCATACACTTGATTGGCTCTATGTCTCTCTCTCCTCTCCACCTGTAGCTGGTGTGTGGTGAGCGCATACACTTGATTGGCTCTATGACTCTCTCTCCTCTCCACCTGTAGCTGGTGTGTGGTGAGAGCATACACTTGATTGGCTCTATGACTCTCTCTCCTCTCCACCTGTAGCTGGTGTGTGGAGCGCATTTCACTTGATTGGCTCTATGACTCTCTCTCCTCTCCACCTGTAGCTGGTGTGTGGCGAGCATACACTTGATTGGCTCTATGACTCTCTCCTCTCCACCTGTAGCTGGTGTGTGGTGAGTGCATACACTTGATTGTCTCTATGACTCTCTCTCTCCTCTCCACCTGTAGCTGGTGTGTGGTGAGAGCATACATGATGATCGGCTCTATGACTCTCTCCTCTCCACCTGTAGCTGGTGTGTGGTGAGAGCATACACTTGATCGGCTCTATGACTCTCTCTCCTCTCCACCTGTAGCTGGTGTGTGGTGAGAGCATACACTTGATCGTCTCTATGACTCTCTCTCCTCTCCACCTGTAGCTGGTGTGTGGTGAGTGCATACACTTGATCGTCTCTATGACTCTCTCTCCTCTCCACCTGTAGCTGGTGTGTGGTGAGCGCATACACTTGATCGGCTCTATGACTCTCTCTCCTCTCCACCTGTAGTTGGTGTGTGGTGAGCGAGACACTTGATCGGCTTTATGACATCTCTCTCCTCTCCACCTGTAGTTGGTGTGTGGTGAGCGCATACACTTGATCGGCTTTAAAGAGGACAAAAGACTCTCTCCTCTCCACCTGTAGCTGGTGTGTGGTGAGCGCATACACTTGATCGGCTCTATGACTCTCTCTCCTCTCCACCTGTAGCTGGTGTGTGGTGAGCGCATACACTTGATCGGCTCTATGACTCTCTCTCCTCTCCACCTGTAGCTGGTGTGTGGTGAGCGCATTTTACACTTGATCGGCTCTATGACTCTCTCTCCTCTCCACCTGTAGCTGGTGTGTGGTGGCGCATACATGATCGGCTCTATGACTCTCTCTCCTCTCCACCTGTAGCTGGTGTGTGGTGAGCGCACTTGATTTCTCTATGACTCTCTCTCTCTCCACCTGTAGCTGGTGTGTGGTGAGCGCAAACTTGATCGTCTCTATGACTCTCTCTCCTCTCCACCTGTAGCTGGTGTGTGGTGAGAGCATACACTTGATCGGCTCTATGACTCTCTCTCCTCTCCACCTGTAGCTGGTGTGTGGTGAGAGCATACATGATCGGCTCTATGATTCTCTCCTCTCCACCTGTAGCTGGTGTGTGGTGAGCGCACACTTGATCGGCTCTATGACTCTCTCTCCTCTCCACCTGTAGCTGGTGTGTGGTGAGCGCATACACTTGATCGGCTCTATGACTCTCTCTCCTCTCCACCTGTAGCTGGTGTGTGGTGAGCGCATACACTTGATCGGCTCTATGACTCTCTCCTCTCCACCTGTAGCTGGTGTGTGGTGGCGCATACACTTGATCGGCTCTATGACTCTCTCTCCTCTCCACCTGTAGCTGGTGTGTGGTGAGCGATACACTTGATCGGCTCTATGATCTCTCTCCTCTCCACCTGTAGCTGGTGTGTGGTGAGCGCATACACTTGATCGGCTCTATGACTCTCTCTCCTCTCCACCTGTAGCTGGTGTGTGGTGAGCGCATACATTGATCGTCTCTATGACTCTCTCCTCTCCACCTGTAGCTGGTGTGTGGTGGCGCATACACTTGATTGTCTCTATGACTCTCTCTCCTCTCTACCTGTAGCTGGTGTGTGGTGAGTGCATACACTTGATCGGCTCTATGACTCTCTCTCCTCTCCACCTGTAGCTGGTGTGTGGTGAGAGCATACATGATTGGCTCTATGACTCTCTCTCCTCTCCACCTGTAGCTGGGTGTGTGGTGAGCGTGACTCTCTCTCCTCTCCACCTGTAGCTGGTGTGTGGTGGCGCTCTCTCCTCTCCACCTGTAGCTGCCACCTGTAGCTGGTGTGTGGTGGTGTCCTGTCACATCATCCAAGTGGATGCTGTACACTGGTGGTGGTTGAGGGGAGAGCCCCCGTGATTGTAAAGTACTTTTTTGTGTACAGCAATACACAATAAAGGGCTATACATATGCATCATTCATCATTCAAGAATATTTAAATCATCCAAAGAACCCTTATTAAAAACCTTTTGTAAAATGAAAACCATAGATGCTGATAAAGATGATACATTTTTAGTATTGCAATATAAAGAGGACAAAAGACTCAAATGTAGCCTTTTTTTTCATTTACTGACCCAAATGTTTTGCCAAACATTTATTCCTTATTTTTATTTAGACTGTTTTTCCTTCTGAATATGAATTTAAAATAATGTTTTTTGTCCATGCGATGACATCCAGGACATCAACAAAATAAAAAAAATAAAAATAATGTATATATATATGTATATAAGCTCAATTTTTTGACTTTTAAAAAAATCATGTTTTTGTATTATTATGGTATAATGTATTTATTGTGTTTGTGTGTGTTAGTTGGCTGTATTTTCTGTTATGTTTTACCTAATCAGAATAACACAACTGCAGTTAGATTCAGAATAATTGGAATACACAATGAAAAAAAATTATATTTTAAAAATGTTTACATTTTCTGTTTTATTGTATATTGTTAAAGTAATTTTGTTAAAGTTGTTTGAAAATGGCATGGTGAGGAGTAAATAATAACAGATTTAAATTTTTGGTATTCATACATCATAACTGTAAAAAAAACTGATGTTTTACATCAAATAACATTATGTAATGTTAATATTAATACTCAATGTTAAATAATATTATAATGGGTTAAAAACACGTTATTATTTTTTTTTTGCTGTGATCATCCATGTTTATAATTGTTCACTAAAAACACAAATATAAAAAAAACATTTTTATAAAATGTTAACTGAAATTAAATAAAATAAATAAACAAAAATTAAATTATTTTATTTTATTTCAGCTAGTTGTCATGGTATTTTCTCATTTTAATTTAGTTGTACTTGCTATTCTAAAATTAACCAACCGGAAATTAACTGACTGAAATGAAAATGAATAAACTTAATGAAATGAATTAAACTAATAACAAAAAATAAAATAAAATCCCACTCACTCAAATAATTTTAACTAATGGAAAATATACAAATTAGCGATTTAAAACATTAATAACAATTATAATGGTATCTCAAATGAAACCGTATTAGCACTGCGCCAACAAACCCGCTAAATGCCTGCTTAGCTAAGTAATAACTTATTTATTAAGTGAAGTTTGTTACTTTGAAGTCTGTCACACTTCACGTAATAAATATGTTATTACGTTTGTCACTATCACATTAAAATACTATTTTATGTACTTAAACAGTTTAGCAAACTACCACTCAACTGATTTTGTACATTTGTACGATCATACTGTATATACGTCACATATCTTTGTCGTAGCCTTCATATATTGAATAAAATGCCGTTTAGTAATGCAAGGCTTGTTAGCTACTCCCAGGGTTTCATTCCAATCACATACAGTTGACTTGCTAACTAATGCACCGCCCACCGAAACACATCAATACATGCCCATAGCTAGCGGCTAGTCTGGCCACGATAATATTAAACCTTCCTCAGAGAGGATTTGTTCTTGTCACAAATGGCCATTACTGACATTAGCAGTGTAATGAGGGAGTCATGGCTGCTGCAGCGGGACAGTCCTGTGGTGCCGAGGTACTGTTGGGGGGTTGGACCTCCTCAAGTACCACCTGCTTTGCTTGTTCACGCTGTCACTGCTCGGCCTGTTTTGGGCGCGCAGGGGTCTTTTAGAGTTTAGATATGCCTTTGAAGCCCTCTTTGATTTTTAGAATATGCACACGATCAATAAGGAGCCGGGACTTCAAAGAGGTTTGCCCTCACCTGCTGCTGGTCACCGGGGCTGAAGAGTTTCCAGTCCCACACAGAGACTAAACAAACCAACAGCAAAAACAGACACAGAGCAGCTAATAAACTTAGAGCAACACAGAGAATGCTACCTTGTAAAGAGGACCTTCAGAAAACTAATAAAGGTTTAATTGACAAGACTGTCTCTTATACAGACATTTACCATGGGACTCTAGTGTCTGTTAAAATACTACTAAAAACTACTACCAACATACTAAAATAAAACTATGCAACTGGGGCTTGATATTAATTAGCCACTACTTTCAGTGAATGAATGAATGCAAGTTGCAGCTATTGCTCAACAGCATCTGTGATGTACAAAACAAACATTATTTAATAAATATCATAAACTTCACTTAATAAATACTTACTTATTTTCCTCAATTTACTCTATACACATTCAATAAATAAATACATATATACATATTTATCTAAAATTGCAATGGAAATGCAAAAAAACTAACTCAAAATACTAATAACAACAATGATACATAAAATAACCGTAATAAACTAATCATTTACTTAACTTTTACATTAAAAAATAAAATAAACAATAATTTATTTATATAGTTCATCTTTGTAATTTCATATTTATTACTTTACTACTGGAGGGGAAATATTACATTTCATTAATGTGAATTCATGTATCTATTTTGCTTATAGATTGTGTTTTATTTCTAGACACCATGGTAACCTCATTTATTTAACCATTAATTCAATTCTGGAGCTGGTTAAAAATATAAATTAAAATATGCAAAAAAAATAAAAGCAACTGAACTTTGCATACTTTGATGCAACATGAATTATGCCTGGCTATATTTTTTTTATTTGTATCTCTTTCCCCATCGTATGCTGAATCTACAAAATGAAGTAAATTCAATTCAAAACCAGTCTCTGTTTTGTGCTTTTTCTTTCAGTGTAAAGAGAGTTATAGAGTCACAGCAGCCTTCCACCCCACTTCAAACAGCCTTTGATTAATGAATAATATTTGACATTCACTTTAATGTCACCAGAAGACACTCAAACGTAATGCCATACATGAAACACTAAATATTCCTGAAGTATAGCTTTATACAGAGCTGAGAAACCAGTGAAGTGGCAGCGGAGGTTAAAGAATGCGTGCTATCTAAATAACCCAAAGAGATGATTATTCTTTAAATCTGCAGGACCTATGAAACGTCTGTCAGATCCTTGTGAATGCTCTTTATTACGATTCCTCTTAATCTCATCCAGTTCAGGCAAGGGGAGGGTTGTGAATAACAATGGCCAGACTCTCCTCCACAAAGCTTCTATTAGGATGAAGCCACTAAGCTGCAAATGCAAACGAAGCTTGTCATGTGCTATAATATTTTCCGGTACTTTCCTTTTGTCTGGTGCATCTGAATTCACGCGAGGGGCGTGGATCAGAGAGTTTGACACAGCCAGCAGGACCTAAACCAGTTTCTTCCATCTCTTCCACTATACATGCTGCAGGTGCTTTCATAATAAAAGGTGTGGTGGAGGCAGGTTACCTCCTCCGGACCGCCACAATGAGCCCCTGTATAGACATTAGGCAGGTAGAGGGGCTGGGATACTCACATAATAGACCAGCAAGCACCCCATTTGCATTTCACCATTCAAGGGCCGAGACTTTGTGCATCGAAACATATGAAAAGGCCCCATTCAAAAATGCTAATGGGATTGTGTATGCCACAATGCGAGTGAGATGACTGCAAACTTCCTGCGTTGAGAAGTCTGGCCTTTAATTGCAGGCCAGTGCTTGTTATCCATACTGTGAGCTCGTTAGCTTTGACCAGAACACGGCTGAGTAATGTCTAGGTTTAGATTCTATGCTTTCAAAGATATCTTAAGCCTGACTTAAAAAGTAAAAAAAGGTCTAAATCGTATAACTGTTGATAAGAAATTAAAGGAGGAAAAATATTATTAATAAAAAAAATGTGTCCGTTATATGTAAACACAAGAAGCCATTTGATGTCATGTGACAAGAAAACTGCAAATCCAGAAACAATATATATATATATATATATTTATATATATCTATATATACGTACAATATATGTGTGTGTGTGTGTGTGTGTGTGTGTGTGTGTGTGTGTGTGTGTGTGTGTGTGTGTGTGTGTGTGTGTGTGTGTGTGTAAATATAACATTACTTAGAAATAAATAAAATATGTAAACATATTTTAGTTTTAACTATTTGTCAATGCAACATTTCTCAGTTTGAAGTTGAAGTACTAAAGCAAACAAACGAACGAATAAATAAACAAATAAATAAATAATAACGATATAACAAATAATTAAAATGACCAAGTTAAAGCTAAAATAAAACTAATATATATATATATATACACACACACACACACACACACACACATATACATACATAAAATCTCTTTGAATATATTTGAATACACAGTCTGGTAGATTTTCCTGACATGTTAAATTCAGTAATCTCTTGAAAATATCCGATCATTTGGAAAGGTTAGGTAGGTTATAGCACAAAACCTCATAATATTTATGATATATATATATATATATATATTTTTCGATATTTCTTTATTAGTTTGTTTATTTTGTATTTATTATTTGCTTGTTTGTTTGGTTTATATCGATATATGTGCATTCAAGTGTAATGCATTTACTTGATATTATGATACATTTTGTTGAAAGTGGTATTAACATTTTTGAAAAACCGTAAACATAAAATGTACATTTCTAAGAGCTTGGTACATTTTACTTGACATGTTTAGAAAATGTTGTCTAAATGTTCTTCAAAAACGAGCGTGAATGCAATATATCGGTTTGTAAGTTTTAAACTACATTTTTCATTTTCAACATCTCAAACATTTTAATTTCACCAACAAATAAAACCCCTCTGAATAAAAGGCAGAATTCAAACTAAAATGACCCCTGAAGGAAACAAACCGTTGATTCATTTGTCTTGCTTAATTGCGACCGACCCTTTCTTGGTCTTTTCACAGTTCTGGGACAATAGTTTTTTTTTCTTTTTTCCTTTATCCTTTTCTTTCTCCTCTTCCTCCGTTTAGTGCGAGGCAATTACGTCCTCTCAGAAATCGGATGTGAGAGCTTCTATAAAGACACATGTTTTAAAGGAGCAAATACTCAAGCACAAATTCAAAATTAGAGCAAATTACGCACCAAGTGATTATGAAAGTGTTGGTAGTATAGAAATCAGTCCTATAAAAAGGAGGGGAAATGGCTGGGCAATTTGTAGCGACCGGACATAAGAAGTGACGGCAAAGTCAAGTCCCGACGCCAGGCTAAGGGGGGCAGTGGGGAGGGTGCGTGTGGAAGTGGCCTGTGGTAAAAATAATTTCAGTTAATGGTCAGAGCACAGACCTCAGCTAACACACTAACTGACACTGGAGGTGCAGGTAATCAAACTGACATTAATGCATGTGACATCTCGTCATCGGGAATTTTCTTCATTGGCACAGAAAATGCCAGGCTGCTCACCTCTGACTGCGTGGCCCCCACATCTATTAACCTTATTGATTTGGAGCCCTGCTGATACCCTCCAGATCTCCAGCACCCCCACTGAGCCGGTGAAGTGGATCAATCCGTCGCCGGGGGCCACAGCTCTAACAACGGTGCGCATGGAGACCACTGTTTGTGGCATGAAATTAATATCCAGATATGGCTTTGAGAGTGCATTGCTCCATTTACACAAACCTCGCTTTTCCTTTTTTCGACATCCCTCCACCCTTTTCTCCTTTTTTCTCATTTCGGGAGGCTGAATGGAGTTTATGCAAAGAGGACCAGTGGGTGTTATGATATTGGTATTTCAAGAAAGCACATAATTTCACAGCCCCTTAATATCATAAAACAAGCATTACAAGTATCAAATCAATAATGGGATAATACAGTACAATATATGTGTTTCTTTAATTCTTTGATTGCCTTTTGATAAATGAATGTTTGTGCTGAACTGATTTGCTCTGGCGACATAAATAAAAAATACTACTGCTCTGGATATCACATTTACATTTAATTTGCAGTTACTATGAGCAAATACCACTCCAGATTATGAGTTTTACAAATAGCACATTTCGATTAATAAAACATTGGATGAAGTAGCCGTTCTTCATAAAGAAACACCAGTAATCAGTATAATCCATGCACAACCAACCGGAAAGTTCAAGTTTAATACATGCAAAAAGCACGGCTTAGCCATTGGCATTTCAATTTCATACACACGGTCTCTCTCTTTTGTGGGCTACGTTCTTCTTGATTAATCGACATCATTTACATAGCTGATTTTTCATATTTGTTCTGCTCTGATTGTGTGAGCCTCATATTTGATGAACACTCTGATGGACTATGGAGACACATTAGACATTATTTTCACTCAATAATCCTGTTTCTGAAGCAGGCTAGTCAATGTCCATTAAGACGGATACGCTTGCCGCGTTCAGTGGTGATCCAACGGCATATCATTTTATTGACAAAAACGTTTCTTGAGAGCTTGAGACTATGGTGTAGGGTGAGATTTGTAGTAAATAATGACTTTGGTGCTGTTCCTCACTCAGGGCTATCGGATGATTCAGAAGATGTAATATAGCACAGGTCAAGTTATTTTTGTCCACTTTCAAGCTAGATAACATCTGATCACAATATGTTTGTATTGCATTCTTCAGAATATAATATTTGTGCTCCAATGAAGAAAGAATGTTATACTGTTTTGTAACTAAGATGGTATTTGTTTCCTCTTTGTTGATAGTCAATTCAAGTTTCATTTTATATATTAATACATAGTAATTTGTGTAAAAAGATAAACTACCATTCAAACATTTGGGGTCATAAGATATTAAAATACATTTAAAAGAAGTCTCTTATGTTCAACAAGGCTGTATTTATTTATCAAATTACAGTAATATTGAGAAATATTATTATGATTTAAAATGACTGTTTTATATTTAAATATAAATTCAAATGTAATTTATTCCTGTAATGCAAAGCTTAATTTTCAGCATCATTACTCCAGTCTCTCAGTGTCATATGATCCTTCGGGAATTATTCTAATATGTTGATTTGAATCATTTCTTATTCCCAACCTTGAAAGCAATTGTGCTGTTTAATATTTTGGTAAAAAAAAAAAATGTCTCTGATGATCCCGAAACTTTTGAACAGTAGTTTATGCTAATTTCTTAGTTTAATGAACGATATCACCGAACTAACAAGACCTAGTAAGATATACAGAATGTCAATAAACATCATAAATTCATGTAATTTGACACATTAAAAAATGCTAGTAAAGGTGAAAATCAAATTAAGAACAGAATTATTCCTGTATGTAGGCAAACAGATGTAGATATCATCCTATAGCACATCATGTTATAATTTTAGCCTTCATTCATACGATTTATTAGCATATCTGTGTGTTCTGTCATGTCAACCTGTGTTTAAATGCAAAAATAAAAATAATAATACAAAAACATGTATTTGCATACATGGATACACAATGGTTTATAGATATGCATTTGTGAAAACAGTTTGTGAGAGTGCTACAGCATCAGAGACACATATTACTGTAAGTGATACAAGAGGAGTCAGATATCAAACAGTGGCTCCTCTGGGACATGTTTTAGTCCCTGAAGTTCCTCTACTGTTCCCAGTGACTGCCCGTGAGACATTCGGCTTTAAGCAGGTGGCGTGCGTGGGATCAGAGCGGATGGACTGAGAATCTAGACCTTCTATTATAAGCCTAATCACACTCTGGAGGTCAAAGGTTAACTGCCCCTTCTGCATGACCTCCCTTTGTACTGCTGAATGAGACAAGATGGAAAATGTCCCACTTTTCTGTCTATTTGTTCTCTTTTTTGGAAGTCAAATATTATGCTCAGCTGATTCTTATTGATTTACTCATACTGCCAAATTCAAGTCAAAATTCCATTCCTTTTTGAAGTCAACCCATGGAAAAAAAAGCATCTGCAAAAACAATCTTTCAGACACACACACACACACACACACACACACACACACACACACACACACACACACACACACACACACACACACACACACACACACACACACACACACACACACACACACACACACACACTCTTTTTCAAACAGCCCAGCTGTAACAACCTTGTCAGGACTGACGCAGGGTAAAGAATAACCCTCATATATAAGTTGTATAATATGTTTTGTGATTGTGATTAATTACATAAATTTAGTCAGCATAGTAATTTGATATCTTCCATTTCCATGTGTATAATAATAATAATTTTGCATCTATTTTAATCTGTTACATATATTTCATAGGACAGAATAACGACTAAGGACAAATCAGACAAACAATACGTCTAATCAAAAGGCAGAGATTATGAACTCATTAATTCATAATCAAAAATCAGAGATTATGAACATTTCAAATTAATGAAATATTGTATAGCTATATGAATACATTTTGGTGTAAAAATTGCCTCGTTTGTGTCTATTGTTATTTCAGCAAAGAATTTGATAAAAAAAATGAGCAGATACTGTATCCATATCTGTAGTAACTACGTTTCCATCAAAATGCATTTGTCATTACAGTTTTTGCTTCTCTAAAACATGATCGATAATCTGAAGGAGGTCATTAATTAAATAATTGAAATGTTGCAGACTATAGAAAGAGGATTATCATATATATGTATGCAATTAAGCCAGTTCCACCATATTAAAATCACTCGTTCCCCTCTGCATAACAGAATTTGCCACTGCAAGGCCTATCACCATTTCTCATTTAAATAATTACATAGCACATAAAAGACAGTACGTATGCAGGTTCTGCTATCAGGATCCGCCAATCAGCTCATGCTGGAGGTCATAAAACAATGTGATGGCAATTAATGGAGAGCATTAAATTACCAGGCCCATCTTAATCACATGCATGCGTGCACTGGCCGCTCTGGAAGCCGCACTGACAACGGTGGATAGAGACAAGCCTCTCAATGGCAGCTTCCTTGACGGCCATAATAGCTTAATGTCGGGATTTGACAGCAATATTGGGGGGGAGTGACTCTTTGTGCTGCTGTGTGGCCCAGAGGCTTTTGCTGTCACTGCTGATGACAGTAACTTTCTCCATGCAGATTAAATTGGTGTTTACAGATTTGCCCTGGGTGTAAGTCCCCTCTCCCACTGGGATGCAGTGACACAGGCTGATGAGGAATCCTAGACAGGACCAGCCACTGCAGACGGCGAAGCTTCTATCTCCATCACACCAGGACCTCTCGTCTGCTAGAGCTGATGGGACTTCACTGGGACTAAACCGAGTACATGCATGTATTGTTTGGCCCAGTGGAAATGTTCTTGCTCAGGTTGCTTTTTCATGGCTCAAGATATTCGTTTTTTTAGTCTCAGATGTTTCTCGTAAATGTGTTATGATTATAGATTGGGTTGCTCAAATTGCTCAAATAATATTCTTCAAATGTTTAAAATATCTGTTTTTTTATCGCAGACTTTGGTATCTCAGCACGGTTTGAAAATTTGAGATGTTTTATAAAACATTAGATGAAAAATGCACTAATTACTGAGATCTTACGCTAAAGAGAACAATCTAAAAAGCAGAAAGCTTGTTGAAAGAAAACTCAAGTTGAACCAGAAGTGTGAATTATATCCAATTGAAATGTAATATTGGTTATTAAATATCATGCTGACAGCAAATTAACTAACGATAGGAAGGGAATAGTTTAAGATTGTCTACCCAAAGCCATCAATCTGATGTCATCAGAGAAGGAATGCCATTTCTAGGGGTAGTTTCTAAGTGTGTTAAGGCAACTATGTGATAACACTTTACTTTGATAGTCCACTTTAGACATTCTATCAATTATAAGTCATAGTGTAACAATTATAAGTGACAGTCTGTTTAATATTTAGCACTTTATTTTGAAGGTCCCCCAATAGACAACTTATCAATAACATAAGTTAACTTTACAACTTAACTTAACAATAAGTAACAGTGCAAGTACATTCCAATTTATTCTACGAACGAACGGTCTACTAATACTCTAATAAGAGTTTAATGACATGTAGTTCAAATTATTGAGAGTTAGTTGACGTGGTTGCTGTTACTTTTAGTTAGTAGAATGTCTAAAGTGAACTATCAAAATAAAGTGTAACCCTACTTTTAGTTTCTATTGTTAGAATACAAATGGAAATTAAAAAGAATATATATATATATATATATATATATATGTGTGTGTGTGTGTGTGTGTGTGTGTGTGTGTGTGTGTGTGTGTGGACCTAACCGTGGTATTAAGGAGCCATCCATTGTTTTATCTGTGGTTACTATGGTCCTAGACCAATGACAGCATCTCGAACTACACCCCAAATCAATGTCAAACTCAGTAACGCCCAGCAGTTTCAGAACATTTGCAGGGAGGCCCATATGTATGGCGGTCGTCCATTTGTCGCTAAAAGTAAAAAAGCGTCCTTAAGTTGCAGGGCGGATGATGCGAAGTTAACAATAATGACAATTACTTTCGGTTCCTCCCCTTTTTTTCACACCCTAACATCTTGATTTCATGGGTGACACTTAGGACTCCCCAGTGTACATTAATGGGAGCTATGGGACCCCTTTCTCTGTCACTCTCTCCCTTTGCTCACAGAGCTCCAATAGAGGATAAAATCAATTTCCTCCTTATAAGAAACAATTTCAAAATGCATTATGGCCTGCAAAATGACAGCGTCTGCTATGAATTTCATTTGAAAGATCTGCAAAACAGTTTCCATTGCAAAATAGGTCAATAAAGTCATCTTTACTAACCATTACCTGAAGCACATGACTCTAGAAAGTGCAAAAAACCCTTGCGTTGCCAACAAGTAATACATTTTTATTGGCTGTTGTTGATTTTATAAACCCTTAAAATACTCAGTAAATATGCTCTTTTGGAAATAAATAACCTTCCCTGCTATCAAGGCTAGTCTTTAACACTCCAGGCCAACCAAAGGCCGCCGGGATTAAAAGAAAGAAATAAAGACTGATCAGATATTGTTCTTGTTTTGTTTTGTCTTGTTTCACACTGCCAAAACACAACAATTTGGGGCTCACCTTAATCATGCCAGCAGTGCGTTACAACTAGTAGAGACTGATCCTGGCTGACTGGTGGCCAGGGCATCCTCGGTCTGCGATCTGTCAATCTGGGTTCCGCTTTAGCCAGTGTGATAGTGTCGGGGCGAGAGGTCTCCATGGTTCAGTTGGCTTTGATCCAAAATGAGGGATCACTGCGTGTCCAGGGACTGTAGGCCCTGGGGCACACAGCGACAGACCAGAAGCATCAGGACAGATTTAGGAAAGTGCTATCAGCAGGGGTTCCTCAATGTGGCTTGGGCCCGGTAAATAGAGAGCATGGCGGCAGCGGCATGCAATTCTCCCAGAATGCATTTTGCAAAGCTTATTGCCAGAGCAGGGAGGACCGAGCACACTGTGGAGAGGCCTCTACATCGAAACCACTTCATTTCCTCCTTTCTTCCAGCTTTTGGTTTGATAGTCTTTAAATCTCCATTTTCTTTGGCCCGTTCGGTGTGGAACGGATCATCAGGAACTCTCCCCCCCTAGATCACTGGAGTAGATAGAGATCGCTTTCTCCATTGCACACTGCGCTGTGTATCTTGGCAGGCTTTCAACAACAGTGGTCGGTAGGTTTTGAAAAGTGGGAAACCACACTAGCTACAGATGACAGAGTGCTATGTGACCTTTACAGGGACTGGTTCACCAGCGTCCGTGCACCAACACGTTCAATTCTTCCCACTTTATTTGATTTATATTTTATAGTGTGGTACTATATCTAATCCAAATGCAACCCTGCAGATCTGTGATTCACTTTAAAGATGGCAGAGGTTGAATTACATCACTAGGTGAGGGAAATATTGTATCAATCCCGCTGATTTAATCCATTTACTATGTACCACTGGTTCAAGAGCTGCGTAGGAAATCCAAGTGCATGAAACGCTCTGCGATGTGCCCTCTAAAATAATTACAATGACACCTCCAATTGTCTCGTCAGCTTCTTGGAGACTAGCTCTCAGTGGCAGTAATTAAATGAAGCACAGGAGAAGAAAGCTGCAACAATTCCACCGCCTCATAAATCTTCCAGAAACATTATGTGTTCTAAAATCATCATATATTAGGAGGGAAACATATCAATTATTTTTTACTGCTGCTGTCTTAGGAGGATGCTCAGTTGGATGTCTCATTCCTGTTGGAAATGGTCAGTGTCCTGACTGGCTTCAGAAGTCCGTAAATTAAATTAGTGTTCATCTTTCCTTTAACAAAACATATGACTTGGTCAGTTCCAACAGGCCAAAGAGGAAGAGGCAGTAGCATTTTTATTAGAGACCACATTACAAGTTAAACAGATAATATCGCCATCAAAATGATGTACTTTGGCTTCAATAGGTCTGTTTTTCTTCATAATTACTAAATTGTTGTGCAAGCTTTGGCGCGTTATGGGTATTAGTGCAACATCGCAACTCTTATTCAAAGCAAAAATAAACAACATCTGACCTTTAAAATGTAAATAGACATTTCTAGCATGAGCTGCCTGAAGATGCTTATTAAATTACATGGGGATGAAGCATAATTAGGAATCATTTAAAAGTAGATGGGGTAATTATTGCAGAAGCAGCTTAACTTATTTTGGTCCTAAATTGAAGACCATAGTGAATGCAGCATGGATATGCCAAGACATGCTAAAACCCAATCTAAATCTTAATTAAATTTTGCTCAAAAAAGTGCAAAGAAGAGCTTAATCCATTTACGAGAGGCTGTTGAGGGGTTATTAGCAGACATTAATTCGTTAAGAGGAACTGTGCGTAGGCCTTGTCTATGTTGTAAAAGAAGAGGCTTGCAAGGCGTACAAAGGGATTCTGACTTAGCAATGAAAGCTTAGTGTGAATAGATACGTCAAGCCTGCTAATGTGTTTTCTCGGCGTGTTTCTGTTTTGAATAACACGACTTTGTCCTATTCTCGTCTCTAATTAAGACAAGAACCTCCTGAAACAAGCACCTAAGCCAGGTAGGCTTGGTCCTAGCCCGAATACAACTCCACAGGGGTCAAGTTCTCCGCTATAGCACTGCTAATAACATCATACGAGACAAAGCTGGATCGCCAAAGTACAAACCCAACTTCAAAGAAGCTGATAGTACGGAAAATAAAAGAAGCTTAGAAGATGAGAAACCCCTATTTGACGAGGTTTTCTAAAAGCAGGGCCATCCACAGTGTCGAAACAGCATGGCCTCTTGGTTTCAATCAGCCAAACTGCAACACAAATATATGCAGAGAAATGCACAACAAAGGCAATAGCTTTTAAGATAGCAATTGAGTTTCCTAATACTGCTCCAAAGGAGAAAAGGTGCTATTCATGACGCTTACTACTACGAAAAGGAGAAAGATGAAAAAAATATCCTTGAGGGTACATCCTTGACTAAATCCTCTTTTCAAGCATAATCCACCTTGCACTCTTTCTCTGAGAACTCGAGTGTGTAGCATCTGAACTCGTCCCAGAAGCTCATTCAACAGCCAGCTCAGCCGACTTGATTATGTCCCTGTTGTGGCAGACCTATTCACCCCTTTGAGCCTTTCCAACACACCTGGGATAAAAAGGGGGATTTAAACAAGCCTGAATGGTTTAACCAGGTGTTGAAACAAATAATGGTTTAACATTGTAATTAAAATAGCATGAATAGCACGTTGCTCCTGGTTAAAGGTCCCTCGTTTGAATGACTTTTGGTATGCAAAAGGAAATGATGCTGAAAGGTCCTTTTTTGTCGCACTCGTTCAAGAAAATATCGTGCTAATGGTGAATCAGATCCATTAAACTATATGTCACTATAATGACAGCTGGTAAAGTATCCTGCTCACTGTCACAGGTTCTTTATCTGAATTGAGAGATTAGCTCATTTTCTCTTAAAAAATGTTAATGGATTTGAGTTTGATTACAGCATTGTTTAAATCTTCCAAAAAAAACACTCCATAAATTAGGGAGCAGCCAAAAATGTTTAAAATGAATAACATGAAACATGCCTGGCTCATACTGAAAAGGCATCAAGAAGGCAGATCTAACTTTATTGACCTGGGCTGGGCAGTATATTAACGAAGTTACCATCTGCCATTATATCAATATGCATTACCATACACGTGGTATACGACTGCTAAATGCAACAGAGACATGTTAGATGAATGGAAAGTAAAAACAGCAAGGAAGAGCTAATCGTGGTTTAAAGGGGTCATACCAAATTCACTTTTGCATGTTGTTTGAACATAAGTGTGTGTTTGCAGTGTGTTTACACATCCACCCTATAATGATAAAAATCCCCTCAGTGTTTTTTTTTATCTCTATACTATCGTAATATTACAGACGTCATACAGACCCAATGGCTCTTCACCTCATGGAAGAGAGGGGCGGGGTCAGTAGAGACCATTAGCATTTAAAGGAACATGCACTAAAACAGGTTGCTGTGTGTAGAGCTGTTTTTGACAAGGTAAAATGCTGTTGTTTTACACTACCATTGAGAAATGTTATAGACTTTTCATTAAGACCAGAGATGAGCAGAGAGTTCCTCAGGGGCAGGAGCTCAAATTAGTCACTTATGGTCATCAAGCCTGCATTCATTTGATTTACGTTAAAATACATTTTAGGCAAGGCTGATTTATTATCAAAGTTGGAAACCTGTGATACTTTTTCAGGATTATTTGATGAATAAAAAGTTAAAAAAGAACATATTGTTTTTAAATATAATTTTGTAATAATATACACTACTGTTCAAAAGCTTCAGGTCAGCATTTTTTATTTAAAACTTTAAATTAATTAGTTTTTTAATTAAGCAAGGATTTGTTAAATTGATACAAGCAGTGATGGTAAAGATTGATTTGTTAGATATTATATTTGAATAAATGCTGTTCTTTTTAACTTTTTTAATTTATCAATGAACCCCCCAAAACATATCACAGGTTACAAAATAAATAAATAATATAAGCAGCACAACTTCTTCCAACATTGATCATAAATCAGAATATTAGATAATGATTTCTTAAGTATCTTGTGACACTGAAGACTGGAGTATAGATACTGAAAATTAAATAAATGATATTTCAAAGTATATTCAAATATAAAAACATTCTTTGAAATTGCAATAATATTTCACATTATAACAGGAATTTCTGTATTTTTGATCAAATAAATGCTGGCTTGATGAGCATAAGACACTTATCTAAAATGGTAATATAATAAAGTCCTTTCATGTCACCATTTCGCCAGCCTACACTTCACATAACAGGCCTGTATGTGGCTCTTGGGCATCATTATGATAGTTTTAATAAATAGTAAACGGTGTAGCCTACCATTCATAAATATAAGTGAATTCAATACTGATTACATTATTGTGACTTTTGGCGTTCCATGGTTTTGTGTCGTGCTTTTGTAGTCATTAAGCATCCATTTTCTCAGCGATGTAATTTGATTTATAACATGAGACAAACCACAGATCCAGATCACTCCACAAATGTAAGCTCGTCTGTCCATGTCATTTCAACTGATTTATGAATAAGAACGGAATATGACCAATGAAATGTGAACTTGTGCTAGATCATGATGGTTGGTGTATTATACATGGCATTAATTATCATTATGTAATTTTCTTAAATAATGAAATTAACACACTATTTATTTGTTTTTTTCAGTGAGTGCCCATATAGGGCATTCCGATTTTGATTAATATTTTCCGACTTTTAAGGGATTAATTATTGTTTTGTACACATAGTCATGTTAATTAGAATTCAAATGCATTTTGTATTATTGACCACATATCATCGCTATTTGTCTGAGAGGGGCACTTTTGGATCATTTTGAAAAAGGTTCAGGGGCTTGAACCCCCCCCTGCTCGTGCCTGTTTAAGACCCCAAAAATCACATCAACTTGGTCATCCGCTGACCCCTTTAAGACCAACATTGAAATCTTTGACACCAGTATAGACTTATCACCTTACATGTTGCATTTGGCTGATTATGAAGTAATGATGTACATCCCACAGCTGTATTGGTGTATCAGCATAGTGTTGACTCCACTCAGCTGTGTTTAAGAGGATGCTGGGAAAGCTGAGGGAACCCGAATGGAGAAGTTTCCAAACAGGAGAGGTAAAACTTCCTTGCAGACCCTCATTTTTCCTGAGTGCCGCACGGCTCCCTGTGGAGAGGGTCCTAATCTCCACACATCAAGCGATGAGGAAACGAGAGCAGCAGAAAAAAAGGGCTGATTGCGGGTGATTGGCAGTACATGCAGTTACCACCATTACTCCATTTTAGTTTTCTCTGAGAAAAACAATTATTCATTGTCAGAAAAAGGCAGTTGGATGAGGATATATTAAAATGAAGGCCAGATTAAGAAGTGGACCAACGGAAAAAAGAATCAATGTAATTGAATGGCTCGGAGGTCAATGTAGACTGCAGATATGGAGTCATTCATGTTAAATGGCAAACTGTGGACATGATTAAAACTATTCTATACATGTCAAGGCTTGTTATTCGTTAATATGCAATATGTATATGCAAAATGTTTCATTACACTTTTACATATTTGACTTCTATGAGACCTCTGATGAAATATAGTATGTTTACACTGAAGTGGTATATTTTCATGGGGAGAAAAGTATTAAAACTGACCTCTTGCAACAAAATACAGCATACATGTATTACATGAATTATATGTTAATAACAGTTGCAAGAAACAACGTATCACACACAATCAATTGTTGTTTATTGAGCACAGCAAAAAAAACTGCAGCAACTGCAATATTTATGGTGACATTTCATTAAGATTTCTGATTGTACTTATGTGTTTGTTAATTACATATTTCATATGTGCTTTATGCTTTCAGCAACCAATACAATGGAAGCGCTCTTCACAAGCACTGTTCCATGCTTTACCATATTTGAGAGCAGAGACACTGTCTGTGCGTATCTTTGATTTATTTGACCTTTTTACTATTGACATTACAGACAAACCAATAAGCATTTTTAAGCACTTAAGCCTATTAAATATAGGCCCGGTTTCACAGACAGAGCTTAGAATAAGCCAGGATTAGGCATAGTTCAGTTAGGACATTTAAGTAATTTTTATAAACATAATTAGACAAAAAACGTTACTGGGGTGCATCTAGAGACAAAACAAAGGCACTGATATATTTTAAGATCAGTTAGTGCAAGTTTCTTTCAGTTGAAACAGCTCAGAATTAAATTTTAGTCCAGGACTAGGTTTAAGACTTGTCTGTGAAACCGGGGGATGAAGTAGGTCCTGGATCTAAAATAATAATAATAATAATTATCATTATTATTATTTGGTATTATTTTGAGGGAAAATGCAATATGATCACATTTTATGTTTTTTTATATGTACCTCCCCCCAATAATATACATAAATACTTTGTACATGAGTACACACAAATATTTGTGATTGACTGTGCTATCATGGGTGTGTGTTTGCGTGTGTATGAGAGTCTGAGAGAGTGAGGGCTCGGGTCATCAGTGCTCCATAGCGTGCAGCGTGTGGCAGCAGACAGCGGGAGACTCCGCACACATGTGGACTTCACATCAGTGCCAGCGGAAGGATGAGTCGGCGAGACAGCACAGCGGCCCACTCCGAACTTACTTAAGGTAATTCAACTTGAGAAAGGTTACGGTTTGATGCTGAACTGAGGAGAAAGGCCTTTCTTCTGGGCATGGACCAGGAAGGGCCACCTCGTCAAAGCAGCTAAATGGTGAAGCATCTACTCCTTTTGGTAAGCGGAGAGGACACAGGAAGGCCTTCGACGCTGACAGAATAAGGATGAGGCACAACAGGGCAAAGATAGCGGTGACTCAATTAGAAAACCAACCTTTTGTTTTTCTTGTAGTCTATTGTTAAAGAAGAGTGGCTGTTGAGGAGACAGAGCACAACAAATGTGTACTGAAAATAAACTACATCACAAGGAGGCTTGATACTGACAAAAAGCTCACTTTCAATATTATAACGGTAGACGGAGCAGAAAGGAAGTGGAAGGTGTTTGGGGAACATGGAGAATCCAGTGGTACAGGTTTGAATGTCAGAGCAAAGCCCACATGTTTGCCACAGTGTTTATATGGAGTTTCTAGGGTATTCTGGGTATTTTATTAGCCCCAGTCAAAAGAAACCAGTCCCACATTTCTAAACACAGCTTGGATTGTAACTAGAAAGCTTGTTTCTGCTTCAGAGTGAAACATGCTGATTGCATTTTATTACCTTTCCCTCATGCAAAGACAATATCCTTATATATTAACAATAAATATATTAAATTATTTAATGTACATTGAAAATATACAAAATAATATATTGTGTCAGTATTTTGAATAATACATGAGGAATTGTACATATTTATATATATATTTATAAATGTGACAATATATTGACTTGTATATATTGTAATGTATGTGATTGTATATTCAGTGATACACTAATATATAGATGTAATAAAATGTTGTACTGTTTGTGCATAAACATTTGAAGATATGTCTAATGCTACTCAATCTATTTGATTATAAATGTTGCCCCTTTAACAAGTCATCAAATTAGCTAAAATTGTAATATTTATTTTCAGTAAATACTTTTTTATGCCACCACATATTTTCATATATGGAAAGTGTAACTATGCAAACAATAAAGTCATATTATTTGTGTTATAATAATATTATGAATATGTGTTGAGCTTTATGTAAACCCATGTGTTAACTGTATGTTCTCGTTCTAATTAATATCATATATAGCCATACATGGTCCATGTATACATTGCAGTATATTGAACAATATAAACACTAGTTTCCTATATTTGTAAAATATTATTTAATAAATCACATATGCAGTATATTCCAATATATTATTTTGTAATTTGACTTTAAGACTTACAATGTGATTTTTATTTCACAGTGTGGCTATATCTTGCATTTGCATCATTACATCTCATTATATGACTTTATATATTACATTGTGACTATATTTTTTGTAACTGAGACATATATCACATATCGCTATATATTTATTTTAACTTTATTCCACAATTACTTGCTTGGTTACTTTGTCACTTAATGTGTCGATTTATATTTTTTTACTCTTGGGCAGAAACAGGCTATATTATGGGTCCCTTCTTCGAGGTAAATCTATATATTTACCATCAACCACAATTATACATTTTTTTATGATCCATTTGCAATTATTAATTTGTATTCACATATGTAATGCAACTATTTATAATATAATTAAAGGTTGACCACCAAGTTACCAAAATGGCCTGCAATGTCAACTAAATACCTGAGTCTATGGGGTTGTTTCACTTGTTAAGAACCACATCTCATGATTTGAGATATGTATAGCACAAATGAAATGACACACGGTGACTGATCCACCAAAGATTGAGGCTTCAAATCACTAACACTGGGAATGAGCAACAAGCGTAATGTTTGCCCTATATCATTATCAATGATGTTCAATCTGAGAAGCATGATCAAGTGAACTAATCCCCGCTACTGAAACATCTTCCTCTGTTAGTAACTCAGCAACATGTGACGTGTCTCCAAAAGGCCATTACCTCCACCATTATTTAAGTACTGTTGGGCTACAAGAGGGCCGTTTCAAAGTTGAGCACATGTCCTCGGCTTTGTGGACATCAGCAATTGATCCAAGCAATGCGCTTCTCCAAGCTTTTTGTTGACGTGTCAGTTGCACACTCCGGTGTCTCGTGAGAGTGGGGCACATACGCTGTGGATGATAGTCCTCTTTGTCTGCTGTCACAAGGCCTGCTTCTATGAATGGCCTCTGAATAGGTCTCGCCAGCTGTCATGCAAAATGAGTGCATTTCATTACAAATTAATTTATCTGATCTTGATGCTATTACTTTTGGTTTCCCCCCCTTTCTTTCACGTCTCACCCCTCCCTAATCATAATTATTTAACGCTCCAGGCAACAATCTATAGCTCACCAAAAACAAATAAACAGTGGGTGTCCTCGATCATTTGTGAGAGGGCAGAGATTTTTTAATAGAAACATTAATATCATGCATTTTTTTATGCAGGCTTTAATGTAGTTAGATAAGTCTGTCTAACCATCTAAAATGTAAAAGGATTCACTTGATTACCTGTCATAATATGACAACTGGAAATTTGATTACAGAAGGAATTATATATTTAACAGCCGTAAGAAGACCCCATCCGGATTCAGCTTGCGGAAAAAATGTGCAATATAATTTGCATCTTTTAATCAAGCCTTCGGATTGTTTGTCTGGCTCCATCAATGAATGTGAATATTTGAATGAGAGCCTTAAAAATAAATCACAACTGACGAGTTGATTATTTTCTGTCAATGACGTACACAATTATTTTTGCTGGGTTCGACCTATCCTCAAAATAGTTCAAGCTCCAATCAACCATCAGAAATCTTGTGGCGGTACCATTAGCACACCATTTCTTCAAATGTTCTTTGATTTCCAGGTGAACAGAAAGTAAGGTCGCCATTTACACCCACGTACGTCTGTTCCTTAAGAGTCTTACTTAAAGAGTACTTCAACATCTCAGCAGCCAAAAAGGGCAACCTGAAGTGGAGCTCAATGCAGATCACACCGTTCAAGAGCCAAGACTCCTCTCAACTCTCTGAGCACACTATTGTCTGTTTCAAATCCTACATAATATGGAAAGAAGTCTGTCAAAGATCCTAATCTAGTCAGGAGTGCCTCCTTGTTCAAATAGGACTTTTCCTGAGGTACAGAGAACATTAAAGTATTAACAAAAGCTCCGCTAATACAAACACCAGTGCACTTTTGTACAAACATGCTACAATCAAATATTTCACAGTAGATCTTTTCGCAAGCGTCTTCTATTAATGCATCCAGATTAAGCGCTCTAGAGCCCTCGTCACTTTATAGCTGCTAATCTCTGGTTCTCAACTGCAGCAAATCCTATTAAAATCACCTTCAGTTTAACACTCACATTGTTACAAAATGCAAAACATGCAGCTTTCGCCTTACTCTGTTAATTGAGGGTAGCGCATCCCTGTGAAAGCGTGCCTGCGAGCGTGTTAAATAAGTCGCGTGAATTTCTCAACGCGTCTGTCACGAGGACCTAACACATCTCAGAGTTTGGCAATACAGATCTCTGTCTAGTTCTCCCTTGGGTGCTCCCTAGGGTCCCGAACGAGGGGAAGAAGTCTCGTCAGCCCTTCAGTGTGAAAGTGTCAGCTTCTGAGGATTTGACTGATTAGGTAATATTCTGACATGTTCTTGTGTAAGCAACATTTTAAAAACTCATTTGAAGGAATCTATCCCCCCATAATTCATCTTCCATCCGTCACTCCTTTTCACGCAACTTTCATCTCTAAGACCCCTTGTCACCGCTTAAGAGTCACTGGCGTTGATGGCGTTGGCAGGCGTCAGCTTTAGCAAAGCCACTTACGGAAGGCAGCGCGCCCCCGGTGGATGTGATGATGTGTAAATTGCCTGCACCTCTACCATAGCAACCGAGCATCAGTTATAGAGTATGTCCTTGACAGGGCTACTCTGTCAATCATGAGGTAAAAACACTCTAAGAACTACTGTCACACTAAAGACAAAATAAACAGGAGTCCAATGCCATTTTAACCTTGGTGATAACCATAGTCTTGAAAACAATTGATGTAGACTGTTATACTTTTAATTAAAGTTTATTTTGTTTATTGGCATCATGGTTCCACGAAGAACATTTAACATTTATGGAACATTTCAAAGTTTAATTTAATGTGGGAAAGGGTTCTTTAGATCATTCAAATGTTCTTCACACTAAGAAAATATGGTTCTTTTGAGAACTTTTGATGGCATCTCTGCACAAATCCACTTTTGAAACCTTTTTATTTTTAAGAGTGAAGTGTAAAGCAGTCCAAAATCACAATTTTGCCACACCTGCTAATGGCTAGTAAATTGAGAAAATGTACTCGTCAAAAATATGTCTTACTGGTTACGAAACAGTATTTTGCATTATAATATTAAGTAAAATTTGAATATGTGCAAGTCACAAATTCACTTTTTAGTTTACATGTAATAATTTTTATAAAAAATATTTAGCAATTTGTAATCATTAATCAGTCAATTGGCAATTAAGTCCCAAAGCCAATATGGAGCGTATCAAGTATAATTGCACCCTTATTATGATATAAACTGACTTTTCATTGGAAAGCTTTGATGAACAATTAGCTCCGCAACTCCTTCCACAAGACCAGGGTTCTTGTAAAAATGCAGGCTCTCATAAAAGCAATAAATATTTAATGACCACTTCACACAACATCAAACAAGTTCCCTCCCCTTCTCTCTGATGGCCCCTGACAACCTTTTTGATGGCTATTTCTAGCCAAGTATTCCAGTCTTATTAAATAAATATGGATCCAAAGATTATTATACAAGCTCCGTATAACCAGCCTCAACCCCCGTCATCTACCTCCCAAGACACAGTTTTATTAAGGTACAATTACAAGCCCCATCTCATATGCAATACCCAATCCACTTTCCACTGCCATTCAACCACAGCCTGCCACTATCAAAATTAGATCATTTTTTTGATGACCGTACATGTGAACGCTAAATCTGTGGGGATTTATAGATCAGTGAGCCTTCATAATTGAACAATAATCAGATTAGTAGATTATCTGCACTGTATTCTTGTGATGTGGGAATAACGTTACAGAAACATTATGTAAAGAAGCAGGTTGCAGACATGGGTATTATGAAAAGAGGCTTTAGATTCCCGCCCTTGGGCTCTCTGGAAGGCAAGTGCTTTGTTAACCTATACAAGCGGTTGCTTTTTATTTCTGATGATTTGCAATTCACCGGTTTCAAGAGAAGGATCATCCAACGGCGAATCACTCTTTCAAATAAGCGTGTGTTGACATAAACAGCACAGTGGTCAACCATCTGTTTTAAAGATAAATGAATGATCAAAGGGCATAACCAAACGTGTAAGGGCTCTCCCCCTACTGTCTCTCACTACCCTTTCCCTTTTTTTCTCCTTTTTTTTGAAGGGGAGTTTAAAGAATGCAGAGCGGTTTCCAGGGGATACGAATGAAAAGCTCTCGGAAATGCGGGGAGGAATTGAGCTGAAGGGGTAGGTTCTGAGAGAAATTCCCCCATAGTGTTGAGACCCATGCTAGGAATCACCGGGGTTCTTCTGATCACAACAACGATGGAAGAGACAGAGGAATTACCTGTCAGGATGTTCTAGGAGACCCGTTTAATGAATTTTGTTTATTAAAAAAAAAGAGCAAGCGAGAGATAGACAGAGAGGCAGCGAGCAACAAAAGCTTGACGCCTCCAACTGACCTCTAACCTCCAAAAACCATCTCTCTAACTCTGGTGTTGTCTCCGTCTGATCTAATAAACTCTGACATGTTGTTTGGATGTCTGCAGGGAATCTTGGGTAACGCGTTGCTTTAAAATGTATGTTCGATCCCTTGTTGGAGTCAGACAATACTGAAACAGCTTACTTTATGGTTTGCACAAAAGTAACTCAAGCTGTTCACAATGACACGAACACTGTATTTAGTCTTGCTATGCTGAATAAAAATAACCTTGTTCAGAATGTCAGTCCAAGTCTGATTTTGCATATCTGATTGGACTCAGATAATATTTAGCAAATGTGAACAGCAAGGAAAACACACACACATACACATAAAATATATATTTTTTGTATCATTTCACGCTACATTATCAATTTCAAGCTACATTATCATGTAGTTTTATAAATATGTTTCCAGCTATATTTGTATGTAGTTTGAAATCCGATTTCAACATAATTTGATATTTGCATGTTGCTAAGCTAACAATGTGATGCTCTATGAAAATGCTAAACACATACACCAACAAATGTAATTACTATTACATTAAGTAAATAATTAACTATTTCATATCAACTTTGTTTAGCATTTAGTGAATTATATTTGTAACCGAAATATCTCCTGCTTTGTCCATTATCTTGGATTTATTTATTTGTATTGTTTTCCCATTGTATTTTTGGTTTGATTTCACCATGAAATAATGCTTTGCTTTATATGTATATCTATTTTCATTGTCATAAATTCACTGTCACCACTAATGAGGAACAGTATGACAGTATGTGTGGTACAGCAACAGAAATGTGGCAATGACCAGATATTTTGTGCTACACTAAGCTGTAGAGCAAGATCTCAACTAGCCACATTAATACAGAATTACATACAATTAATGTATGTCTTTTATACTATTATTGGCGTAGTAAATACTTACTAGTACTTAATATTCTTAATACAATTTTGAAATGTACAAGCTTGTAAAATAAATATATTTCAAATATAACCTTAAGCAGGGACTTTTCAGTCCGCAAATCAGATATTCAAAAATCACTAATGATTACACCATGCAAAATACCAAGTATGAATTCTGCGATATTTTTTTTTTTTTAAGAAAAGAAAAGCAACAAAACAGCCATGAGATGGGTAAACGTGTATATTTGCTCAACTATTGCTTTAGTGCCCATAAAAGCACTTATGATGCTGCTACTAAAATGGTCTCTTCTTTTCTCTTCTAAAAGATAAGGAGTTATTTTTCTCATTTCTGTGCTCTGGGTAAACGCAGTCATTACTCAGTGCTGTAAAAAGCCTCTGAAGTAAAAAGTAAATGAAATAGTTTAGCTGGTAGACATACTGATGAGCAGAATGCACTTTTCCTTACCCTACAGTAATTTTTATACTGAATGGAAAGGAAATGCTCCTCACCAGTATGTCTACCAGATACATCACTAAATTCAGTGAAACAGATTCAGTGAAACTCGTGAAAAGTTGCACTATTCATTTTGTACCCTCAAGCAACTATTCAGTTGTTACTTCAGAAAAAAAATGCTTATTGTTCAAATAAGTGTTATTTTGATCTTTCTATTTAATAAAAGTATCATGGTTTTCACAAAAAAAAAACGATTAAAAAGAAATACACACATATATATATATATATATATATATATACACACACTCAATGGCCACTTTATTAGGTACACATTGCTAGTACTGGATTGGACCCCTTTTGCCTTTAGAACAGCCTTAATTCTTTGTGGCGTAGATTCAACAAGGTGTTGGAAACATTCCTCAGAGATTTTGGTCCATATTGACATGATAGCATCACACAGTTGCTGCAGATTTGTCAGCTGCACATCCATGATGCGAATCTCCGTTCCACCACATCCCAAAGGTGCTCTATTGGATTGAGATCTAGTGACTGTGGAGGCCATTTGAGTAAAGTGAACTCATTGTCATGTTCAAGAAACCAGTCTGAGATGATTTGAGCTTTGTGACATGGTGCATTATCCTGCTGGAAGTAGCCATCAGAAGATGGGTACACTGTAGTCCTAAAGGGATGGACATGGTCAGCAACAATACTCAGGTAGGCTGTGGCATTTAAACGATGCTCAGTTGGTACTAAGGGGCCCAAAGTGTGCCAAGAAAATATCCCCCACACCATTACACCACCACCACCAGCCTGAACCGTTGAGACAAGGCAGGATGGATCCATGCTTTCATGTTCTTTATGCCAAATTCTGACCCTACCATCTTGTCAAAGCAAAAATCGGAAAATGTTTTTCCAATGTTCTATTGTCCAATTGTGGTGATCCTGTGTGAATTGTAGCCACTGTTTCCTGTTCTTAGCTGACAGGAGCGGCACCCGGTGTGGTTTCTGCTGCTGTAGCCCATCTGCTTCAGGGTTCGACTTGTTGTGCATTCAGTTATTTGAGTTACTTTTGCCTTTCTATCATCTCTAACCAGTCTGCCCATTCTCCTCTGACCTCTGACACCAACAAGATATTTTCATCCACACAACTGCAGCTCACTGGATATGTTCTATTTTTCAGACCATTCTCTGTAAACCCTAGAGATGGTTGTGCGTGAAAATCCCAGTAGATCAGCAGTTTTTTAAATACTCAGACCAGCCCGTCTGGCACCAACAACCATTCCACGTTCAAAGTCACTTAAATCCCCTTTCTTCACCATTCTGATGCTCGGTTTGAACTTCAGCAAGTCGTCTTCACCACATCTAGATGCCTAAATGCACTGAGTTGCTACCATGTGACTGGCTGATTAGCAATTTGTATTACCAAGCAATTGAACAGGTGTACATTTACATGTATGCATTTAGCAGATGCTTTTATCCAAAGCGACTTACAGTACATTCAGGCTATACATATTTTGGTCAGTACATGTGTTCCTGGGAATCGAACCCACAACCTTTGCGCTGCTAACGCAATGCTCTACCACAGAGCAACAGGAACACTGTACCTAATAAAGTGGCCGTGAGTGTATATATAGTACCACAACTGTTTTCAAAACTGAAAATAATAATTATTGAATAGCAAATCAGCATGTTAGAATGACTGAAGACATGTTGTGACAGTAAAGACTGGATACAATCAAGTTTAAAAATGTTTGATTGGTAGTGTATAAGTTAAATATTAAAGTGGTCACTGTGATGCGATTTCTTGTTTTCCTTTTCTTTAGTATGTTATGTAGCTGTTTGTTCATGTATAAAATTTGTTACAAAGTTACAAAGTTGCAAAGCTAAAAGTCTCCCAAAAAAATATTTATTAAAAGAGAAGGCTGATCCAGACCGGGCTAAAATGCCTCATTAAAATATTCCCCAACATGTCTATGTCACGATGTGAAAATATTTGCATAATGCCTCCCAAATGTTCACACAAAGAAAGAAGGCGTGGTTTCAGTAACCGCAGTAGTGTTGATGCAGTCATGTCAGAGAGAAGCTGTGTGTAAAGCACTTTATTTGGCCTTCCGAAAGTAGATGCAATTATAAATCATTGTTAAGATTTGTTTACAACAGAACAACGAAACCCATATGTTCGAATTTGTGCAATGCATTTTATGGACGACAGTTTCATGAACCTAGGAGAGTACATGGCTGGCTGTGTACAAAGGCTATAAAAAATAAATAAATAGCTATCGACTGTTCAAATGCAGAGTTTTGCACAGTGTAGAGTGCAAAACTCACACATTGTGTGTATGTGTGAGAGAGAGAGAGAGAGAGAGAGAGAGAGAGAGAGTCAGGGTCACATCACAGCGAAGTCAGCTGTCTTAACCGCGGCTTGTTTGCAAATACATACCAGCATCATCACTGTGTCTGTCACGACTTTCTTCCCCTTTCGGACTTCAACTGGTGGTAAAACTAAAGACATTATTAACTGTCTTTATATATTACTTCTTTGAAAGCTGAAGCTCGCGATTATGGTAAGGGGCGTTACATTTCCGACGCACCCTTGTGGTGTTCGGCCAATCACAATGCACAGTCAGCTGGCCAATCAGAGCAGACTGCACATGTTGGAAGGAAGGATATGTTTGAGAGAAGCGGGGCATAGAGGACATACAATAATGTACAGTATTTTAAAAATACTATTTTTTAACATTAAAGCATGTCAACATATTATGTTACACCAAATGCACAAAACAATATATTTAAAATAGCATAATTTGACCCATTTAATATCTAAGCATTGTTAGGAAGACTGCATTTAGATAGATGATGCATTTCCCAGAAGTCTTTACAGTGCATATAGCCACTCAACTGGATCTGCTGTACACCTTTATATCACATAAATACCACTGACATCCTGGAAGAGTGAAAAATGAGGCATCAATGGGCCTTTCCCCACTGCTTCCTTTTTAATGCAACACATGGCAATGGGTTGAGCACATTTTGGCCATCCATTTTTCGCCTCTCGTTTTCTTTTGAGGCCTGATGAAATGGCGGTGCATTATTGTTTGAGCAGCGAATTTGGTGAACCATTCAAACGCGATTGCCTCATGAGGCTATGATTGCATGAGATGGTTTCAGAGAGAACATTCAGCATGTGAAGTGCATCAGACGGCTGGATCTATTCACATCCGTGTGAAAGTCTACAGAAGACCCGAAATGACCCTTTATTCTACCATATAACACACATTTTATATCCTAAACAGAGTATAAGGCATTTCTCATCATTAGGTCAGATGGTGTGAAAAGAAGAGCGATAGAACAAAAACGTCCGAAACAGGAAATAATTGGCAGCTTGTGACACCCTCATTATTGGTATGCTGATAATTCTATGCCTGCTGCCCTCATTAAAGCTGACAAGTCACGCAGCGAGTATAAATCGGAATGCTGCAACAACAGTGTAAGCATTAGGATCAGTGACTGCTTTAACTCCCAGTGACAAGGAAAGCCTGGCCAACGACTCCTCTCCAGTCGGTGGGGAAGTTTCAGCCTCACTGCGTACCAGCGATCCAAACTGACAGCTCTCTCAAATCAGAGAAAGAGGGGCCACAGGTCCGGCGAGGGGCCAGGGGGCAGGGGGTGCTTCTCTGTGTCCATGCTATCATTTTGGCCTGGTCCGATCCTGCCGCTCTGAGAAGAAGGAGGGGCGGTGAAAAAAGAAAAGTGATTTGGCAAGCGAGGCTACAGACCCTACTGAAAGATGCTATACCAACAACCTTGAGTGGAAAATACGAATATTTATGCCATATGTTGTTTTCTCAATCTGCTTCTTAACAAATATTAATGTAGACAGTGGAAAACAAGCCAGAAACAGCTTGGGAACATCACAGTTTCCTAAACACCACCAGCCCTGCCTGGCAAAGTCACGGAAAAGAGACATTATGGGTTTACTGAAGTGATAAATGTCCAAGAAGAAAGGACTTAAATTAATCATCTTTGAAGGTGACATGGTCTGGAAAACATCACAGATGCGAAAAATCTGTAAATTCAAATGCTTAGCGGAGAAAACCAATCCAATTAGTATTAAACGCCTCTAAAAAATCCTTTCACAGCACTCGAAAAATCCAAAAGTGGCAAATGACATACATCAAGGGTGACTCAGGCTGTACATGTGCCACCTCACTGTGACAGCCTGGGTATTTCTTTTTTGTGTTTGTTTTACGTGAGATGATAAACCGAGAGCTCGTCTCCTCTTTCCCCGTCACTCACAGTAAATCCTGATGGATCGGAGTCAGCGTGGTGCCAGTGCTGGCATGCTGGCCACGTGGACCGAGTTGATGGATGGCTGGGGGAGCGCCAGTGGAGAGCAATCTCTCTGCCCATATGGGCCGGTGGCGGTAGCAGGAGGCAACAGGGCGATGGCACTTCGAACGCCAGCCGTGCTTTGGCCGTCCACCAGGCCCTGTCATCACCCTCGCACACTGAGCCTCATAAACCTCCACACTCGCTAGAGAAATAGTGCAACCAACTGCCATCCTCCACTAACAAGGGCAATCTGTGCTGTTCTAAAAATATTAAATATGTTCAACAAATAAATAGATATATCTATTTATACAGTATATATTGATTTATATAACATCTGTTTCCTAGCCGGCCAGACATTAAACAGACACGCATTAAAGCAGAGGCCAGAGGGTTTTGCGTCAGTTTGACGCCGCTGCTCAGGTCTGATATAACGTAAAACAAAAACAGAATGACGGCTTGGCTCTATTCTGTAAAGAGATTTAGGATTCCAGGCTTGATTCTGCGCTGCTTGTGCACAGATGATTCATTAGTTCACTTTACATCTGTGTTCATAGGAAAGGCACTGGCACGCAAACTGTGAAACAGAGACTAGACAAAAACGTGAAATCTCGACATGAACAGTATATCACAATGTCATTGATAGTGATGCCACAGTCCTGAAGACTTCATTAAAACATCACAGTCCTTATGTTCAAGAGGAAGATTTGGAAAAGGACTGAACCATTTTATTTGAGGAGAATTTCTGTTTTTAATTTGAGGACAATTTCATTTTTTGAGGTCAAGTGTGCAATCTATGTGCCACTGGCATTGCCAAAAGGAATCAATAATGACTGAACACTCCAACTGTCTACCATTGGCTGGACAAACAGAACAAATAACCTTTTATGATTAAGGCTCATATTCTGATTAATCTTGACTTTGACATAACACTTTTGCATGCTTCACAGCTTTGGAATATTCATATATAAATGTAATCAGAACAATCACATTTATCAATATCTTGACAAAGCCAGAAATATCTAAATATAGTTTTAGGTATGACTGATATTCCGAATAAGGTTTTTTACATGCAATTCAGATTATGCCAATTCAGGTATATGCCAGTTGTCTGTCCTGATTAATATCAGAATATGCTTGTGCAAATAAACAGTGTTTACAGTTTTCAGGGGAATCAACCAACAAACAATTGTCTTTGAATGCTTAATTAGGACAGGAAAAAACATTTAATAAAATAAATTACACATTCCAGCTTTAATATTTATATATTAAAGCCATATGAAAAAAGTGTTTACATAAATTTGTCTGTTTCACGTGACTTTTGCTTATCTGCCATATCTGTTATACATATTACATTACCCAGAAAAAAAAATATTGTACAAAGTCAAGGGAAAATGCTGTTAAATGTTATGGCGAATCAATTCTCAGTCTCTGCTCTATTATAGGAACACTATAGGGACACTGTGCATTATTTTTGCTCTGCATGTCATAATTTGTAATTATATTTTGGGAAGAGCTCAATATCTCATTAAATCGGTGATTTGATTTTGACAGTTTTAGAGATAGCTTATAGTCAGTTCTCTTGTGACGTTATAATACATCTTATAAGCCTGTGATTTTACATAATTTTTTTCAAAGGACAGATTCCAATTCCTAAGCCATATATTCTTATTCTTCTTCCTCCTCCTTTTTTTCAGCTTTGCAACAATAAAGAGCACAGTAGGCAACGAGTGTTTAAAAGAGAAAATGATGCATCAAGATTCTCTTTAAAAAAATAATAATAATAATAATTCTTCCCTAAGGGCTGTGCTCAGCTGGAGTAAGGTGTGTTGCATTCCCTAATTATATTCAGAGAGTCTGTCAACAATGAAGTACTGTAAATGAAAGTATACACAAAATATTAAATGTATGAATATTTTTATACAGTAAACCACAAAGGGATTTGAGTGCAAAAGGGGAAAGTAAGAGAAAAAGCAATTAAAAGAATCAACGCAGATCCCACAACATCTGTCTGCCCTTATTAGAGCATTTAACAGCTCTGTACTTGAGGGACTGCTGGAGATTAAAGGGTTCAACTCATCAGGCCAAATTGAGTGTTCACCCTGAAATGACTGAGCACATTCAACAGCAAATTAGTTCACCTGGTATCAGCAATGAGCATTGATTCGCTCTGGCTGACCGGACTGCTGTAACAATGCATTTCCTCAGTCCTGAACCAGACCAAACAATCAAAGTGGTAATCATGATGCCTTGCGAGAGGTAAGTAAAGCAGGATTAGGCCTTGTTAAGATGCTGCAATTAGTAATTAAAGATCTCTTCTGCAGATACAGATTCAGAGAGCATGTTTGGTTCTGATGGTGAATATTCTCGAAAACAAAAGGGACTACGGAGATATCATTGCGATTGTTTTTGTATTTGTTTTATTCTGAGTCTGAAATGGGTTTCTATAGATGTTCCTCCCATACTCCTTTTTTTGAAGAAGAAAACAGATCCTATGCAATTTGTTTCTAAATATTCCATAAGTATTATAATTTATTCCGTTCCCTAATCAAAATATTGAAAATGTCATGTTTAGTAAAAATGTACTATATGTTTTAAGTTAGTCCTCCAAATCACTTTTCTTCTGATTTGTAAAAAACACTTCCATAATGAAATCATGTATAAAGTGAAACTATTTTGGAGGGAAGTTTTCCCTCCAAAATATAACTATACCAGATATAACTGAGTATTAGCAGTGGCTTTTTGCGAAATCTGCATTTATGTCACTAAAAAAATGTGAAGTACTATGGAAATACATTATTATCTACAACAATATCAACTCCCCATCCCCAACCCCTTCCCCCCAAAAAAAAAAAAAAAATCAGCAATTTTACACCTTTGAGCAAACTCTCAATCCCTCATTTTGCAAAGTGCATCCTGCCGATGCATTGTGTCGATTTTTCTAAAAGATTTTATCCTGTCAAATATATGCTTGGACTTTGGAAGTTGAATTTCCAGAATCACACCAATGAATGAATTATTATAAACGTTTCTTAGTGATCTGCTGGGTTGCACTGATAGTTTGAATGTTCACCGGGAATTTGCTATAGAAAATGTCAAAGCAATAAACCAGATTGTTCTTATGAGATCTTGTGGGACTATTCATCTGGAAAATGACCAATGATTCTGTTTCTGGAAATAGTATTGATAGAACATAATCATTATTCAGTTGTACCAGCAGTTTGTGGTTTTTTGTGAATACATATAACACAGCAGTCAAATATAGCAGATTAACTAGTTCTGGTACTTTGCAATAAAATAAGAACTGCAGTGCAGCCTGCTGTTTCTTGGATTTAAGAAGGTCCTGTCTCCAAGAGAGCAACTTCAATAACAATGTACCACAGTGCACTTTATAATCCCATAAACATTATTCTATCTGCACATATGGCACACAAAAGATGAGAAAGAAGCAATCCTGGTATGAATATCATGTCTTTGTATTCACTACATTAATGAAATTCATTAGTAACAGTTAGCTAGCACTAATCTACTGAAATTGAAATATGAGGCCAGTATTGAGGGCAGAACATAAGTAAAATGACAACTTCATTAGCATAACTACAACCGTGCATCATAAAATCTTATTAAAAATTGCTCCCTAAATTGCCATATTAGTTTCTTTATGAGGTAATTTCTACATACGGTAATAGAATCTTTCCTTTAGCCTCCAGTGTGTATTAAACTCACTCATCTTCTTATACAAACTTGTTTTAATACACATTCAGAATGTAATGAAGGAACATGGCTAGTTCAAACATTTTCCAAATTGCAGAGACTGAGAATGTATTATTATTATTTTTTAAATCAAACAAAATTAGGCACATTTGTGGTCAAACGTGTCCTTTTAGATACAACTTAGATTTAGTTTTTCTTTTAACTGAGATTCTGCTTTGTCAAAACATTTGTAATTGAATATCTGATTTAGTTTGTATATTATATCTATCTATCTATCTATCTATCTATCTATCTATCTATCTATCTATCTATCTATCTATCTATCTATCTATCTATCTATCTATCTATCTATCTATCTATCTATCTATCTATCTATTTTCTATATATCCACACAAATAAACTCATGTATGAGCGATTAACCAATACCAATCCATTGGTCTGTTTTTGTGGTAGACATTAGATTTTGTTAATATATATATGTATTATAGCCCATGCATATCAGCAGGAACAAGGTGGTAGTGAATATCAAAGATGGCGACATCACCCAACTGGAAAGTCTTCTCGCCGGTGTCACGACTCAAATCCAATCGAGGCGTGAATTCATCATTCAAATTTGAGTCGTGAGCAGATCACCAACTGCCAGAAGCAGCTTCGGTCGAAAGAGACCGACCGGATCAAAACCTTCAGAGGAACACCTCACATCTCCGTCTCTGTGAGTTATCGAAAATACAAACACACAAAAATGTAGTTGTAGAAAAACGCGGTTGTCATTTAGGTGTGGTCCAGTGGTGTAGTCTAGTTCCTTATCGATGCTACACTTGTTCCTTATCTCAGGGAACCGAGGTTATGTTAGTGACCGAGTACGTCTTTTGTAGTGAGTATACTGTTATTTATTTCCTTCCCAGCCTCATACATTTATGAATTTAGCAGACACTTTTATCCAAAGTGACTTACAGTGCATTCAGGCTATACATTTTTTTTCAGTATGTGTGTTCTCTAGGAATTGAACCCACAACCTTTTGCGCTGCAAACCCAATGCTCTACCACTGAGCCACAGGAACTCATACTCACCTTCTCCTCAATTGATTGATTAGATTGATTTCTGAAAGTTATTTGTGAAAAGATGTTTTGATAGCTAAACAACTGACAGAACAATCCACTGAACACACTGTAAGCTTCCTTCTATCCCTCACACTTCTATCCCTCACACTCTTGTTTTCATACATCGCACTGGCACATCTGAAAATGCTTAAACCACCTGGCAGTGTAAGCGTAAGATGTCATAAACGCTTACTGAGATGATACTGAAAGACCAAACAACAATTCACACGTAGAGAAAAATATGCGTTTTCAATGTGGTTGTAAGGTCTATTACACTCTTTTCCAAAACTTGGGTGAAACGATGAGACTGTACAGGGTTGTAACTTTACTGTAGTTTTAAATCGTATGCTGATGTTAATACTGGCATATTACAATAGGTATTCGAAAAGGTGTTTCACATCATGACTGGATTGCTGTACTGACCAACCAGCATCCAGAACTAGTTAAAACGTTAATCTAAAAACTGCCACACATTTTTAATCATTTTATTTTATCATCTTAAACTGCAAAAATGGGGCTGGACAGGGTCATGACCTTCCGATTAATAATTAAAGCCAAACTTTAATAGACTTTGGAAGGAGTAAGAGGAGAACAGGGGGATTGAAGCATCAATCTCTGCAGGATTTGCTTTCAGGGTGGTGTGAAAGTCAGGAAGAAGGAAAAGGTAGACACAAAGGGCATGTTCGGAAATGCCAATAAATGAATGATGAATGATTTTACCCTGATTAGAAATATTGTGATTTTTCAGTGCTGTCAGTGGAATAAAGGCATCAGCAACATTACTGGCTTTTTCATAATTGAGACTTTAGCTGCTAGCTGTGCCCACAGCTCACCATTAATCAAATGGGCTAAAGCTACGACACTGTGACAGCTTTAGACGGCATTAGATGAATAAAGTGCTTTTCAGGTAGCCAGGCAAACATTACAAGTCATTTATCCACCACTGAAGTACTTAATTGTTTTCCCTCAGCATTATTATCTATTTATCTATTTCTTTTTTCTTTTCCTTCCTGGCTTCAGCATAGTTAATATACCTTTCATCCAGCTCCATTAGGCAGAATCAAGTCGCCTGGATCATTTATATTCCCATGACTGAACTTGTGTTGATGAAAAGCTTGGCTATTTAGCTTGCTTTGATAAGTGTAAATGCCATTTTATTTCATGGAAGCCCAGAGGAAAATTCTATTCTATTGCTCAGAGGTTCTCCTTTTATAGCTCTGGAGTAGAGCTGGCAGTTGTTTATTTAAGTATTAACGTTGTCTCAGATGTTCTCCAAAAATGATTAGCAAAACTATGTTCTTTGTGTATTTTTTTTTATGTGCTGATTATTTGATAGTTTCTTGATCAATTCAACATGCTCTGTATTGCAGAGAAACAATTTTGTCATTATCCTTGAGTTGTATTTAGATTATTTTAAACTGTATGTAGGATTGCCAGAGGCCCAAAAATGATTTGTGTTTTCAAACTGATTTGTGTGTGTGTGTGTGTGTGTGTGTGTGTGTGTGTGTGTGTGTGTGTGTGTGTGTGTGTGTGTGTGTGTGTGTGTGTGTGTGTGTGTGTGTCTGACCAAATTAATTCCTAGGGTATACATAATGAGCTTTTTAATTTAAAAAGGAATAGTTCACCAAAAAATGAAAACGCTGTCATCATTTACTCACCCTCATGTTTTTCCAAACGCATAAGACTTTGGTAAATCTTCAAAAAATTAAATAACATTGAGATGTTTAATGAGGTTTCTTTGTTGCTATGAGAAGTCCAAGTAAACTAACCCTTTGCTGTTCTAAATAATATATTACCACAAAGTACAATGAATAATGCTTTATATACTGTATACTTTAATATAATATAGTAGATGTATTATGAATATTATTAGATTATTATGAGATTCTACACATAACATGTAATGTTTCTTCAGCAGGTATGATGATGATGTCATCAGTCTAATCTGTTATCATGAGATTATGAAAATATATGTTTGTATGCTTTGTATATATACACACACACATACAGTGTGTATTTTGAAAATATTTCCATGTATATATCTATATATATTTTTTTTGTATGTTATATATGTATAAACTTATATATTTCTTAAATATATACTGCATGTGTGTGTATTTATATACATAATACATTTACACAGTACACACACATATATTATGTAAACAAAAGCTTTTATTTTGGATGCAAATTAATCGCGATTAATCGTTTGACAGAACATATATATATATATATAATTGATTCATAATTTTCCATGTCCCTTTCCACACGTTTTGTGTTTATGAACAGAGCCTTCCGCACTCGTCTCCCATAGATCCTTGCTATACTGTGACACACAACTGAGAGAGGCTTAACATTTACACGGTATGATTTCTGGTGTTCTGTACATATGTTTGTTAATTTATCATATATTATCCTACATATTCAAACATAAACTCTGGAGATTTAATTTTACTGAATTAAATGTGCCTACAATACATAAGGTTTCCAACAAGGCACCCAAATTTTTGACCATCAAAAATGTATGTGTAAAATAGTTTGACTGGCAAATCCCATTATCGAAGTTAAGGATGTTCATTAATTATCTGGTTTAATTGGATGGAGGCAGGCGTAGAGTGTCTTGTCTTGAGCGGTCATTGCTGGCAGAGGACCAGCCTTGTGTTTCAGCGTTCCATTAGAAAGCAGCATGTCCCCCAAGTCCCAGTATTACACCGTGCTTTATTGATTAATGACTATAATTTATTATAGAGAGGAGGGCTGTGCATCCACTTAAATGTACAATTAATCAATGCTCCGTCATATTATGTGCTGAGGTAAAGGTATAGTGGCCACTACGGAAGAGGCAACGTCATACGTGCGGTTATACAGCTTGCGCTGCTGCACAGTGACTTAACAGTGACTTAAGACTATTTCAATGTGTTAATGCTACCTGTCCCATGTGACAAATGCTCCCCTCAGAAATTGAATATAACTGCTGTTGATGGACTCGCCGCCATATCGTGGGTCTATCACTCAGTCAAGCCCACCAGAATAATGTAGCACCCTGTGCACCCTACAAAACCATCTATTAATCTACAAAAGGAGGAAAAAGTGCCTGAGGTTCAAATACATCATTGTTAAATCAACAGTATTATATTAAGCAGGGAACGGATGTACGCTTTAAGGAACCCAGGGCAATAGGAGGATAAATTTCAACTTTCTGAAATCCATTCAAAGCCATTATTTCTGAGAGAAGCGTGACATATATGACATCTTAAATCCAGCTTTAGAAAAGCCATAATTGATCATAAATTTGTGTGGCATGCCTCAAGACTACCATAGCTGTTTATATTAGGATATAGACAACTTTCTTAAGAGCCAAGAATATAAAAATAATAGAGCATTGAAATCTTTTTAAATGTCCATTCATGGATATTTTACAAATCAGGTGTTCCTCGTGTACACATGCAAAACTAAATGTTAACATTGAATAGATGACGTCATTTTTACTAGTTATTTTGTAAACATGGCAAAAAAATTTAGTAACTGTACAAATGCGTGTAGTTTAATTGACAGTGTATGATTTGAATTTATGTCCCAACATTCTGCTTCAATCTGTTACACTTTAAAGCAATTAATTGTCCGATACATCAAAAACATCATAATGAAAGTGAAAAAAGTGAAAGTGACATGACATACGGCCAAGTATGGTGACCCATACTCGGAATTTGTGCTCTGCATTTAACCCATCCAAGTGCACACACACAGCAGTGAACACACACACCGTGAAGAGTGGGCAGTCATTTATGCTGCAGCGCCCGGGGAGCAGTTGGGGGTTCAGTGCCTTGCTCAAGGCCACCTCAGTCGTGGAATTGAAGGTGGAGAGAGTGCTGTACATTCATTCCCCCACCAACAATTCCTTCCGCATCTGAGAATAGAACTCACAACCCTTCAATTACGAGTCCAACTCTCTAACCATTAGGCCACGACTTCCCAATTATGACATCATGTTCAAGGCTAGATGATAAAATCTTGTGATTTATATATTAGTGCACAAATAAGTCAAAAAGTGAGCAAATCTAAAATACTGGCATTGAATCACTAAGAGCACAGTAGTTTCACTTCTTTGCTCACAAGGTTGCTATGTCAAAAATTAAACTCATGACAGCCTTTTTTTAAACCTGAAATGCATTATTTGCCTAATAAGTCTTGCTAAAAATGCTCTTACTTCAGTGCTTAACATAAATACGTGTGATTTTTTTTTTTTATACCAAAACCCAAATCTTTCTGTCAGACTGGAAAAAGCACCCATTTTATGCAAGGACCCTTATAATTATACATGCCACAGACCAGCGACTCAGTCTACAAGCTGCAAGCAGCAAGACCCTTGTCACTCAAACATGCACGCCTGAAAACAATTAAGCCTGTTGTGGGGTGAGAGGTCTTTACGGGACATCTAAAGGGACATTCCCTGTGGGACCTTCAGAGCAGTGACATGAGGGCAGTGGGAACAGGCACAGAAATCACAGGGGAGTTTCAACTTTTCACCAAACTCCTTCCTGTACAAGATATTGTAGAACATATTTCTCCCACTTATCCACAGAAATTATGATTGAGGCAATCAGCTTTTCAACTATGATTACCTTTATTTTCTGGGTTCTTATTTTTGTCTGAAAATGGACAATAGAAAATGGATGGTTGATGATTATGAATAATCAATGCTGCCAAAAACACCCAGAACCCTTGTTGTTCAGACCCTCATTGCCAAAATGTTATATAGTATTGCAGAATTAAAAAAAATATATATATTTTCTCACACCCTATGATGACATTTATAAGCAATCATACTGCCATGAAGACTTTTTTTTATTTCCTAAAAATAAATAAAACAAATTAAAATTAAAATATTTAAAGTAAATTTTAAAATAAAATACTGTAAATCTCAGAATGTAAAACCTACACAGAAAACATTTTGGCACCTATAATTAATTATATATCTTGATTTCATAAAAGTTTGTTTTAATGTTACATTTAATTTACCAAAATGCATATCATATGCATGCCAACAAAGTGCATATATGCACGCAAAAACTGCTAATTATATACACATCGTATGCACGCCAAAGATAAAAAATACACATTTTCATGTGCCTGAGCTCAATAATAATAATAATACAAATTTTGAATTATTATTATTACATTCAGAACATTAAAAAAGAGTGGCCTAGATTTTCTCCAGAATGTTTAATTTAGCATGACCCCTGTAAGTGAATATAGCATCATCAGTTCTGTCTTTATGGTTCATGGCTTTCCTTTATTTTTACATTCAAACAGCTTCAGTGTTTTTGGACTTTATGGTGGTGGAGTTTACAGCAGAAAAGCACTGCTCTGAGATCATCAGGGGCATCTTCAATCGTCCGCAAGCGTCTGGCAGGACTGGTGGATACCTTGTTAGATTGAGGTGCTCAATCAAGGCAGCTGTAGAGTGCCAAGTCGGTGCAGAGAGAAAGAGTGGTGATTACAAGGCTATGGGCGCGCAGAGCAGGGGAAACGGACTAGCTCTCCGCAGGTGGCCCTCTGACATTCAAGCCTGCATTTTCTGAATCAGTCTTGAGTGATTAGGGCAGCGACAGGCAAAGGACAGATCAAACAATTATTTCCTCTCTTCCACCTGTTTTTTTCTCTTTTTTTTCTTGGCCTCATGAAAGCGGCAGGTCATTTTTTCCTCTCCTTTCTCCTTCTCCACATATGACTTCTTCTTTTCTTTAAAAGTCAAAAGAATCGTTGGTGGTTGATGCAGCTACATTGATTGTTTTGTTGCCAAACATTTCATTGTGATGAAGACAACAGTGAAATTAAAATGACACATTTGAAGACAATTAAACACACTGTTAAAGAGAGAGTTCACCCCAAAAAAATGGAAATGTTGTGTCATTCCAAACCTGTATAACTTAATTTATTCTCTGGAATACAAAAATGATACTTTGAAAGCTATTAGGGTCTTTCATTTTTGTATGGCCCAAAAAAACAAATAAAACATATATATATAGTTTTCTTTCAAAACTATCATTACTATTATTTGCTCTTACGTTTTAACCTAAGGCACTTAATAGATTTCCAAGATTTAATCCAATAGTATAGTCTGATACTCTGAAAGTTTCACACTGCCTAATTGTCCACAGAATTTACAGAATTTCACCTGTAGTCCACCAACAAAATGATTTAAAATGTTAAACACTTACATTTTGAACATTTGAAAGTGAAAATTTTAAACAAAAATACTAGAATTACTTGTAGGGTAAAATAATAATGATCAAACATTAATTTATTTGACTGTACAGCTGTATTTTGCAACATAATAATAATACTTTTCATTATAATGTTTTTATTATCAGTAGTAGTAGTAGTATTACTCAACCATGCCAAGACAGATCTGCTTGTGTTTCCATCAAACCCATCGTTTCATCACAATTTCACCATCTAGTTCAACATCAACCATAACTCCTTCAAGAACAGCCAGAAACCTTGGAGTTATTATGCTTGATGATCAGCTGACTTTCACACAGCACATTGCTAAAATTGCCCGGTCATGTAGATTTGTTTTATTCAACACTAAGAAGATCAGGCCCTTTCTTTCGGGACATGCTTCACAACTCCTTGTTCAAGCTCTTGTTCTGTCCAGGCTGGACTATTGCAATGCTCTCTTGGCAGGTCTTTCAGCCAGTTCTATCAAAACTTTACAGTTAATCCAGAATGTAGCAACAAGATACATTTTTAACGAGTAGAAAATAATGCACGTCAAACCTCTATTTATCAATTTGCACTGGCTACCAATAGCTGCTCGCATTAAATTCAAGGCATTTATGTTTGACTACAAAACCACAGCTGGCTCTGCACCCTTTCCTAAATTCATTACTTCAGACTTATATGCCCTCTAGAAGCTTGCGTTCTGCAAGTGAACGACGCATTACTGTACCATCCCAAAGAGGCACACAATCACTTTCACAGACTTTTAAATTAAATGTTCCCATCTGGTGGAATGACCTGCCTAACTCAATCTGAGCAGCTGAATCCTTACCATCTTCAAGAATCTGCTAAACATATCTATTCCATCTTTATTTGACTCTAGCATTCTCTATTCTAACTCTATTATTTAATTTGTATGTATTATACAATTAACACAAGCAAAAAAAAAGCCTCAAACATGATATCTTTCTATATTATTTTTATGTAATACAATATATAAAAATGCTATGTGTACTACTAGTTGAGACTTGTTATAGAACTTGCATATCATAACTCTTGTTGATTTTGAGTGCTTCTGTTGTCCTCATGCATAAGTCGCTTTGGATAAAAGTGTCTGCTAAATGACAATGTATTATTCAATGTGAATGTAATGTGGACTGAGACTATCACAAATAAAAATAGGTTTGAGTCCATTTTAATGTCCACCTACAAAGTCAAAATCAAATATTTATATATATTTACTTGCATGTCATGTGAGCATTAACACACATGAGAGAACCGTGAACATGCTAATTATTGATATTACATTTCAGGGGTATTTCAAGCATATTTTCTGGGAATCCCTACCATAGAGTTTAAAAGAGAAACTCAGTATCACAGAATACTGAGGTGGGATCTTTTGGCCACTAAGAAACTAAAATGTCTAAAACTTGTCTAAAACCACAAAAAATGTCCTAGTAACAAATGAGAACAACTTAGCAATGCCCTGGCAACCAGCCAGCACAACACCCATCCCCCAACAATGTAAACATATTACATTTAATGTTAGCTATATATTCTTGAATGCAACCTTGAGCTGGAAGAAGAAGCGATCCATTTTGAAAAATAACTAACTGGTATTTCCTACTTCAATTTCGTTGCATTATGCACGCCTGTGTGCTGGATAAAATGGAGAGCATCATGAAATGTTGAAATTCCTACATGTTGTAAATATCCTTTCACAGCTCATAATACAGGCAGTGTAGAATCAAGCACAAGAGGGCAGCATTCAAACCACAGCTGCTTTAGCCAGGATCTCCACCTGAAACAACAACCATAAAAACAGCAGCCAGTCTGTAGGTTTCACTCTCTCTCCATGGCTTCATGTGGAGCTGCGGAGGCATACGACCAGAACCTGCTCTCTTTACCTCGGCCTTCACACCGCAGCCTACCGCTGATTCACATCACAGAACGCAGCTCAGGCTTGCCTGGCCGCTGACAATGTTGTCCAGCACTACAGCGGGGACTCCCTTTTGATGTGGTCTTAAGACGTTTCCATGTCTTCCAGGGAAAACTGGCAAGGCCATGTGATTTAGGGGGAGCCCTGGTCAAAGTTTTAGAGATGCCTTTTGGCTGAAATCTTTGAAACGGCTTGGTTTTGTAAAATAGATGAATATATTTTTTAATATCAGGATACTATCAAAGTTGAGCCAAATTATTTCCTTAATTTTAATAATACAGAAAGAAGTAGCCTTAGGTGTGCTTATTTTGTTTTCTGAATCTGATTTTGTGAAAGAGTGACAATTCTAAAATGTAACCAATAAGATGACGTCATGGTTTGTCATTTCGATTGGTCCTTTTGTTTTTTTGCTTACACCAATTTGTGAACTGAATTGTGATTTGGTCTCTTCAGTTTTGCATCTATTCATATAGCCGTCTTGACACTGTAAGGACAGTGTTGTGTATGAAATGTCATGATGTCACAACCTGAATGCCCACAAAAAAAAAAACTGCTTAAATATCCCCTCGGAGGGATTTCCATCTTTCCAATAACATCTCGCTATATGAAATTTTACAAAAGCATCATTAATGCTGTAGTTTTAATTTAATACACACCAGTGCGGGACAATTAGAGGTTTATTTAGGGCTATACACCAGAGCTGCAAGCTAACGATACCTGGAGTTGAAAGCATACAAAAGGGGGCACTAATCCTGGGATCAATTTATATGTAGGTTCAATGGGTCCACAACTAGGGAACATCTTTACAAACTATAAAACAACATGCAATATAGGGAAAATCCATTTTGATAGTTGAAGAGGTATCATGTGTATTCATAGAGGCTGAATAAGTGGGAGATTGTTTGTTTTTAGGGATATGGATTTTTATTAATTGGGCAAATAGGACAAATATTGTTTATTGGAAATGCAACACATTGACCTGAAAATACCAAAACATAAGATAACTTAATTTTTACATTTTCCAGAAAGCGTGGTGTTGGGATGTTGTGGGTGGTTGCCAAAGTGTTCTCTGTGGTTTAAAATAAGTTGCTATGTGCTTGCTGGTTGCTATGTGGTTGTTCACTCGGCCCAAACCTTTAGTGTAAGTCTATAGGACTTTTATTTTTCTCGCCCATTTAATTTGATACTTCTATATTTGGAAGCAGATTGTAGCTTATAGTGTTTCATTTATAAAGGCTGTGAGGATACTGAGGTGAACTGGTAGAAAGTCACAAACACTGTATGCCGCTAAACGTATTTGGAATAAAACAGATTCTCTGTATTAATTCTGCAACCACCAAATACCAAATTCATTGTTAACATGAGTTTCAGTACAGAAAAGGGTGAGGGAATTGTTCAAACAAGACCCAAGGGGAAAACTGAAAATGAAAGGAAGTTAGTGTCTTTTCTTCCCCAATTTACACAGTCATATAGCATTATTATTTTTGTGTGTGCTCCAAAGTCCAGCTTCAAAACCAGCCTGGTGCTTCAAAGGCAAAGGATTATAGTCTTTATCCCATAATTAATATGGTGGAGGGGAAAGTGACAGCACCTGAGGACAGGCCAGAGCAGTCAGCTTCCTGCTGAGGCCACATAGAGCCTGCTTACCCACAGTGCAATGCAGCACAAACCCATCAGCCAAAACACAATAAGCCACGTCTCCTTCCATCTCTATTGGTGGAGCATAATATGTTTCACAAGCCTTTTCTCCTTTTTCATTTAAGGGACGCTGAAATACATGCATCTGATTGTGAAGCGCAAATGAAAGCGAGCCTCCTTTTCACTGTCCTGGTCGCCCTTGAAATGTATCCTGGGAAATTCTTGACATGTTTTTTGGCCTTTAACCTCACCAGGTCATTTTCATTTCCCACCAACTGTTAAGCAAAATAGGCAGGTCCTCTGCTGGCTCTCTCTCAGCCTCTCTCGCTCTCTCTTGCCTCCCACTCTCTTTCTTATCTGGCATAGAGCTGCTGTCTGGGGCCACCGTGCTTTTATGACAATACAGAGCTAAATCTGGGATTTCAAATATTCACATATATTTATTTTGTTTGATAAGTTGAATAATTAAAAATGAATACATTTAATTAATAATGTTTTGAGATTGTATTCTATATTCTGACATTTGTATTGATTTATTTATTTGTATTTATTTATTTTTCACAGGAATGACATAACTGACATAGTAATTGGCACATGAATCATGGAGAAAATTGGGAGAGGAAATATTTTGGAATGGTAGTCGGAAAGAGGGATGACTCAAAGGGTGTGTTGATTTGAAATTGCCAGCAGTTGTTTTTGGAGAATTCCCTTCTTGCTTTGAAGTCCGCACCCCACTGAGTGCCCTAACTTTGACACAGAGGGGCATGAACAGAGCTATTTTTTATATCTTGTGGGAGAGGGGCTTTCCCCAGGATTATTTGTCTCTAAGTATTAAAACAAAAATCATTGGAATAGTGTATTGTATAAATCTCAAAACTTGAACAATCTTGAGCAAATCTAAAACTTCAAATTTGTTTATGTTCCTTTGGAAGCCACCGTATTACGCCGGCATTATAGTGCCACATAAAATAAATCTAAGATATATTAAAATCATAATAATTTGAGATAGAAAAGTCAAAACTACAAGAATAAAGTCATGGCAAAACAAGATAAAAGTTGAGCAATATAAATGTAATGTCCCAATATTTTGAGAATAAATTTATATTTTGAGAATAATGTCATAGCATTATGAGATTAAAGTTGTAGTATTTTAAGGCATATAGTCGAAGCAATACGAGGTTAACCATCATAATATTTTGTGAATAATGTAATATATTGCATGAATACATTTAAATATTGTGAAAATTTCACCACCAACTGCAAAAAATAAATACAAAATAAAATAAAACATCTGTATCATCCAACATTTCATTCTTAACATGTATTTAGTATTACAAACAACAATATACTGTAAATGTTCTGAAGGTTAAAGTGGGCTCCAACTCTTTAGCTCCAACTCTTTAACTTATAATTTTTTTTAATATTATGACTTTATTCTCAAAATAGTATAACTTTAATTTAAAATTGCTATTACTTTAATCTTGTAATTTTGATTTGTAATTTTAATTTTCCATGACACTAAAACATATTCTTAATGAGTTTTATTATTATGTGCCTGTAAAGGCTTAACAACTTCACAAATATGTACCTGTATATACTGTATATTTTAACTGGAATGGAAAAGAAACATATGAATATGATTTTTCTTTTCTTTTGAGAGCCAATAATATAAATATGCAGTATTTGTATGCCCTTCCGTAACTTTCTCCATTGACAACTCCTTATGAAATGCATTTCTGTTTTCTGTGGACCCCCTGCGGTGACTCTTTTGGCAGTCTTATAGCGGGGTCAGTCGAGGAACAGAGCGGAGAGACTGATTCTGGCTGTTCCCAGCCCATGCACATCCACCCTTACATCTGCTCCCTTCCAAACATACACGCACACGCTGCCGCTACATCCCTGCATGCTGTTTGCCTTAAGGAGTCAAGCCTCGACAGTATTCAAGACAAAAGAGAAGAAATGAGAACGAGAGGTGAAAAGAATCACTCCAGCTGCACAACGTTTGTTTCTTTATCCATGCAAAAGCCGCTACGCTCTTTATGGGCATCAGTGTGGAGGAATAATGCAGCCTTTGATGTTGGTTTACAGTATCGCACTGGGACATCACTAAGGCCACAACTAAACCCTTACAAAAATGTCTAAAGGAATTACGAAACACACCGTGAGTACTGCTAATAAATTGCAGGCATTTTAAATCAAACTGACGGCCCAATGGAGAACGGTGATGCTCATGAAAGACTGTGACAATTTTCAAGTCAGTGATCCAGCGTCGAGACAAGATCATACAGAAGCTCGTAAGAAGGTCAGAATTTAGAGGAGGTTGAGTGGAAAGTGAGAAGGACAGGGGACTTGTTAAGGCTTTAATCTCCAAGCTCTGGGAGCGAGATCCAGCCCTCTCTTCTCCCAGAGGGCACTGATCAATCAAGACCTGACTCAAACTGTTTGTGCTGGGTTCTTCATCTATCACCAGGCCTGCTCCTCCACCATGTCCAACTATGTGGGCATGGAAAAAAAAAGTCGCTTTAAATTAAGTACCTTGAAATAGATTAACTCTGCTTGATTTATAGTGCATGAATAATTAGGTAAACCGGGTCTCTAATGAAATCGAGGTGTATGGGTATATGTTTATTTTCAGAGCTTCTGCGAACATGAGCTAGAAGCTAGAACGAGAAGGAGAATGAAAGAGTGACAGAAGCTCTTATAAAAGGCTTTCTTGGAAATCTGAACGAGTTGAAGGGAGAAAGCTTCAATGGCCGATTCAATGGCAAATGCAGTAGATTTTTTTTTTTTTTTGGGATCTCCCAGAGAGACCAATCCACTTCGAGAGTAACTAAATGAGCCAATGGACATACAAGCGTATTTCGCATCTGGATGCCACACCCCGCAGCGCGGGTATAAGAGGCAGCAGGTGCACCACATTAATTCATGCTTTTACTTTGGAGCCGAGCAGTGGTGCATCACTATTGCTCTCTACTTCGGTGTTGCATAGAGAACAAGAGTGCCGGCACTACAGTGACAGCAGCGGTGGTCACGATCTCGCGCTTGAACAAAGTTTGTGCAGACAGCCACACAAGGATTGTACGGTGGCCAGCTCCCCTATGTGCTTCAGCACTAAAAGAGCAATTTCTATAAAAGAGCAGCAAGGGTGATCGCATCTTTTTAAATATGTCTTATCACCCGTGCGTTTCTGGGTGTGGTCGTTTCCTGGCGCCTGAGGACGGTCATGATCGCTGCCTCACATGGCTGGGCATTTAGCACACTAATGAAACTTCCGTGGATGGTTTAAGTTCTTCTTTTGGGGAAATGACCATCTCGGAGTTGCATAATAGACTCCTCTATGTCAAACATGGTGGAGTCCCTCTGCCTCTGCCGCGATCCAGTGTTCGTTACAGCACTCAGGGCAGCGCTGTGTCCGGTGGAGTCAGAGGTGATTTGAGGGTCACAGTGAGGGCTTCCCCAAGAGGAGTTCCTCACCCCTCAAGCGCTCCGCAGCCAGTGGGGATGCCGTTGGAGGGGCTGGGACCTCTGCAGAACAGGGTACACCACCCGTATCCTTCGGTGCTCCCCCTAATGACCAGATGTCGATCGCTGCATCGGAGGGCTCTCTCTCTCTCTCTCTGGGGATGACGACACGGCTGCGTTGCCCTCTATGGGTGAGGTAGCGTTGTCTGTGCCAGACCCAGAGATGATGGCTATGCTTTCTTGGGCCACCAACAATGTCTTCACCGCATCCCGATCCTTCGAGGCTGGACAAGTGGTTTCTTGGTTGGGATCGCGCTGGTTCTCAGAGCCCCCCTCTGGGACCATTCTTCCTGGAAGTGAATGAGGAGCTAACAAGATCATGGAAAGCACCTTTCACTGCCCGAAACAAATCTGGTAGCTCCTCCCCCCTCACCACCCTCGATGGTGGAGCCACTTTTGGGGTATGTGGGCATCCCCTCGGTTGAGTGGTTTGTGGCCATGCAACTGTGTCCAACAGCCACTACCACTCTGCGGGGTGATCCGTGTCTCTTTCAGAGGCTCCTGGGGCATATGGCTGCAGCTGCGGCGATAGTTACGCTCAGTCTGCTCTATATGAGAACACGTCAGCACTAGCACTGAGTCCCGAGGTAGGCATGGAAATGCGGTAATCACCTGGTTCAGATTACACCGGCCTGCTGCAAGACCTTCAGCCCGTGGACAGATCCATCGTTCCATCGGGCAGGAGTGCCCCTGGAGCAGGTATCCAGGCATGCTGTGGTATTGATGGATGCCTCGGCCACCGGCTGGGGAGCCACGTACAACGGACATACAGTGCCTGGTTATGGACATTTCCCTCGAGTAGCTGGCAGTATGCCTTGCCTTGAGCTGCCTCAGAGGGCGCCTTCGGGGAAAGGACGTTCTGGTCCGTATGGACAACACTGGCAAATTGCATATATTTGCGTATTTGCTGTTGCGTATATCAACCGACAAGGTGGTTTACGCTCCCGTGGCATGTCACAACTCTCCCACCACCACGTCCTCTGGAGTCAGAAGCATCTGAGGTCCCTTCGTGCCATCCACATCAATCTGGCAGTGAACGAACTGTCTTGAGCAGCACTTCCATGGGTGTGGAGACTCCATCCCCAGGCGGTTAAGCTGATCTGGGGACGGTTTGGAGTTGCTCAGGTGAACCTGTTTGCAGCTCCAGAAACCACCCACTGCCAGTGGTTCTAATCCCCAACCTAGGCAATGCTCGGCACGGATGCACTGGCACACAGCTGGCCCCAGGGCCAGCGCAAATATGCGTTCCCCCTAGTGAGTCTACTAGCACAGACACCGTGCAGGATCAGGAGAACGAGGAGTGTGTCTTGTTAGTGGCTCCATATTGGCCCAATAGCACCTGGTTCCTGGAACTCATGCTCCTTGTGACAGCCCCTCCCTGCTGATTCCTCTGAGGAAGAATCTGCTTTTTCAGAGATGGGGCACCCTCTGGCATCTGTGTCCGGACCAGTGGCAACTCCACATGTGTTCCCTGGATGAGACCTAGGTGACCTACCCCAGGAGGTAGCACTCACTGTTGCTTCAGCACGAGCACCGTCCACAAGACAGGCCTATGCTCTGAAGTGGAACCTATTCATCGATTGGTGTTCCTCTCACCATGAGGACCCCCGGAGATGTTAGATCAGAGCCTTGCTTTCCTTTTTTCGCAACAAGGGTTGGAGCGTAGGCTGACCCCCTCCACCCTTAAAGTTTATATTTCTGCTTACCATGACCCCGTAGAGGGGAGGTTGGTGGGGAAGCATGATCTAGTTGTCAGGTTTCTTAGGGAGGCCACGAGGTTAAATCCTCCTAGGCCTCCCTCCCTACCCTCTTGGGATTTGGTATTTTTGGTAAAAGCCCTAAAAACTGCCCAATTTGAGACTTTGCAGTCAGTCGAGTTAAGGTTTTTCTCTCTGAAAACCCTACTCCTGACTACAGTGGCCTCAATCAAGAGGGTGGGGGACCTACAGGCATGTTCGGTCAATGAATCATGCCTTGAGTTTGGGCTGGCTGACTCCAGTGCAACACTGAGTCTGGCTAAGTACCCAAGGTTCCTACCACTCCCTTCAGGGACCAGGTAGTGAACCTGCAAGCGCTGCCCCTGGAGGAGGCAGACCCAGCCCTAGCTTTGCACTGTCCTGTACGTGCACTGCGACAGTGCGTGGATAGAACTCAAAGGTTCAGGACCTCAAAACAGCTCTTTGTCTGTTACGGAGGACAGCAGAAGGGGAAGGCTGTCTCCAAGCAGAGGATGGCTGACTGGATAGTGGATACCATCACCTTGGCTTATGAAGCACAGTGTGTGGCTTGCCCGCTCAGGCAGCATGCTCACTCCACTAGGATTGTCGCATCGTCCTGGGCGCTGGCTCATGTTGCCTCGCTAGCAGACATCTGTAGAGCTGTGGGCTGGGCGACCCCTTACACGTTCACTAGGTTCTATAACCTGTGTGTTCTCACCTCAAATGGGTAGTGGTACTGATAGGCCCAGTTCAGATTTTGCCTTGTGGCGTCCTTACGCCTAAATTCTCCAGAGAGTTCCCTGACCGGGCAAACCCTGACGAGTCCTCCAGCCCTCCGGCGGCCAGATGTGGTGGAGCATCCGGCGCCAGGCCTTTTAGCCAATGAATTATTGAAATATGTTGTGAGGTTACGTATTTAACCCTTGTTCCCTGAAGGAGAGAACAGAGACGTCACATCCCGTCGCCACAGTCGCTGTACCACAGCTGAGCTGCCGGGTCACTGGATTGGCTCCTCAGCGAAAATATCCACAGAACCAGAAAATCCTTCTGAAGGAAAGAGTCTTGATTGAATCTTCAGTCTTATCAAGGCTTGCATGATAATTTGCAGGCAATTTAGTTTTTTTTTCTGATACAACTGCAAGTGCGAGCCAGCTAGCATGGTTGGTTAGCACACGAATGGGTGAAGAGTTCACGTGCAAAAGGATTTCACACAGCTAACTTCTACTTCACAGCTGTAGGCGCTATCTCAAGAGTGTGCGTCTGTGTATGTGTAAATATGGAGAACACCAAGAGAAGGTGTTATCAGTTTACAATCTCACCCTTCCTGATGGCAACTCATTAAGCTGGTTTCCCTAGAAACAATACTTGCATCAAGTGGCTACATTAGAGCCCTAGTGTGGCAGCTCCCAATCGAGATGGCTTCATGCTAATGAATGTCATGAATATTAATAAAATAGCCAGTGACAAGGATAGAAAATCCTCCAATTGATTAGTGAAAGCGATGATGAAAGTCAAGTCACCCGCTAGTGTTTGAATAAACAGCAATTGCATTTAAAAGGATAGCTCACCCAGAAATTAATTAAAATTATGTCATCATTTACTGAGCTTCATGTCATTCTGAACCTGAATAATTTACTGTGGAACACAAAAGATTATGTTTTGAATAATGTTCTGTTTCCTTTTAACACGTAATGAAAGTGAATGGGGTGGCTACTACAATAGGGCTGACAAGCTCCAAAATGGAAAAAGAACAGCATGACTATCATAAAATGTGTTCATTTGATACATGCAATATATTCTAATACTTTATTATAAGTTATACATGAGCTGTGTGTGACAAACAGACTTTTATCACTTTCAAAATTGGCACTATTATCCACTTTGTTTTTCAAAATGTATTTAAGACATAACCTTTAATTGTGCAATATTCCTGATTCATAGCCCACTACAGTAAATAACAAGTAAAATAAATTTGTAAAAATACACAGTAAAAATATTTGCACTTCAAACCAATGTGTTTATGATAAATTATGATAAATCAAAAGAATATGATAACAAATACCGGTTTGCAATAACATGTTTTTGGTTATGTTTAGAAATTTAAAGCAGGACAAAAATATCCTGTTATTAAGGGTATTTTCCTTGAAACAAGGTAAATTGTATTGCATAGGAAGTGTTGTGTATTGTTTTCATAAATCAAATCTTGAAAATGTCTTGTTTTTTCACTTGTTTTGAATATTTTATACATAAAATAAAATACAAATCTGCATTGTCGTTTTAGATTAAATATGCATTCTCTGAAAACAAGTCTTAGGCCTGGTTTCACAGAGATTTAAGCCAGGATTAGGCAATTGTTCAATTAGGAGTACTATTCAATTATTTAAGTACTTTTTATGAACATGCCTTTAAAAAAAAAACAATACTGATGTGTATCTTGAGACAAAACAAAGACACTGACATATTTTAAGATCAGTTAGTGCAAGTTTCTTTAAATTGAAACAGCTCAGATTCACATATTAGTCTGGAATAAGGCCTAAGCCTTGTCTGTAAAACCAGAGCTTAATGTCTTATGTAGTGTTGCTCTCTACCTTATCTTGTTAGAAACTATTGCAACATAACTATTTTACAATGTGCTTTCGTCTGAATCTGTATGAATGTCGTAAACCTTACTGTCGATGAGATTGAAAGGGATAGTTCACCCAAAAATGAAAATTCTGTCATTAATTACTCATCCTCACGTTGTTTCAAACTTGTAAGACCTTTCTTCATCTTCAGAGCACATATTAAGATATTTTGGATTAAATCAGAGCGCTTTAATAAAACAGCTACACATGTTCAAGACCCGGAAAGGTAGTAAGGGCATAAATAAAATAGTCCATGTGACATTAGTGGTTCAGCCTGTAAGGGCATAAATAAAATAGTCCATGTGACATTAGTGGTTCAGCCTTAATTTTATAATGATACGAGAATACTTTGTGTGCACAAAGAAAACAAAAATAATGACTTTGTGATTTAACAATTTCTTCTCTTGCGTGTCATCGACATGCATTCGTGACAGTACCACAAAGCATTCTCATAGCTTCATAAAATTAAGGTTGAACCACTGATGTCACATGGACTGTTTTAACAATGTCCTTACTATGAAATATCTTAATTTGTGTTAAAGATGAACAAAGGTCTTATGGGTTTGGAACTACATTGGTGTGAGTAATTAATGACATAATAAATATCCCTTTAAGCATATTTTATGAAAATGCACAAAACAGATGCAAATTCATACGAATTAGCCACCAGTTTGCCAAAACGTAACATAGGTACACATTGCGAGTATGTTGGTAGCTTCTCAAGTAAATGTATCTTTTTTTTTGTTGTCTGTTAAATAATTACTTGTTCCTCGACTGGTCCTCTATATCTAAAAAGGAGCCAATCATATATGCTGTTGTGTAAACAGGGTGGGTGTAAATACAGTTGTTAGTGCCAAAAACAACACAGTCTCATCCCAACTCGTCACATATTGAAGCTTGGTCAGGACCATTTTGCCGACGCGATACTGGGAATTTTATCATCATAAATTATATATTGGGTAATAACATTATTGCATATATGTATGGGTGTGATTTTTCAATTTAAACAGTCAAAACAATTTGATTTATTACATTATTTACATATTTATGAGCAGATAACCCAACCCCTAAACCTAACATCTGTCAATAAATCCCAAGATATAGCAGGCAGATACAATTACCGTTATAATTTATTTAAAAAGTATTAATATTTCAAGTCTTCCGAGACAAAACGATTGATTTGTGATCGCCATCTCCGTCCGCAGTAAAGACGTCCTGTGTGCTGCTGCAGTCTGAGCGCAAATTCAGAAAATGCCGCCAGAAGAAGCCTTACGTCAGCTTTGGTTGTGATCATTTTCAGCGATTAAAACCTTGTGTTTTATTCTCTTCTTCGCACAAAGACTTCGTATGGCATCAGAAGCCATGGAATGCAACATGACTTGTTTGTAATGTTTTTATACTAGGTTGTTTATGGTCAGTTTTTGCAATAAATACCTGTGACTGCACTTATATTTGCCTGTGTGTGTTTTATTTTGTTCGAAAGTGGGTAGGTTTAGGGGTAGGGGTGGGGTTAGGTGTTCCAATGAAAGTAAAAATGTATATACAATTATTTCTATTTTTTACAAATGCAGGCAAACCATTAAATTAAGAAAAAACTACTGAAAACAATGGAGGACCCTTCACATGATAAATGTAAATGTAAAGGGGTACCTTGAGCGTCAAAAAGCTACGCCAAAACGGTCCTGACCAAGCTTCAATATGTGACTATTGTGTTACACAGACGAAGGAAAGTCATACAGGTTTGGGGCTAATATATGATGACTGGATACATTTTTTTGACCTGAACTATCCCTTAAATATCAATTTGACAATCCAATCACCACAACCGCAACTAACATGAGATGATACGTCCAGGTAAGACTTAAAAGTGGTTCATAGGCTGATGTGTCACAGGGTTGATTTCAAAGCCATTTAAGAAGTCGAGAATGAGTTGTCTTGAGCAAGGGGATATGCGGGGAAGTCACGGATGTCTCCAAGGCACAGGTAATGAAGGTGCCTTAATCAGTTAGCTGGTTCTGCTTGTCGCGTTCTCTGTCACATATCCACTTAAAATCGCTCTGCTTTATCAGGCTCAGTCACACTCCCAGGCCTCGGCCAGGCAAGCAGGATGAAAGATGACAGCTGTTTATCACAGTGTAACTTTACAGAAGCCAAGTACATAATCGCTGTGTTAATACTGCTTGAATGGTGTAAGTTTGAAACTCTTGGATTAAAATAAAGCTGAAAGGAGAAAATCGCATATTTTTGCATGCAGAATGCTATGGCAGTCGTGCAAGATCAAGTGGCTTAGTGGGTAACCTGCATTTCTCCTCCAGACATTCACGGTAGACGCCCTCATGCTTTCCCTGACCGACGCGGTGTCCGAAATCACATGATATGGGATGCTGGCCATCTTGAATTGTTTTCTGAATTTGTATTGAGTAACTTACATAATGGATATGAATACCTTGTGCATGCTCATTCTAGATAAATATGTATTATTATTATTATATTTTATATTATTATTATATATTAAACAATATTGATTTAATGTATTATTTATTTTGGTGTTGCCAAAATTTGCGCATAAACACAGGCAATTCATTTTTTCCAGTTTAACAGCATTACAAATATTTAATGCTGTTAACACAAATTTGATATTTAGTATGAGTTTATGTCAATATTGTTTTAAGTTCCCTTAAATTAGAAGCTGTTATTTTTTTAAAGTACAATAAATGTTAAACTTGACAGCTCTCAATTATACTGCAATGTTGATTGGCTATAGTCAATTGTTAAGTATTGGGGGGGGTCATACAGACATCAGTAATATTGTATCAGTAATTATTGCCTTCAGCCATAAAAAAGATGCCATTATTCAAATATATGTATTTTAGTAAATACTGTATTTATGTTGTTTATACATTAATTTGAAGTTTGAATGTAAAATTAAAAGTATATTTAAAAACTTTAATGTTAGGTGGAATTAATCGTGAATAATTTCAAAAAATAATTCATTCATTAAATCAGTAAATTATCAAATCAGGAAATAGTCATTATTAACTCTAACATTCAGTTTAATGAATGCATGATTCAAAGGTACCAATTACCTTTAAGCTGACAAAGAACAAGTGTATAGTAAAGTGGAGTTGTTTGTAATTATTTAGATTACTCACACATTTTCAGTTACTCTTTACTCCTTCCTCATCTGTAATTTTGATGCATTCACTACTGAGTGGGCGTACAAGTGAGTGATTTCAAACACAACCAGGTCTGGGTCACTAGGAGAGAGTTACAGAGAATCTGAGTAATGTGGTTCACTGAAGCGTTCAGTGCTAGTGTATTTGGAAACCTTAGGTTTGGTTACAAGAGTCTTCCTAAGACTCCATTGATTCCCGACATAGAGAACTCTACTTTTGTTATGTACAGTGCATTGATAGTGTCTTCATTCCCTTTTTTCCCCAAAAAAATCCATTGTAACACATTTTCCCCCCGCTACCCCTTCTTTTCCCCTCTTTTTGGTATTGGGAATGTCTCTCTCTGTGAATGTTATGAAAGACACAACAGTGACTTGAATGTGTAATGCCCCTTTCAAAGGGGTTGCTTGACAGGAAAAGAAGTTGGCAGAAATAAAGTGGCACTCTTTCCTCCCCTCTTCTTTGCTGCTGTCACACAAGCATCACAATTTCTCCCACCATCTCACAGCATCTCATTTTTCATGTTATCAAGTGCACACTTACACATATTCCCCTTACATTAGCTGTGATAGGAAAGACGGCACAGGACTGACATGAGCTGGCCACTGTCCAATCATCAGCTGAATAGACACAGAGAACATTTGCTTGGGCAGGTTGGAAGCTCAGCCATGTTTGTCTTTCAGACCTTTCCCCCCCAAAGTCCTCCTCTTCTTGGTTTCAGAAGGGTGAGGGGGAAACACGCTAACTTAAGTGTGTCAGCCTCCCAGTATGTGATAGGTAGGGCTGTCAATGGCCTGATCTTTTGGAAACGTGCGCTCTGTAAATGGAGGCACACCAACAGAGGACTTTGAAGTGTCAGAGAATTTATTGACGTGGTGAAATGGAAATAGCAGTCGCTAAAGAAACAAGTGATGCCGACTGAATGCTGACTCTGTGACGTTAAATCCTCGTAAACGAATACTCTGTAAGGCTTCTTAAATGTGTCAGATCCAATCATTGACTCTTTCCCAAGTCATGAATTTCATATAACATTTTTGTTAACATAAAAATATTTCTTAAGTAATAAATATGAATGCTTCTCTTAATTAAATGCATCAAATTGAGTTGTTGAAATTAATTAGTTTAATTGTTTAATCTGAAATTAAATTATTTATTATTTATTTATTTAGAATATAATTTATGTAATTAATTTTTTTAATACATGTGTTAATTTAATTTTATGTATTCCAGAAAAAAAAATATATATATATATTTGTTTTTGTTTTTTAGATTAAAACTCTTTTCAAAGTAATGAATTTTACTCTTTATTAAAATTGTAAATACCTCTTAAGTTTGGATGAAGTTGAAAGCATCATGTCAGAGTTTTAATTAGTAAAATGCTGAAAGCATGCATGACAACGTCTCTGCAACATGTCCTCGTGCACTTAGTAGAAATCTCCACGGCAGGATATTCTAGGCATCTTAAATGTGACTTCAAACCAATGTTTTATTTAAAACTTAAAACTGTCTGTTTTTCATCAAGAAAATAATCAAACAACAATACATATTTACCCCTAAAATGCATAATATGCCATAAATACAATTCAGCGCTAAATAAGATCAAAATTACAAATGGTTTTAAGTTAAAATTGTTATAAAACATATATATGTAAAATGCTGTTTTCCACTTAAATACCAATTCAGCATGAATAAAACTGAATGTTTAAATAATTCCAAGTCGTTAAATGAAAGACTACACATTTGAATGAAAGATGCTTTGCAGCTCAAAATACCAGTTTAAAGCTTTAACTTAATTTAAAACAAGATTTCACAAACAAGTCTTCAACATGTATCAATCATTTGTGCATAGATATCGCAACAGTATTTCTCAATCTTTAAACATGTTATGCATCTCAAGTCCTTAAAACCAATAGAGACGAATGCAAATTACAAACTAAGTGGAGACTGAGCTGTGACGAACAATGTGACTCAACAAAGCTAATGTAAACATCTAAAGAAAGCCATACCATCTTCTATTCACCCAGAGCTTCTTATTTGGATATGCTCTTTCAGAGCCTCACAATGACACGCAGATTCTGCTGTTTCTGTCAATTTAAACAAATAACAATGATACAAAAGGACACTTCCAGCAAATGTAAAATGCAGTGTGAAGGAGCAATGGGCCCATCAATGGATCTCCTGCGCATCACAACAGCCACTGCAGGGCAGGACAGGCTCAATATTTACATTTCCTTTTTGAAATTTGGTGAAAGGTTTTCTTTAACCCACAGAGGCCCGAATGAGAATTGCTAGATAATAAGAGATTAAAAGGTGAAGGGGACACAGAGAAGAGAGAACGAGAGAGAAAGGCAAATCCTGGCCTGGGGGGCTGATGTTAAAACACAATGGACACCAGAGCAGTAAAGCAGTCAACTGTTTGTTTTTTTTGTTTTTGTTCACCCCCTTATAAAAGTGCCACCTGCATTACAATTAACCTCATGGCAACCTTGAGGTCCCTGATTAGTGATGGCCCATTGTCTCACCCCCCATTAGAGCAATGGCCTCGTCTCTGCCCCTCGACATCCCCCCCAATCAACAAATCAAACCGCAGTTGCTAGCGGGACACTCGGTGCTGCAGTGTCAGGGACCCAGCCCTCGTCACAACAGAACGAGGCAGTGCGTGGGGTCTTGTCGTGTGTGCATAATGCTACCTGTGAGGGTCACGACCTCTGACCTGTGTGGGCAGACACCAGAAATCATCAGTGTGATACGTGGACCTCAGGTCATCCAGTATTGCTGCAGAGGATTGTGCAACAAGGGTTTCAGTCAAAATAAATTCAAATACGATCCTACTTATATTACCGCTTACAATACTGTACATCGTTACATCACAACTATTTTCATAATCCAATCAAATCCTGAAGTATGGATGGAATTATTTTTAATAATTCAGTTTTATCTTTATTGCACTTTCTTTATTTGTCACTATTAGCAGATTTGAGATGGGTGACAATATAGTGTACATTTTGTGACAATAAAAACAATCAAACACTGTCCTATTTGAGTGTACTGAGTGTATGTGGGGGAAAAAATAGGACGTACTTATATATACAACCGTATATGGAGCTGCGTCATAATACAGCAACATTTTGTGACAAAAACAACATTTCGTTGACGTGCTATATATCGTTTTATGAAAGCATGTACTGGATGTATGAGGATAAAATGGGACCCCTCTCTGATCTCGTCGGGTCCCTTTTCAGATGAGGGCCCTTGGAATAGTTTTTAAACATTTTCTCTTACACCGCCCCCGGGTTATTATATAAAATGGGTTGCAAATGTAAATTCAAGTTGGTTTTAATTACATTTTAATTAAATCTCTTATTTACATAAAGCAGTCAAGCGATGTCAACTTTAATTTGAACTACTAACTTTTAAACACGAAAACTGCTGGAGTGAAATATGCCTGTTAAAACATCACAAGTGAATCCTCAAAGGGGACGGACCACCAAGTAACACCTCTGGTGCCGAAAACTGCTTGTGAACTGTTAAGTAGTCTGACGTCAGTGTGAATACTGCCAACAAACATACAGAATAGAAAGAGACCTCAGTTAAGCCTGTTAACATAGAGCCACCATCACCAGAGTCTACAGACGACTTGCTGCTTTTCTTCCCGCTCTTATCCTGTAAAACCATTGAGCAATAAACAAGCTCTCACATTAACTTTACGGCAGAAATAACGATGATGCATATATCGGAGGCATGCCTACAGCGTGGAGGAAGATATACAGTTGGGTAGAAACGAGGGAAGGGGTTCTGGAGAACACCTGTCAGCTGTTTAACCCAGCATTGCCATAAGGCCAACCAATGGGAGAGTACCAATCCCTCCTTGTCTTGCTTAAAGACAGTAGCAGGCAGTCCCCAGGCAACCACCAGGTGCACAGATGTGGAGCGTGCTACACTATGGTGGATTGTTCTTTGGTTTCGAGCACTTTAGAGGCTGTTTTGTAACTATACTTTGCGATAATATGAGACTTTTTATATGTCATGACCTTCTAAAATTGGAAAAAAAAGTGGACCTACACTGACCAATGGTGTGTATGAGGGTGAGGGGGGGAGTTTGTGTGTGTGTGTACACAGTTCTATAGACTTTAAAAGCTGGCGACCAATAGCATACTTAAGCTAGAAACATATTTTGAAGACAATGAAGACATGAAGGGCCCTATCATACACCCGGCTCAATGCGGTGCAACACATTGTTTAAATAGCAAATGCATTTGTGCCCATGTGATCTAAAGTGTGCATGCTGGTCTAAAGAAGACGTGTGTTGTGTTCAGGCTCATAGACGGTGCGTTGCTATTTTCAGGAACTGACAATAGACTGCACCATAGACCAACTAAAACCTGGTCTAAAGTCTAAATTCAACAGCTTAATATTTGTTTTGTTATTTAAAGAGCACGTTAGTAGAAAATGCGCCTCTGGGCGAGTCCACAACGCACATAAATGTTGCTTATTACACACAGCGATACGCAGCAGCACACAAATATGCCAAATATTACAAATTAAAGGATTACAGTGTAAAATAATATTATTGTGTAGGCTACATAAATATAAAAATGTCATAATGGATAGTCATTGCATGTATCAGAATGAAGCTACCTATTTGCTCGCGCATGAGCAGATCCGTTTGCTCTCTGGAGACGCTCTCAGTCTTAACATTCCGGCGTTTAAATGGCGAATCTGCCCTGGCGCGAGCACAACATGCTCTTAAAGTGAATGGGAGATGAGACTCTGACTGGTTTATTGCATGTTATCCCCCCCCCCATGAGTAAAAACATTACTCATTAAGAGAATAGGAACAACCTGTTTAGACCATGCGTAACCGTAGACAGTTAAACTAGCACAAGTGGATTCGGACACGCCCTGAGTGTACTTGTGCCGTGCGCTTTAGACAATCCATTTAGATCATTAAAATAGGGCCCAAAGGGTTGTTCAACGGATTGCAAGCTCATGGTACTTTGCATGGCAACTGACTTGAATACACACTTCTGTTGCTATGGTGGTAACAATCTTCAGTTTTCAAATTGAAAGAGTAATTTGACGAGTTACCTTCAAACATCCAATTAAGCAGCAAACTAGCTATAAACATAATACTAGTTTATCTTGCTCAAGAAGATCCTCATAAAATCACTTTGCCATGTAAGTATTTGACAAAAGTTACTTGATTTAAAAATTGAGTGTAGAAGAAGAGATTGTGCCCATACTTGCTATAGCACCCCTTGTGGTTGGAGTTGGATTCCAGTGTGGCACATTTTAAAATGCAACACAAATTATGTATAAAGCAACACTGTAAAAAAAAAAAATTCAGACAAACTGATTACACCGATTACGTTCATGCATGCACTTTCCCCCTGAACGTAAACAATGCGCTGATTACGTAGATTATGGTCTTGGGTACTCTCCAGCATGGCGGAAGACGTAACTCAGAGGAGAAGAATTGTTAAATACATTTTTATTTTTGTTTTATTTGCGCACAAAAAGTATTATCGTAGCTTCGCAAAATTGAAGTTGACAAACTGATGTCACGTGGACTGTTTTACCAATGTTCTTACTACATTCTGGACCTGGGAACATTACAGTTGCATTGCTGGGAGGGTCCGAGAGCTCTCAGATTCCACCAAAATATTTAAATTTGTGTTCCAAAGAGACACTAACTAAGGTTCTCTTAGGTCGAAAGATCTAAGACCTAAGGTCTTATGGGTTTGGAACAACATGAGGATGAGTCATTTATGACAGGTTTTTCATTTTGGGGTGAACTAACCCTTTAAAATATTAAAAAGAAATAACATACAGTGTCAAGTTTGGTGGTGAGGGTTCAACTACCAAGCTATTGAACATGCTCAGTTTGATCACTGATAACGTATAATAATAATAAGTGAATAATTTGTGTTTTTGGTTAAAAAAAAGAACAAAACTTATATGTTGTTCATTATTAATATATGTTTTGGCTCTATGTAGCCTTGATTATATTTTTTAACATTTGCGTTTGAAGTCACCATTCGGATGTTCTCTTGAAGCTGTTTATTTATTAATAATAATAAAAATATTAGTTAAGTAATACAAGTGGTTCTACATTACTTTTAATATTAATGTCAGTTTAACATTAAAATTCAAGCTTACTGAATGTGCATGCACAAGTAAAACAATAAATAATAAATAGATTTTGGGCCAACTTCTCCCCTTCCGACAATCCTAGATAATGTCCCGATTATCTTGGTGGTTCTAAAGATGATCTTCTCAGATTTTTCTGTGGTGTGAGGTGTGTTAAGAGTGACTGAATACGCTCTGAAGAACGTTGGAGGCGTTGTTGAATGTTAAGATGTTGAATATTTACGATCAGAAATCCTGCTGTATGGGGGGAACCCCGAGGACAAGTGCATATATGATCTGCAGATTATCACGTGAAACGAAACAATATCCAATCAGAAAGCAAGCTGACAGAAGGCTGAAGCATAACAAATGCATGTCATGGTGCAGCACAGAAGGATTTGGACACTATCATCACAATGTCTTACTGCCATTACCAAAGACTGGGACTTTGCCATTAATTTAAAGCCTTAAATATATTCTTTTAATGATTTGTAATTATTTATACTTGTTTAAGGAAATGTCATTTCCTTATTGTTTTTATTTTTTATTTTATTGTATTTATTTATTTATTTTGTTTTCTGTTTATTATTGCATTTGATGCAAAATATATGTTATTGCCCTTGCATGTTCTTTGTTCTAAAATTGAAATAAAAATATAATCTTGTTTATTCTCAAGATTTTGTGAGATTTCCTGTGTTCAAATTTCGGGAATCTGTTTGTATGCGGTGTGCTGTCTTTGTCACATCACAGCACACCACACACTATGGGAGCAAAACGGTTAAATCTAGGGTTTTTTGTCCTTTCATGTGTGTGGTCTCTCACATTTTGAAGATCTTATAAGATTTTAAAAATCGTTTAGTGTGTTCTCATCATAAGGTTATATAGAGAGAGAGTGTGTCTAGGGCAGTGATCCTCAAATATGGCTCACGAGATCTACTGAGCTACCAAGATTTGAGTATCCCTGTTCTAGGGCATTCAGTCATATATTATGTTATTTTCCATTACATAAAAAAATAAAATATTGGTTTCTTTAAAGTCAACATGAAAGTGTTCACACTAACACAGTTTTTAAGTGTATAAAATAAGTTGGCTTGGAAATTAATTTTAAAGACAGAGCAAATGATTACAGATTGATGGAAAAAATATGAAGACAAACATATTTTATTTCAAAATACATGCACTGATGATGTATTCTAAAACAAGACCAAGAACACACATGAAGAAAGTAAATAGGGTCTGTTTTGAATTCATGGATGCTGAATGAATTTCACTCCTTGTTATTACCAAAATAAAATAAAAATAAAATCACTCTTTATCATTCCATATATGAAAAGCACCTGGGAAGTATTTCACACATTTAATAATAATTTGCTCTTTAATAAAAAAGAAGAAGCAAGCTGATTTTGACTCAATTATGTAAATCACAGGTGAGTGACGTTTAATAGGACAAGTGTGTGAAGCAAATGGGTAAAAGAAAATGGGGTTGGAAACGGCAATCCCAGGAGGTCTCTAATAAGGGGGTAGAGGAGCGAGTGCAAGTTTGCCATGCACTGAGAAGCACGTGCTATAGTAAACTAGGGGCTAATCCAACCCCCGCTGCGTGGCTTCCCTAGAGGTCTAATACTATGCACTCAGTGAAACAAAGCTCCCTGCTCCCGGCAGCCCCTGCCAAGCCCTAGGACACCCCCCAGTCACTCCAGCCACGATGGCACACACCACATCACTGCTCCAGCATGTGGCCACAAGACCAGTCTGTCAGTCAGTCAATGAAATACCCCCATCAGAAATTCATCTCTCCTATGTGCAATTTGCCATACTCGCAGAAAACAATCTGGGTAATTATAAAACAATTAGAGATTACATGTTTGAAAACCTCGGCTACACGCCGATAATTTCCACAGTGACTAATAAACTCCTACGAGCAAGAGATGGAGTGATGAAATATAATTGCATGTGTAGAATCCAAAACTTCTGCCTTATTGAATTCACAGCCTTTGTGTTATTTTGTACATTCATCCTCGTTGCTAGATATTCACTGGACTCCCTCGGCACTAATCTGTTTTCCATGTCATCTTGGTAAACTGTGTTATTGAGTTAAGAGGGCATAATTCTGTTTCTTGTACACAAGGCTGTTACACAGAGGACGGGGCGCAGAAAGGCTACACACGCGCTGTATCAAAGCAATTCCATGCCTGTATCGGCTTAGTGTGTTTAGGATGTATGAATACAAATGCGGCTGAAATACCCTGCTTGATCCCAGACATATGATGATTAGAAGCTGGATTTTCAAGGATTCAATCCTAGCCAGTCAGGTTCTAATGCTTATAGTATTTGTTTGAAGCCATTCAGATGTCAAATTGTACTGCTTTAAAAACATACACTGTAAAAATTTAAATTAAATATGAATGAATGAATTAATAATTAATTGTGACATTAACGTTAAAATACCAGCAGCTGTGGTTGCCAGAACTTTACTGTAAAAACTACGGTAGCAACATTTTAGTGTTTTACAGGCATACATTCACAGTAAATAATAACAAATAAACAATAAATACATGCATATATACATACATGCTTGCATTAATAAATAAGATTAAATTAATTTCATTGTTCATTTACCAGTCGTTTTGAAATACTTATATACTATATATATATATATATATATATATATATTTTTTGCTGTAAATTACATACTTTTTTCACTTCCAAAAACCGTTTTTACTGTCTTTTGGTTAAAATCACAATAATTTTTTTTACAGTGTACAAATTTGCCTTTTTTAAATCTTTACAACTCTACGAAAGTTTTTTCTATTTCTATAAACATACTGAATAATGCACACCAGTGAGTTTATATTCTGTATTAATTTGCGAAGTTACATTAATTAGCAACCGAAAGCGGCTTACAGTAAATTATCTCTTTTACATTCAGGACAAATTGTTTATTTCAATTCTTAAAATTATTAACTGAACATTTGTCACATATCAGCATTTTCCTCACATGTTGTAAATCACTGTATCGCATGACTGTGAGTAGTTTTTGCTTGTTTAACATTTACATTGGCCTACATTTGTAGTAAAAGACATAATGCACCAATGATTTAAGGTCATGCTCCTGTCTGTTGGTTTTGACCGTTTTTGTATAGTATTTTTTTTTTTTAAGAATGTAGGCTAATGTGTCTCTGCCTGTCAGTGAGTGAATCTATGCAATGTGAAAGTAGTGGCATTTGTGAAGCTTGCAGTGAATGCAAGCTACACTTAAAGGTGTAGTTTCAAAGCATACTCAGGGTGTATAAACCATTGGAAATACCTCTCTGCCAGTAATTCCATGCACTGACCTTTTGTTATTAAATGCTTGAACAACACTACCTTCCATTCAAATGTATAGTATTTACCTCTACAATTTCAGTCAACTCTGCCTTGCCAGAAAAGTTTTGTTTTTGTTTTTATATATATCCAGGATAAAATATGAGAGCAGGTGAAGTTGTATCTCGCAATTGGAGGCCAGATTTTCTTTCACTAATTTGCTTCTCTTGTAACGGCAGAAAGTCCCAGCACAGCGGCACAACAATTATATCCAGGTGCAAGAATTTGATTCAACAAATTCTAGGTGGATGCATCCAGGTTTTTTCCCGGCATCCCTCTTGTATTCTCTCTCCCATCGGAACAGCCAGAACCAGATGCCCTTGAAAAAATAAAACAGTCCTGCCCACATGTGACGGAGGACCTTGACGAAAAACCTGAAGCTCTTCCAGTATCTTGAAAGTCATAAAGCATGTTGTTTATTATAATAATTAGAATGGCGGGAACCAGAGACTAGTCTGGAAGATAATGGGACATGCTAATGAGTGTGGAAACGAGCCAATCAGAGGAGGAAGGTGGAGGGATTGTGGTATTTTGGCAGGGTGTTCACTGGGAGAGCAATGCGATCTGGAAGGCAGGAGACTCAGTTGGGCTGTCATTGTGGGAGGGGGCACGATTAGGGAGCTTGAGTCTTTCTCAGGAGGTGGTGAAGGCAGAGGTTCAAAACTGGTTTTGCATGTGGGCCCAAATTTTACATTAGACGTCTAGTAGCAACCCAATTTTGATAGCATTTGATGACCAAAATGATTTATAGTTGTCATTAAATCAAACATTGAATTTCTTACTTGGTTTCTTGTTGTGTATGTTCAATTTTAACAGTCTGCTGGTAATTCTGCATACACAACACACTGTATTTGGTGATAATATATATATATTATAACAATATATAAATTAGTTTTTCATTGAAAAAACATTATGCCACAAGTGCTGTTGAACTTAACGACTATTGTATTGAACCCACCATATTCTTTACCAAACTCATGATTGTATATACTTGCATTTTGCATTAATTTTCTCACTACTGTCCATGATATAACAGACCTGCAACCCATGTTTTATTCAATTGTTTTTGGAGTGCGACTCACCACCAGTTGAGAGCCAGTGGTTCAAGGGGTTTATACTGGGCAGGCCGTCACACTCCAGCCATGCCATGCTTAATTTAGAGTCCTGTTGCTCCTGCAGTCCTTCTGAAAATATGACAGGAGAGACATAAATAACCCTCTTTGCTGCCTCTACAAACCATATACCCCCTTCCATCCCTGAAGTGCCCTGATCAAAGCTCACTCAGGGCCAAGAAAGCTCGTAAATCTTCAAGAACTGAGATAGTGCATTCATTTGCTGGCGTCACAGTAAGCGATTATAACAGAGGATGTTGCTCGTCCCTGGCTCTCTCTAAATGGTGGGAGACCCAGGTGGCAGAAGGGATGGGGAGGTTTAGATACTGGTTTAATGAGGGTACCCTGGTAAACTGGGGCGGCAGGAGGGGTGTGGATCCAGATTGCGACCTCACTGGCACTCTACGCCATGTGTGCAAATGCATATGAGTGTAGGAGACGGTCATGCTGTTGATGAGTATTTGATGTAAAATCGCACTGGTAAACGTGAGAGAGTAATCCATAATTGCTTGAAATGTTTACAGATGTGCATTAATTACTCAAGCGTAATTAGCTTTTAGAGATAATTACTAATTTGGCAAGGCCTTGAAGTGTAATGTACCATTTAACAAAAATCATTGGAGATGTGTCATGATGAAGCTGGCTTATCGATGACATCTAGCGTCTCTATTCTGTGGACATCTGATTGGATTTGCTGGAGTCGTGGATCGGCAGAAGAACATGCTGAGAGTATAAATTGACTCTGGCCCATAGTAGAAACAGGGATAAAAGCCGTCCAGTCGTATAATGATAGATACCCTTCCTCGCCACAGGTGCTCCACTCTGGCCATGTTATTACGGCATGTGTGCCAGCATTCACTTCATATGATGTCAACACACCATTCAGCTTTAGATATTACTATGGAAAATCATCACACCAGAAGTCAACAGACCATAGACCTGTGACTAAAGGTTCCATTAATAACTCTCAGACAGCCCATTGCAGTCTAATCAAACTAATGAGAGTAAATTAGATCAAAATGACAGCTCACACTTACAGCATAAGGACAGCCTGTATTAAATCAAAGCAAAAAAGTGTTTTAAAAATACATATTTAGTTTACAACCAGAACATAGTATGGACACACAATGCACTTTTATCATAATCTTTAATCTTAAAAACCTTAATTTTGTAGTCTAATATAAATTGTAAATACTGAAATATTTACAACACAGAACATATATATTTTATATTATTTTAATTAATGAGTTTGATCTTCATCCTTATGAAATTGGTTGAGAAAATTTAAATTGTGTGCATATAATCTTGCAAGTAATAATACAAGGTAACTTGTTATTTAACATTTGTGTATGGTTTCCATGCTTCCATTTGGGATGTTTCATAATTTTGATGACTAATATATATATATATATATATATATATATAACTATATATAATAAATAATTAGCATGTGTGTTCATAGTTTTGCCTGGTAGTGCACATAAATAATAATAATAATAATAATAATAATAATAATAATAATAATAATAATAATAATAAATGTCATGTCACTCATTTTAAATCGTTTTAAATATACAGCTGAGTGGTTAACATTGTTTTATTGTATTATTTTAATTATTTTATATTTTACAGCAACACTATAATATTAAATGACATTGCTAATAAAAATCTGACAAAATACGTGTAGAAACTCATGAAGTGCTAATAAAACTACCGTTGATATAATCAACTTCCATTATGAATGACACAGCATCTCTCATGCACTCATATGTTTGACAACCTAAATCAAATTTTTGCTTTATAAAATGAGTCTAAATTGCATGTCGATGGGCTCGTATAATTGTATAAAGGTATAAAAATGCAGATAGGTTAACATAGGGAGTCTTGTGTAATCTCATTCCCACACAAACCGCCACAGGGTTCCTGTCTGTTGGCCACGGCGCAGTCTCTGGCTTTCATTGGATTCAGGGAGCCGAGCTGCTCACCTCGAGAATGTCTTTATATCGCACCAATGTATGAGACTAACTCTCAGCATCTGCAATGCTTGAATAAATATAGACTGACACATTATTGATATTCTGTTTTAATGAATTATCCCTAAAATTAAATGCAGAGAATGTGTTCGCCGTCAATTAGAATTGAGTCAACTGATATATATATATATATATATATATATATATATATATATATATCAAACAATAACCAGAATACATATAAACATGCTATGGTAGTGTGGAGGTTTATCCACATGAGGCCTGATTTTTATTTATTTATTAACTTTTTAAGATTTATATGGCCTATGATTTATGTAAAGCCCCTAAATGAAATCATGTAGCATTCATTATTTATGAGGTAGTGACATAACAGAATGGCATTGAGGAATGCCTTTGCAGTCCAGGCGATAACGTTTCTTTACCGTAGACCCGCTGTGAGTAAATAAGGCTGGTGTCCTCCATAACTTTTGGTCAAACTCCTTAGTAGTATATTCCACAAATGAGAAGCTGAATTTAGTTGTTTCTTGCTATTAAACTGTCAGACTTTGTTTGTGTTCCAAAAATATTTTGGCAGAGCAGGATTGATTTGATTCCAACTTAAACTAAATTAAGTAAAATAGTTGTAATTTGGTCTGGTAAAATGGTGATACAGATACTATGTGATCCGTATAAGATATGCACTTCTGTTGAATTAGTGTTCCATGAGTTAGGAGTGCAGATGTTTACTCAATACTTGATCCCGTTGCTCAGTCACACGGTGACTTCATCTTTCCTGGCTGAAGGTGTGTTTCAGTAACTACAATACTGTCAGTCAATCTCACCAGTAAAGCTGATGTTCTGGAGGATTTAGAAGAACATTCTAGAACCTAACGTTTATAGATGGATCTCCATTGATGTTTTCCTGAAGTAGAAATGAGGGTGCATCAGTGGATATAGTGTTCAGATCTCTCCGTCATAACCATTCAGCCATTACTGAAGTTTTGATGCCATCTAAATAATGTATACATTCACAAATGTAGCCCTTTGTATTGAATTGTGACACTAGTTTAAATTAGGCATGAAATATAAGCAATGATCAACTGTGTATCGTGATGTATTTCAGAGAAAAACAGCTGTGAAAAAAATGTAAGTTGTATTCGAAGTGTTACTTGCACAATATATATATATATAAACAACTTGTATTGTGCATGCAATTAATCGTGATTCATATTTTGACAGCACTAATATAAATATTAGTGCTGTCAAAGGATTAATCGCACACAAAATAATTGTTTTTGTTTGTATAATGTGTCTGTGTATATTTCTGCATATACAAAGACACACACATACACTATATATTTTGAAAATATTTACATACATTTATATATTTATATTAATATAATTTGTCATTAATAAATATTTAATATATAAACATAACCTATTTTTCTGAAATGAAGCCTATATTTGCATGTGTGTATTTATATATACATATAAATATTATGCAAAATAAATATAATGTCATGCAAAATCTGAATTGACCTTTTTATATGCTCTTGGAATCATTTATTGTGATTCATTAGTGCACTATTCAAAATAATGGGAAAAGTTGGTAATCTTCATTCTGTAATAGTGTTCAGTATAATGTAATATATATATAGTGTACATAATATATTATGTAATATAATCATATAATATAACAATGTAATAATTGTGCCTCCTATGATATGCATTTCTGATATATAGCATACTTATCAAGATGCAGTCAATTTCAATAATAATGTATTTGTGTTTCTTTCCCATTTCACTCAATAAAGTCATGTTACAGTAAAATGAACTGAAAAGCATATTTCATGTAGACGTTTCAGCATACTACTTCTACATAATATCAACACTAAACAAGAATAAACTAAGTCATTGCAGATCATCAGGCTTTACATAGTAGGTCTGACTGTTAACTGTCCAAGCTGCGTTTCCTCCCAGTCAAGCACAGTCAACCGATCCAATCCGAGCAATGAGCATCGTCACGTGACCTAGTCGTCCTTCAGTGGTTATGAAAGGAAGCCTGGCTCTCTCCACTGCCTGTTGGAAAGATTCCTGGACCTTGTAACTGCCAAGGTCTTGAGCTTATCATAAGTATGTTCCCAAGTTACAGAGAATAAATTAAGAATAAAAAAAGTTTGTAGTTTGTGAAATGTACATATGGTTTGGTTGTGGACACAGCAGGTCGGTCCCTTAGACGCGTCTGAATCTTGAGATGTCAGGGAGGAGTGATGGACTCAAATTAAACAGGGAATGATGTTGTCAAATGTGAAGGACACATTTATTGTTTTCTCCGAGACAGATGCTGATTGAAGCACATGCTCTTTGCAGAGAGAAAGCACTCAACGCATCCAATATTTGTATTTATTTTTTTCTTCACACAAGCAAACTTTTTTGTTTTTTAAATATATGTCTTACTAAACAGAATAGCTAGCTTGTGAATGGAAGAATGTATAGAAGTGTACTCAGTTGGACAAAGACATAACAAGCAAAACCGTAGTTTCAAGTGCTAAATATTGCCTATTTGGGAGACAAAAAGGTCTGCTTTGCCAATGCAGGTGCTAAAATCAATTAGTAATTAATTAGAGCAAAGAAAAGAAGCGTAATAAATGGCAGCCACCTGCACCAAGCCAAGGTATTTGGGCTGATAATTATCAATCATGAGAAGGTAGCTGACTCCGAACGACTAAGCTTGCACAAATGGTGTTATCTGCAGAACTGTAGTCACATCTGGCACGAAGGATCATCTTTCCAGCCTAATACAATACGTGCGTCTTTTCTGGTTTATGTGTGCATAACATGAGTGTGTTTCTATTCAGTACTTCCTTTCAACATAACAACCTCTAACAATTAGTTAAAGGAAATATTTGCTGTTATAATCCCTTATGGTGTTATATAAAAACACTGCTCTGTGGTAGTTACTTTTAGAGGGGGAAATATAAAATGAATAAATTAACATAAAATTTGATGTTGTGTATGTTGAATGTCAACAGCCATTTTAGTGCCAGCAATTAACTATATTATTAGCTTGAAGCACAGTTGGATATGAATCAAGCCAGGATTTTGCTTCACATGAATATATATATATATATGTGTGTAGGATAATTTTCAGTACACTTGGATACAATTGGAAGTGTAATGTTTGCCATAAAAAGTGATAGCAATAAATTATGTGTGTGTGTGTGTGTGTGTGTGTGTGTGTGTGTGTGTGTGTGTGTGTGTGTGTGTGTGTGTGTGTGTGTGTGTGTGATTTTAAAAAGTATATTATCTAGTAATAATATAGTAATTACTATGTTATTACCAGATAATACACTTTTTTTCTTCCTAAAGTGACAAGATCTCTCCTTTCAAAAATTAACAGCTGGACAACATGGGTCTTTTTTTTCAGGCCATAAACAGTTGAAATTCTGTATCAGGGAAAAAGATATAATAATAATCATGGACAAAATAGCACTTGTTAGTATGGCTCCCATGTAATGCAGATTGTGAAATTCCAACACTTGATATGCCAAATTATGGAGAAATGTTGTGACGTGCAGCAAGCAAAAAAAATAAAAATAACAATCTCTATCCAGTTTGTCCTCTAGTCCTAGAACATGAGGAAAAAATACAGTGAAACAAGACGATCAGAGCATTTCATGAACACTTGGGATAAATAGTAAAACTCAGGGTTGGGTTCATCACACTTATACATACAGTTTGCCAAAATAATGTTTTGTCTTCGGCTTGAAATATATGGTATATTATCCTTTGTCTCATGTTACAAAAAGTTTGTATTACAACACGCAACACTTTGAAGACAATGGTTAGGGAACGTCAGCAGATCCAAAGACCACAGAGCCATGCCGAAATGATTTATGGAGATTTTTGACTTACCTTATTAGTTTTGTTTACGTAGTCTGTGGTTGCTCCGATATATGAGGTCATCAGAGGAACAGATTACATTTTTTTTTAATAGCTACCCTGGAATCATCAATCACTGAATCACTCTTAAGTTCTTTTTCTTCCAACACTGACTTGAATGATTGTTGCTCTTTAAAGCCAAGGCTGTAACTTTTGAGGCCAAAACAAAATCTCAGTGTAGATACATCTGTATTATTAGTCGTTTAATACCAAATTAGAACGTTTTGTCAGAGCATGTAATATAAAGGTTTTTATTTTTGCTATATAAACTATATGGCTAGCATTTAACATGTGCGATTGGAAATGGAAATATTTTATGGTCAACAAAGTTGGAATGCTGCCATCAAACGCTATTGTTATTAGCATATCTAATCAGTGGTAAGCCAATGGCAAACTATTATATTCCGCTCATCTCTGGGTCATGACAATAGAGGGTTGCGCACTTCATTTCTGACCTCTGACGTTCATCAAGAATACACTCAGATAGTCTGAGATTGCATAGCTATTTGTGAAGTCCATTTTAATAACTTTCGTCTACAAACGACGAATCTTTATGCCAAGGTGTGTTTGATGTTCTGAACAACTGTTTCCACGATGCAAACATATCTTTGTATCTAATTACAAAGAGCCCAAACTTCCCCTCTCTGGTTCAATGCACAATATTAATGAGGTCAATGATTATGTTAATTGGGGAGCATTCTACAGCATGTTTTAATTAGTTCTCTGTTTTCTGATTTAATGAAGAGGCTGAAAACTTCACTGGATGCTTGAAATGCATACAGTTCTCAGCATACACTCTTTGAAAGGACATTTAAAGAACTTTTCAACTCTCTAAAACCCATACATAATTTGTTAAAATTATTTGAGATGTTATTATATTTTTTTTTACGTGATAGAAAACAAACAAACCCCCTTCACTAAATGGCCATCTTGCAGTTTACGAGCACGATGTGTCTTATATTATAAAACACGTCAGCTCACACACATTTTCCTAGATGTGATGCTGTTGGTCTGGCCGTCTAGTTTATAATTTGGAAACATGCACTCTCTTATTCTCTGCCTTTAATGACTGGCCCATGAAATGCAAAAAACCCAATACTGAGCTATTTTATAAGTGCATTAAGTTTACAAATGACTTCTTTAATGAATAACCTTCCGAGACTCCATTTGAAGGGCCATTATCTAAGTGTTCCAATCTATTGCCTCACCTCCAGACTTTAACATTTATTATACTGATGAGATGCAATTAAAAGAGCAGATGTCCACAAGCTGCTCTCATCTGAGACGAGTAAATAAAATAGCAATCCCTCTGATAGCATAACTCGTAGAAAGATTTTGCTTAGCCGCACGACAGGTAACACAAACCACCTGAATTATTTATTCTGCAAACGTGCAGTCTACTGATTTAATATTTAAACTGTTATTTAAATATTTTGAAATATATAGAGCTTTAGCATTTCAATTTCAATGTGAATGTTTTATGTTTACGATAGGAACATATGCGATAGATAATGCTTTTGAAGTTAAATACATAGATTTCCATGTATTTCCTTGTTTGGTATTTTCCCCTATACACCGAGACAGTGTTTGAACATCCCTGAAGAAGTCCAGCCCTGTCCCAAACAACTAATTGGAATGACCCCATTTAGCAACGTGTCAGGGGAACACGACAACATAGACAATGTCAGCGCCTCCACAAATCTTCTGTGGTCCAAACTTAATAGCGTGTCATGGTGTCCACAACTAATGCTGGAGGGGTCACACAAACCCGTATGACTCATGTTAGTTGACGGCTCTTTCTTTAGCAGTGTGAATCCAAGCTGTGGGCAGAGTGAAGAAAACACAGTATGGCGTGTACATAGGGGCATATACTCCAGAAACATTTGGCTAGGTTAACCAGACATCTCTTGATGGACCCCAACAATAGAAAGTTATTTGCTAGCATTACTAATACAGTGTCCATGTTACACATGTAAATTTAGACTGATTAAAATGGCAATAATAACGATAGCAGTACTAATTATATATATATATATATATATATATATATAATTACATAGTAATAACAAATGTTAGTATATGCAATTACAAAACAAACAATGCAAATTATTTATTTAAGGACATATAAAAGTGTAGTGACTTTGCAGGCAGACTAAATACTGATAATTAAATAATTAATATTATTTTAAAATGTTGACTTTTTAGAGACAAGTTCCTGGTCACTGAGTTAATTTAGTGTAACATACTGATACATAAAAGCTATAGCCTGAATGCTATACATAAGTAAGTCGCTTTGGATAAAAGCGTCTGGTAAATGCATAAATGCAAGTGTAAAATGTAAATGTGTTGAATATTACGGTAAAATGTGTTACAATTTCTCTGCATGCTCCGTTGACCTATCAAAACAAGAAGAATGACCTATTTGCATGTCTTTGCACTACCAATCTATACTGCTTTCTTTACAAAGCAATGATAAATACTCTGAAATAATCATCCATCTCAATGCAAAAACAGTCACACTCCACAGACTCTCTGGCGCACTGTTGTCAATTTGCACTCTGCGTTCAAGTTGAAATGTCTTTTTTTCTCATCCTGCTCTCATCGCATCGTGTCCACCCGATCAAGACAGCGCTGAAGTCAAAGAGAGGTCAAGCGCATATCAATGAGAGGAGAAACTGTCAACTACTTTTACATTACAGAGAAAGAACAGCGATGCATCCATCTCTAGACAACAGCTGTGCAACAATCACAGAACGTTCAGCAGTGATTTTATATGCGGCTCAATAGCAGGCTGTGGAAAACGTACTGAGAGGCTTAAAACTATGGAACTAACTGTTATTTATGGCTGCACGAGTGCGGGTTAAGGTTAATAGTTACGTAAGGCTCGCCTTGACTGTTATGTAACTTGTTGGAAAGTACATTGACATTTTTCGTTCTCAAGCTTAGGAAAATAAATACGGCTGACGAAGAAATGAAGGTTCACTCCCTGAAGAAATTTACAACACGTAGGCTAATGCGATTTATGTTTAATGTTCAAATGTCGAAAAGCTTTGACTCATTGATTTGAATCGCACTTTTGCGTTAACTGCATTTGACAATTAGACAAAACTGGAATTAAACGGTCATTTTATTCTCTGTTTAATTGATGATGGCGTCGAAAAACAGCTTATTATCAAAATAAAATGTCTTCTTCTGAGAGAGGTCACGTAGAAACCCTCCTGGTTTCCAAGCAGTCGACAAGGCTTAATATTTAGATTTAATATTTTTTTATGTATATATTTTTGTTCTGGCCATGTGGTAAAATTCGATTTTTTTTTAGAAACATCACATAGTTATACCTTGTGGCAGTTCATAAGCCTCTGTATTATGTTAGATTCGTTAAAGTATTCCTAAAGTATTTCTGTGCTATATCCAAAACAATGCAAAAAATAGATTTATGGCTGTAGCATGTTATGTTCTGTGCGCCTTTAATGTGGCGTTATTAGGCATATTACGTTTGTTACACCTAAATGGATTTTTCATTATTAATCTTTTTTTATGTTATTTTTTTTTGTGCTAGTTTGTCTTAAATTCAGTTTTAATATTGGGGTTACCACAACGGGCAAACAAAGACAGGCACGGATATCTTAGTTAACATTCATATCCATCACATAATATAACATAGCCACATTGTAATGCGTTTGTCCATGGATATGATTGTTGTGCTTTTGTTTTCTGGGGAAATAGGAGTAATGAGGATAACAGGCGAGCGAAACGACTTCCTTCAAAAATGTGCATTCATTGTATGGATCAATACATAACACTTTCTGCTACTACTCTAACGGTGCATGAATGAAAATGTACCAGAACGTTTGAATAGATAGAGTGTTAAATAGAGTCGAACAATTCATTTTATTACCATCATTCACATATCTCAAAACCTAATAACCCGTGGAAGGAGAATATGAACATATTTCGAAAAAAATCACCTCCGACATAATGCATTCCGTATTCGCCCCTACTGTTTGATGTGCCAATATGTTTATATTCTGCCGAAGTCAGTGTCTCCTCCATTCGGTGGGCTATTTCTCACGCGCATGCACGCGCACGGCAGTCTGCACTCGCGCCTGCACTTGTGCACATCCCCAAGAGGAACATGTAAACATTGTAGCGTATATTGCATTTTCCTTTAAGTGACTGAGCACCTCTTTGCAACTAGCATGTCGTCGGAGCACATTTAAAAACAAAAATACATCCAAATGGCCACGAATAAGAAACACTGCAATGCTCGATTCATTAGTTTCATAGCCTTGGGACACAGTTTAAATTTGCACATGCTAATGATCTTGTGTTATCTGAGACACACACACAAAGTTGCATGCGTGCATAGGCTACTCCTAATAGTACAGACCGCGTGCTTGCCTGGACTTAAGGGCGCTCAGATTGCCCCCCCTCCCTCCATAGGTAGAGGTTTCCTCTCTTATTCTGGAAAACGTTGCACTTTCTGACCGTGAAGAAATGCGCAATGATTAAATGATGTATCATTTTGTAGATTTGAATACCCAAACAGCATCTTTTGCAGTTGGCAAAATCGCTCAGTGAGAATTGTGCACTGGCGATATGAAGCACGCGCATGGTCTTGATGTGCCTAATGGGGCGATCAAGCAAGTTGCAACCAAGAACAAAAGCCCAAAAGTGACTCTCGTCTTGGACTAAAGTCCTTCACTCCTACCACATACGGGTCCCAAACAAGCGTAATTAAATAAGGCCGTGACAAGAGTTAAGCAATGCAAACTATTTAAATAAGACCACTTAGAGAAGTGAAATCGTCACGATTTGACATTTTAATGCATTCAAACGTTACTCTGGGGATTTGGTTATGTTTAATTTCTGACAATAATGAGGGGTACAAGAGTGAAATTAAATTACTTACAAAATAATTCGTCTTGCTGAATTAGTGGGGCAAAATATAAAAGCAGGCGCTGGTTTATTTAGGGCTGAAATGTCATTTTGATTTGTGTAATTCACATTTCCTCCTTTAAGCGTTAAATCCTAACTCTTGTTAACACCAGGGTTATTGCTGTAGTTATGCAATGATTTAATTTAGACTCTAGAATGAAATAAATTGAAATAATAAATACGATAACTTGTGGAGTTTCGTCGTCTGTATTTATCAACCTCAAATTCAATTGTTTAAAGCACAGTCGAGACATGAAGTATTGAAGACATTTTTGTTGTACGTTTAATTCTTTAATATTGTACGAAAAGTAACCAAACATTATTATGTAAACTAAATTTGACATACCCTACGAACGCATTTTCCATAAATACCGATTATCTCTAACATGTTACCGGTCCTTTACATGCGGATAAATATGGGAAATTGAGTTATATACAAGTAATAATTTCTTGCAATTGCAAATGCAATAGACAGATAGTTTAATATTTTTTCACTTACATGAACAAGATTGACACGGAGCTTCAGGCTTTCACTACACGGTTTATCGACATGACATTAAATAACAACAACTGTGTGCTACTCAGACTGGACTGGAGACGAAATGTTGCACTGGATACAAAAGCACATTAATACTAATCGTTAGGTAAACGTGTAGACTGTGGTAATACTGGGTAATTCACATTTGATACACATAAACTATAACATTCGTATTTCAGTCAAGACTATTCATCGCAATATTCGTAAAACCATCTCATTTGCCATATATCTAGAGACCACTTTTTTTTCTCACAAATTCCCTTAAACTGTATTATGATTATTTACAAAATAAAATATTACATTTTAAACTAGGTGAATCTTTATGTACAAAAAGGCAAAAAAGAAAACAGGCTGTAGCATGCAATTGGAGTTCTCTGTGCAGTCTTCCGAAAACATGAAGAAGAAAAAAAGAAAGAAAAAAGAGCAAAATAAATGGAGGACAAAAATGGGCAAAATGCTGTGGAGAGCGTTGCACACCCCGTCCATGCACTGCTCTCTCTAGACAGCGGTGTCAGAAACCCTTTCAGAGTCTTCACATTGTGTGTGTGTGTAGGTCCACGCGAGAATAGGCTGACTTTTGAGTCTTGCTTCCAAAGCAGTCTTAATTCTGCAGTCTTTTGAAAATATTTACACGTACCATTCATTAAAATTTGACGAAAGGGTGCTGTGGCTGCTCGTGTGGTGAACTGTGGATGCTGCTGGTGATATGGAACTGCTGCTCTGGTTTTCTGCGGAAGGGGACACGATGGTGGGCGGCGTGGAGGACTCGTAGCCGGAGCTGGCTGCCGGGGAGGGTTGGGACCCTTGAGAAGATGCCTCGTGAACCTGAGTCAAAGACAAACAGAAATCAGTGTGCATACAAGTGTACTTTCATACATGCCTCATCGTTTCGAATCTCAAACTGTGTAGCAACCGATTGCGTCTAACAATTATATTTATTCAGTCATAGATTATGTCGCTATTTAGCGTTCGATTTTATATCATAAACATACATCATTTTGGTGCGAATAACAACACTATTCAACACATTAAATACATTCCATAAGAGACCATAAATAAAAGTAAACAAAAAAGCTTTATTTGTAAATCAGCACACAGAAATTAAATAAGAACACATTTAATAGTAAAACAATACTTGATGTAATGTAGGTGAAAATCATGCACGGTGATGTTATCGTTACCTTCATGTGTTTCCGGAGGGAGCTGGGATGTGTGTAGGATTTATCACACAGTTTGCAGAGATATGGTTTGTCAGAAGTATGGACGTGCATGTGTTTCTTGCGATCACTGCTGTTCGCAAAACGTCTGTCACAGCCTTCATACTCACACTTGAAAGGTTTTTCACCTAATAAAAACACAGAGCACACATCTCTCAAATTACGCATTTTAAGAGGCCAGCGCGTGCATTTCTTTTTTATTAAAATCTATTACATTTTCAGAAACATAGATAGAGCAAATAAATATGAGGAAATATAAGTGCAAAATAAATCCTTTCCATATTCCACCACGAAACACGACTCACAGAAATATCCCTTTAACCGTCGCGAAAATTGTTTACGTTATTTTGCAACGATGCTGTATTTTGTAACATGTTTTTTAGTTATTATACAACCTATGACGAATATAAATAATAATTCGCGTCACCGTCACTGAATTGTGCTTGGTATGGAAATTATTGATAGGACAAAGAAACAAATAATGCAACAATTTACAAATAATATTAGTATTATTTGCTTGGCATATCAAGTCCCATAATTACAACACATACATACATAATTATATCAGTAATGTAGCAATTAATAAATATGGGGGTGGGGGATTTCTTACCGGTGTGTGTTCTTTTATGGATTTTCAGATTTTCCGATCGGGCAAATACTTTTCCACAGCCGGGGAATGGACACGGAAACGGTTTCTCTCCGGTGTGCACTCTGATGTGATTCACAAGTTTATACTTTGCTTTAAACGGTTTTCCTTCCCGGGGACATTCTTCCCAAACGCAAATGTGATTCGCCTGCTCCGGTCCCCCAACGTGCTCCACCGTCAGGTGGGTCACGAGCTCGTGCATGGTGCTGAAAGTTTTGTTGCAGGACTTTTTCGGATTAGACAGCTGCTCTGGTTCGACCCATTTGCAGATGAGCTCTTGCTTTATGGGCTGTCTCATGTAGCGAAAGAAGGCCCCTGCCCCGTGATGGGCAGCCATGTTCATGTTCATGGGGCCATAGCCGTGCAATTGCGTCGAGGCGTAGTGCTCTGACCTGGGGCTCGCGACGTGACCGTATTGCTCGGCCCTGCCGTACATGTCCCCGGAAAAGCCCAGGCGCATCTGGCTGTTCACCACGTTGGAGGACGCGTGCGAGGCCGCTTGCTCGTGCAGTCCCGGGAAGAGCAGGTGCCCAGCGGCGTCAGAGTGTCCATGTGGTCCGGCGAAACTTCCAGCGGCGGAGGCGAATAGACTGTGCTGCGCGCTCGTGGCGTCTCCGAAGCCCCGATTGCGAAAGAGAAAGTCCCGAGTGGAGTTGAAGGCGGCGGTTGAGTACGAGCTGACATGAGTGGGGTGATGATGGTGTCCCAGGGCAGCGGCGGCGGCGTAGCCGGGCGCTTGCGAGGAAAACGCTGTTTGCCCAGAGCCGAGGTCGTGGGAGCTGTGGTTGATTTTGAAGGCGCCCATACCGTCGGCGAACGGATTGATACCCAAAGCTACTTCTCTGTCTGTAACTTCGCCTGTTGAGTGATGTCTGGTGGAGCCGAAAGTAGTCACTCCAATGGTGGGATACTGTGGTCCTGCGTCCAAGAGCATCTTCAGTCTGCAGCGGAGGAGACTGAGAGAGAAAGAATCTCTAGCAACTGTCTCTGCTTGCTATTTCTCTGACTTGAGTCTGTGCGAAGCAAACTCCGATCCCCTATTTCTATTTACTTTTAGTGGAGAGGAATTTCCCTCTTCTGCTCATCCGATGCTCACGCAAATCATGTGCAATATTGTCTTTTGCGGTTTATCTTCCTGTGGCGCAACTTTCACCTCCTCAGTCAGGCGGTGAGCTTCAGACTGATAGTCGCAATCATTCCTGCAGATAAATGAATTGAAAAGACAACACAGTCCACCCCTGATGAATGGGGAAGGAGGGGGGCAGCACGTGACCCCGTGCTTGGACCATCATTGGAGAGGGCGCTCTCCCCCTACTAACATTCACTCACCAAATAACAGCCCGCCATGCCTCAGCATCAGTGCGATTGGTCGGTTTACATCATCAATCTATGGGATTGTCGGGAGGTTGCTGACTGTGATTTTGCTCTGGATGTTGAAATTCAGAAAACAGAGTTTAGTGAATGCATGGCCGAATCATAGCTTTTGTCCTAGACGGAGTACTTCCACGTTTGGCTTTTAGGCTGCTTATGTGGACGCCTGATGCTCTGAGAAGAACCTGGCGCGCATCTAGTAAACACTGGCTGAAATGTGATATAGTTTAGCATGGAACTCGTGCATTCATCCTGAAAAAAACAAATGCTTTGGGGAAAAATTCTAGGCCTATGCTTCACGATATTTTTTTGTATTATTATTATTATTTATATAAAAATCACCTAGCAATATTCATGCCTTAAGTTTTAATTGTGCACTGGCATGCTTTTTGTATCTTTGAAAATATGAACGCACAACATTGTTAACGGTACACAATAATACATATACATATATTTGTTTATTACAATACTAAATTTCTTTCTTTCTTTTAAACAAGCCACACTCTGAGCACTCAGTAAATGCCTTCAAACTTCAAATAAGACATTCAAACCTGTGAACGAGGTGTCTCTCGTATTTTTACCCTATGTTTTTGAAAGATTAAGTCGTAATGTATCAACATACGTGATAAAAGGTACACGTGTGTGTAAAAGTTGTGGGTTGTGGAAGTTGTGAAGTGGGATTTCTCTCTGCAGGAAACTCCGGCGGCTGCAGTTCAAAGCCGCATGAACAGACGAACCATAAAAATATCATCCATACACTACCAAACTCATTCCAGAGAGAGAGAGAGAGAGAGAGAGAGAGAGAGAGAGAGAGAGAGAGAGAGAGAGAGTGGGATTTCTCTCTGCAGGAAACTCCGGCGGCTGCAGTTCAGAGAGCCGCATGAACAGACGAACCATTAAAATATCATCCATACACTACCAGAGAGAGAGAGAGAGAGAGAGAGAGAGAGAGAGAGAGAGAGAGAGAGAGAGAGAGAGAGAGAGAGAGAGAGAGAGAGAGAGAGAGAGAGAGAGAGAGAGAGAGAGAGAGAGAGAGAGAGAGAGAGAGAGAGAGAGAGAGAGAGAGAGAGAGCGCGAGGGCCAGGCGAAGCTGTTGAGTTGAATGTTTTGTCTGAAGGACGTTATCTTTATAAAAGAAATCTGGACGATGTCTTCAACAGGTGAAAACGTTAAGACTCGTAGCGTGGCGACGAAATATGATTTGGAGGCTGGAATCATTGGAGAAAATTTACCGAGCACCAAAAACAGATCAAATATTATTTTTTATTTTATATTATTTTATTTTATTTTCATACACAACAATTAAATTCCTTAAATACTGGACACATTGAAGGGGTAGGTGTAATAAGGAATACTTTATTATTATTAATTTTATTTTAAGTAGATTAATACTTAGTAGTAAAGCATTACAACTTTAAGTGCCATTTAACCTAATTGCATTTAATAAAATAATAGTTTTTTTTATCTACTAAATGTATTTATATGCCAAAAATATGCCCTAAGCTTATGTAAAATAGTTCGTTTAACTCTCTGTTAAGTGTGTGTGTGTGTGTGTTTGACTTGGCTACACATTTTTTTCTTATGAATTGACCCATTTTTCTGGATTTGAATTTTTAATCACTGTCAATGATTTTGGACAATAGCTGACTTTATGTGTTATATTCCATAGTAATTCTTGTCAAATTGAACTCGCCATGTGTCTTGTCATACTTCCCCCTCTACCCAGCAAAACAAGTAGCTGAAAATAAACTTTTCGTTACGTGCTAAGAAATGCCCCAAGAATGCAACTGCGACCCATTCAACCCTGAGCCCCAGCCATTTGACTAACATCTTCACTATTCGTCTTAGTTCAGACAATGTTTACTCATTTATGGCACGGATGGTGTGGTTTTGTCACCAGAAGCCCGACTGATCAATCCATACGTTCTCAAGAGAATACCAAATTACCTGCATCAATAATTGAATGCATCTTGACCCTGATTAAAATAAATCCGCCTAAAGTTGAAGAAATGTCCAAGGTCAGGCTTTTATATTTTAATAGATTACAATTGTGCAGTTTAGACTGAATCTTTGTGTTCACATGTGCTCGTAATACATGAACATAAAAAGATCACAAATGGTCAATGGTTTCCGTGAAATGCGATTTTGCAGACTTGCTATCACAAGTCTACTACTACTACTGTTAGTACTACACACACACACACACACACACACACACACACACACACACACACACACACACACACACACACACACACACACACACACACACACAAACACAAAAGGCTGTATTTGTCAGCGTAAAAATATAGTATATACCTTTGAATGAAATACAAAACAAAGTAAGCTGGGGGTGGGTTGTTAACTGTTGCCATTTTTCATCGAGACACATGAGCTATCTAATACTATCTAAATGTTGTCTCCATACTCTCAGGTATAATCCGCCTAGTTTCAGAGGAGATTGAACATATGATTTTTGACATATCTAATACTAACTGTCTGACCTTTTTAGGTCAGTTCCCCCAACACTTCCTATTGGTGTCCGGCTGGTTTAATTACAATAAAGCTTCAAACAGTTGTAATTACGGTAATAATTATGTATTTAAACTTCTATTGTGCAAGGAGGGAAATATCCAGTTCACCTAAACTGTGCGAGAAACGCATTACAGTCCACCAAAACGTCTTTCACCTCCTCGTGATGATTTAAACTGCTTTGACACAGAGCCTGTTTATGGCTTATATCATTGGAAAATTACGTTCAATGTAATACAAAGAAACAAACAATAGCATTGCATTTGTATTTACAAGGTCAGGGAGTTTTAAGTAACACACTATAAGTTATATAATTTTGATTAAGCAGTCATGTATTTTATTTAAAACAAATCACCTTGCAGCAACATGGAAACATATATATATATATATATATACATATATATGTATATGTGTGTGTGTTTTACTTCATTCCTACCACAAAAATAGACATTCATGTATTGTGGAAGATCAACATGTATAAAAATCAACACTTCATTAGATAGCTAGCCTATTGTTAATTGTTGTGAAGTGTATTAAACTTGTAACTTATGTTAGACCGGCAGATCTTGTGGACATACATTCAATATGTCAGTCAGTTTTATTTCTGGAAAGATTAGCATTCGCGCGCAACGCCTTCGAGGCAAAGTTGCAAAGCATGTTATTAAAACTCTTGAGCCAGTTTTCACGAGGTGGTCACTGTCCATTTGCTTTCAAGCTTTCTATGCAAGGAAAACGCAACAGCCGGTTGTTGATTCCTGATTATACATTATTTATAACAGGTGCACTGTCAACAGTGTGTTTATTAAATATCTGTGAATGATCTGTTGTGATAAACTGTTTTACGCGTCGGAAAGACTGGATTAGTTCTGTATTAGGATTTTAGCAGCTACTTGAGCTATTTTTCCAAGGGTTCGTTGCTGCTCTGCACACTTTTGATGAAGCACCACCTCCTGTGTGCCTGATCCGCCGCCGCTGAACAACTGTGTCCGAGAATTACCCCCGATCATAACAACAGGTCTTTTGCGTTACTTTCCCCCCTTCTGGACAATAGGCGACCTTGGCGCTTTTCACAAGACACCGATCCCATGACGACGTAGAAGCACCGTTAGTGAAAAAAGGTATGAAACTTTTTTCGACAAAAGGGTTAAATACAGAGAAAACAGAGTCTGAGCAATCTGCATGCAACATCAAACTTTAACTTTGTACTAACCGCCGTTTTCGATGTTGGTTATGGAGCTTCTTCAAATGTTCTCTATAACGGACTACTAGACAGAATATGTCGCATTTTTATTGCATGAAAGTAAGCGGCTAAAAGCGCAGTCGCCGATTTTCAACAGATGCAATATAAAGAAAGGTTACTTTGCTTCAATAACTTGGAGATTGCAGTTAAAAGTACAATAACCTTTGCATAACAAAAACTTTTTTTTCATCCGCTGCCTTAGGCTCGGCGCATGCGCGCTCTCTGTTTGCTGTCACTAAAACATTTTTCTTCGCATTGGAAACTGTCACGAGTGACGTCAATCACAGAGCTCTGACCAATTAGAGCGCTCGGTGATTGTTTGGCTCCACGGGCTGCAGCGCCTACCATGAATCTCTATTCAGTATATCAAAGCGTCCTGCTGCTGCCTCTCAACCGAATGGGATTCCACGTAGGCACTGAGATAGCAACTAAACTTTAGGGGAAGTTTAATTTTTTTTCTTCTGTATTCTTCAAAGCGATTAAAATATATTTGTCATCATCATTATTATTATTTTGCTTGCTGTCAAGTTATTCTAAAATTAGGAGTAATGAGCGTGGATGCTTTGGGAAGCCCTGTGATGGACCCCGCGTTTTCCAAACGGAACACGACGCTGAGATTAGTTGACTTGGCAGGGGCTCACCACCATCACCATCATCACCACCATACCCCTCAGAGCGTGACAGGCTTCCCGGGGTTCAGCAGCCATCCACACTCAATGGCTCACTCGCACCCTGGGGAGATGACTGTGGAACCCCGCCTGGGGCCGAGTCCATTCGGGCCAGAACACATGGGGCACTGCGCGGCCCTCAAAATCAGCCCAACCCATCATTATCCCCACCACCATCACCACCACAATCATCATATTGCAGGCCACAGTGAAGTGGTCTCCAGTCAAACGGGAGCTTTTGGCCCGGTGCAGGCGGCAACGGTCCCGTACTCTATGTCTCACACGGCCCAGGCGCTATCCGCAGGTAGGGACTTCCTCATTCGCCGAGATTTGACAGCTCAAGCCATGCCCGTGCTGACCGATCAGACTTCTGGTTCAGCCTCTCACCACGGAATGTTTGTCTCAACAACAGGTAGCTATCCGGGACACTATGGTCATCACCCCGACCCTGGGAACCATTCGCTCTTCCCTGGACTTCATCACGAGCAGCCATCTACCGGAGCACCAGGTGGCCAAGCCTTGAACGGACAAATAAGGTTAGGAATACCTGCCGAAATGTACGTTCGGTCTGATCATTTGAGTCAAGTAGCGAGCTCCAGGGCAGACCCGTTTGCTGCTTCTCCTCTGCACGGATACGGCGGGCTTAACCTGAACATGAATCTCAGCGCACATCACCACCACGGAGCTGGCGCTTTTTTCCGATACATGAGGCAACCGATCAAGCAAGAGCTCATCTGCAAGTGGCTGGAGCCCGAGCACTCGACAAAAAAACTTTGCTCCAAAACTTACAGCACCATGCACGAACTAGTGACACATGTGACGGTGGAGCACGTCGGAGGACCGGAGCAAGGGAGCCATATCTGTTTTTGGGAAGAGTGTCCGCGCGAAGGAAAACCGTTTAAAGCCAAGTACAAACTTGTGAATCACATCAGAGTGCACACCGGAGAGAAACCGTTTCCTTGCCCGTTCCCCGGCTGTGGAAAAGTATTTGCCAGATCGGAAAACTTGAAAATACACAAGAGGACGCACACAGGTCAGTGGCTTAATTTCTCGTCCCTTAGGACAATTTAGTTAAATGCTAACGGCTCGTAAAACTCCTCCGTCACTAGACATACTGCAATGAAGCTGGAGTGTAAACGAATCGATGCACAGCAACTGGTTTATTAATGACGTGAGCTAGCTTGCAAGCTAAATAGAGAGGCGCTGTTTGTAAAAAAAAAATACAAAATATTTGAATAAATAATGTATGCAGTGGCTCATAAAGGATATTCGCAGCACATTGTCACCATTTTCATTATTTTCACTGTAATTCGAGTCTTAATATGTTCATTGTATTTAGTTTACGCTAACAGAATATCCTTTTTAACAATACGTCGTATTTAAAAACAGAAGGGGAACATATAATGGTGGAGCACTGTGGAGTGTTACTGTTCCTGATTTACTTGCTTTTTTACCATGTGTTTTGTAAAAAAAAATAATGCATTCCCTACTTCATCAGATTGCTTACAGCTTTGCAGCACATTCATATGTTTGGGGCCTACTGAGTCCAGTTTAGTCGACTGACAAAAATAATAATATAATAATGCTAAATAAAAGATGAAGCGGTAGGGTGCTGCCTTATGTTAAAACCCAAATTATTTTTTTTCCTCAATAACTAGTTTATGGACATAATCGGTTTATATTACAATTACTCTAAGTTGTACACAAGTATTTATGGTCACATTGCACACTGCTATATGCTACTCTGCTACGTTTTGGAAACCACAAACACTCGTTAAAAACAACACATTTTTTGAAGTAGACTCAGTTATCCCTTCAGAACGATCTACAGGGGCATGGCAGTGTTTCAGATAGGCTTTGTCTTGTGTTGCTTACACTGCAGCTTGTTGTGTGTGTTCCAGTTAGCCTACCCTTGGTCAGTAGACTTTTTGTCCCTAAAGCAGGCTTTAGAAAAAAAACTGCCCAAAACGAGTGTCATTAATTGCACCAAGGGACATGATGTTATAGTTATTTCCATGTATTTCTGAACTGTAAGTAACTACACATAGACTGTTTACAAAACTTGCAGACTGACCGCATGCAACAAGTCGCTATCAAAGTTCTGAAAGAGTAAATCAGACGTGACTTCACAGGATCAACTTTACATGTTAATAACAGCAACTTATTAATACAATGCATTAGGTTTGTGTAGTTATGTTTATTAACGTCAACGTGTTGTGGGCTCTTCACAGCTAGAAGCAACTGGGAGATTTTTTTATTTTATTATTATTATTTTTTTTGCATTTCAGGTTTAGTGGAGAAGGTCGATGTTCGCCAGTGAGATTGTTCTTTTTATTTTATATTATTATTATTATTATAGCATAATATGTCAGGCTGCTACGTGTAACGTTTCGTTTGATTTTTTCTTTTTCAGTTTTGATGTGTAACCAACGTTATGTATTAATTCTGTGCGACATTCCCGAGGGCAAGCGCGTTATTTTCTTGCTTGGGCGGTATTTGAATCTTTGCTTATGGACATGGTTTCCCAAGGGTCTCTTCATTGCTGCTTTCTTGTAGTACACTAATATTCTTGATTGGCTTTCTCGGCCCAACAGCTGAAGGTCAAATTGATATTCAGCAAGCAACTGTAATTAGACAGCAGCAATTACGCAGTCTTATAAACTCCTGGAGCTTATGTCCTTCGGAAATAAGCGTGATGTGATTAAATGTAATTAATTCAAACATTCATATTGCCTGGCTGCTTTCTCCAGCAGCTATTATGGTTACAGAGGGACAGGCCTAATAGCAGTTTAGATGGTGGATCAGATGTATTTTATGAGATCTTTCAGCTCTACATTCCAAAGGTAAATGAAACTACTACAAAAGCACACGCTTTAAAGAACGGATGCCCAATAATCTGTAATTGTGAAAAGAAATCATTGCTGTCTGAGAGTCTCAGTCACAAGGGGCCTGCCATGAGAGCAGACAGAGCAGTAAAAAGATAATCACGATATCATGGGACTCATGTGACCTGATTTACCCTGTACAATTTGACATGCTTTCTACTGATGCAAATTATATTTGCTTATGTGCTCAATGTGCAATAATGCGCTTTACCTGTATTGATCATTGTCACAACTGTTTTGTTGTTTTAGGTGAAAAGCCTTTCAAATGCGAGTTTGACGGCTGTGACAGACGGTTCGCCAACAGCAGTGACCGGAAAAAGCATTCCCACGTACACACTAGCGACAAGCCGTACAACTGCAAAGTCAGAGGTTGTGACAAATCGTACACGCATCCCAGCTCTTTGAGAAAACACATGAAGGTGCACTGCAAGTCTCCACCTCCGAGTTCGGGTTACGAATCATCGACTCCATCTCTTGTTTCTCCTTCATCGGACTTGGGACGGGAGCCAGCTCCCTCTGCGCTCTCCGAGCCTCTCTCATCATCGTCCCAGCCGGCCAATTTAAGCGAATGGTACGTGTGTCACAGCTCCGGTGCCAGTGGCCCTCAGACCCCACCCAGCGGTTCATCCACACCGGGCCATACAGAGGGGCCAACGTACGGCAATCCTGAACGGAGGGACGCCTTCTAGCGAAATGTAATATTCTTTTGGCAAAGTGACTAAAATGACTTTGACATCTTATCTTATTTGGACAGTCCGTTTTGGACTGAATGGTCGCAGGCTGACGCCTGTGGAAGTCGGTTCAAAGAGTAGGCTTGTTCACTTGTACTGCCTTACTGAAGGATGCACTGGCCCTATGACAGCTAATGTCACTGCCTAAACACCGATCGATATACAACACGTCCCGAGTGTCTATGTTTATCAATAGTGTACCGACCGTACGCATGTCACTGTATTATTTTGTAAATTCCGCTTTGATTTCAATATCTTTTAATTTATTTTTTAATCGTAAATAATTTCATTTTGTATTATTGAACCAAAGTGCTTAATTATTAAACCTGTACAGTTGTAAATGACGACGTTTTAATGTCTATGTGTGAACAGTAATTTTGTAAGGTTTTGTCTTTCAGCTATTTTTAAATGTTTGCTACTATACTTTGTACAAAATGAATATTTGGGATGATTTGGATTTCATAAAGACGTAGACTCTTTCCTCTTGTTGTGCTTTCACCAGCCAAGCGAGTTTGATGGAAACAGTGTTATTGTATTTGATATGACGGTTCGTTTATGATTAGTCATTAATCAATGTGGTTATTTTGTGATTTTGTAAAACGTGTCAGCAATCCATTTTTATTAAAAACACATATTAATTACCAGAAGAGACCTTAAAATGTGTACCGAAATGCCTTGTAAGTTGTCAGTATTTTGAATAAATTGTGTATGATGCAAAGCTAAAAGACCTACATTACGCTTTAGTGGGATTTTTTTATTTTTGTATTATATTTATTTTACGTTATATGATATTTAAATTAGCCATCATATAATAGAAAACACCTAAGTGATCACAATATACACGATCCTAAATGACTCCAACGTAATATTAAATACAAGCCAACTTAAGATAATTGTAATACACTTAGCGAATCCCTTAGCGATAATTGTTGTATATCCTTTTGTATCGCTTATACACACAAATATACTCCAGCTTTACACTCCAATTACACGGGCAGCAATTGATGAAAGAGTTGCATATTTTCACACAGACTTCAAAGAGGCTTTTACACAAAGAGACATTTTTTTTCACGACGGTGAATCTTCATGGTGAGTTAAGAATTCAATAGCAAAAGAATTTAAATAAAAATAGAAGACGGGCCTGTAGATTCCGTTTAGTCAGAAAGAATGTAATATTTCCTCCGAAGAAAAATAAAACGTTTTATTTACACGGATATTTATCCGTTCGTTTATTAGTTCGATTGTTTGACAAACATCGACAAAGATCAGTGGGAATATTTGTCTTAATTTCCGCTTGATGCACAGGACGGTGTTCATTGTTTTACAATAACTTAAACTAACAACTTATGATGGACGCTGCATAATAATCGAGCAAATGTGCCATTTAAAATCAACAAATGGCTCAATCAATAACTATTTCTTCGCGTTGAGTCGTCGTCCACCGAATGCAGAAATCTACCATTATGAACAGCCTCATAACTTTCTTTATAGCATTGAATTCCCAACTGACTTTAAAACGTTAAACTCGGTGTTATGCGCCAGATTTGCTCAAGGGTGTGTGTGTTTATGTGCGTGTGTTTGTGTGTGTGTGTGTGCGCGCGCGCGTGACTGGATATAGTGTCAAATAAATACAGCGGGAAACAGTCAAACAGTGGCGTAGTCTAGTGTCGGAGCTGGTGTATCAGAGGAGAAAGGGATAGTTTGGTCTCAATTGAAGCAAGGATCCTTTGAAGTGTTTTTTTTTATTATCAGGGGGATTCTTGCATGTCGTCTAAACGACGCTGATGACATGGAAAGGCCTCTCTGTGTCACCATTATGATCGCGCATCTTTTCAAACGTGTTTCAAGTTTTTCATTCCATTCAACAAAACAAGAAGAGAAGAATTTGACCAGAATCAAGTACTTCCAAGTAATATAAACTATCGACAAGCTGCCTCTCTCGGACCCCTGCAGAGCGCGCGCGCTCGTCCGTGGGTCAAAGTTGCGATTAAAGGGGGCAGAACAATATAGCTTTCATTTTCATCAGTTTCTCGTTTTTGAATAGTATCGAATCCGCTTTCCATATTCTCTTTCTGGTAAACTAACCGTTCTCTGGTTAGTAAGCCTATGAACTGTTGTATGAGGCAGCGTTGAACTGTTTTGGAAAACACGATCACACATGAGGAATTAACTAATAACTATTAATTATTAAAAAACACCCTTAATCTCATTAAAGTAGCTAGTCATAGTGAAAACAAAGACAACAATTAATATCATAATTTTACGATTTTTCTTAATAATAATAATAATAATAATGGTAATAATACATTTTCAAATACAAACGAAGCACTTACAAGTGTGTGGTGAAACCACTGAAACAAAAGACGCATCCAATTAACTTTTTTAAAACTTATAAGAAAAGTTAAACTAGTTTATTTACTTGACACAATATGGTAGACTTGGCCTAACTATGAATTCACATTCTGAGTACTTCAAGCAACAGCCTGCCTCCATAAAGGAAGAAGAATAAGAGGAAGAGGAAGAAGAGGAAGAGGAAGAAGAAGAAGAAGAAGAAGAAGAAGAAGAAGAAGAAGAAGAAGAAGAAGAAGAAGAAGAAGAAGAAGAAGAAGAAGAAGAAATGTTCTTTGTTAAATGCAAGCCAGGGCTCACTTGACTGTGAAGTATAATTTCTTTGAGAAATAATTGAGGCGATAATCACACTTCCGGAAACTGTCCTGCATTATTTAACAAAGCTCTTTTAACAGGGGATTAGCGGTTCTCTCCACACCATTCAACGCTCGATTTAATGTCATAATTACATGACAAGGGCTGACTGGAATCCGCATGCAAAACGACAGGACAGGTGCAATGACAAACAAATACATATATACATTATCCAATAACAAAGAGCAAGTTAAAACAGAATAGGCTACTTTTAGACCTCTTTACAACCTCAAACTCATTTCTACACTAACTGCACTTGTGTTGTGTTCAGATAGTTAAATACCCTCCATATTACACTTACTAGCGTTACAAAAATACAAATACATAAAAACAAATAAATAAATATTGGCTCAGCTTTCACAGTTTTGATTTATTAAGTTTCTCCAGCAAGTTTTATAAGGATTTGGTTTTGGATAAATACACTTTCAGCTCGAAACGAAGGAAAGATCATTATGATCATTATGTGTTTTATATTGAACATTGACTAAAAATGTTAAACATTTGTTCCGACTGTTTTTGAGTTACTTGACAAGCATATTAATTATGAAATAAACATATCGAACAAATAATGTATAAAAGAAACGGTATGCAAGCTCTCTTATAATTTAGTGTGAGTTAAATGATGTCCAAACATTTGCTGAATTTAAGATGCTGTGATTACTGTAAACTAGGACTAGCACTTTTATTTATTTATTTATTTATTTATTTATTTATTTATTTGGTTAGTTAGTTAGTTAGTTAGTTTGTTTGTTTATTTGTTTGTTAAATTGTACATGATACATTTGTATGTAAACGCAATGAATTACAGTATAATATAAATGTATATGCTAACTACATGTAGATATGCTAATTATGACACAAACACTGCCATGGAAAATATGTAAGATTATTCCCGAAAACTCCTTCCTAAATGAGCTCTATAGTAAACGTCCCATGTTTAAACTTTAAAATGGTACCAACAGAAGTTTCCTTCAAATAAAACATCAACCATAAAGTGTCAGCACCTGTAAACATGGCAGCAACGAGACTTAAATATTCCACATTGTTTCAATGTTGTCTCACGAGAAACAAACGTGAACTTATCACATCATAACATCACTTCCTGCATCTTAACTCTCGGAGGTGGAATGGAGAAGATGCATACTGGCAAGGACTAAATGAAAATAAATATCGAGAAATGACTAATAAAGTGTGTAGCCTGACTAAATAGTTAGATTACCACAGTCTTCTATTCGGTGGCGCTGAGTTATTGTACTTTCATGGATGAAGGAGTTTTTCTCCAGTGAGAATCAGCCCCTATAGTTAGCAGAGTGAACACTGATCTCTAACAACCTTCAGATAATGTAGCAGAATGTACCGCACTACTTCGCACCTGCACTCTGAATGGGAACCTTCTTTCAATGTAAGATACGCTCGTTGGCCTTGAATCTCAAAGCAGCTGCTTGAATGAGCCGAGCGACCCGTGCTTATTTCGCTTCCTTTGATCTCTGATCTCTCGCTCTAATTTGTTCGTATAGTCTGCAACAAGGACTTTCTATTTGCTATTAAAACATTAGAGTCTTTAAGGGCCGCATGAACGCAAAGCAGCACGCTATGTGGGGAGCATCCTGCGCTTCTACCCAAAAACAGATTGCATGCATTAGTCAGTGAAAGCGCATGTCATTGCTGTTTTATTGAACGGCAAAGCATTTAATAGAAGGATCCAAGAGAACACGGCACTCTTTAAACATTAAAGCAACTGAAAATGTGATAATTTGCAAAATGCTTGACTGCTGATATGAGGGAAACGTTGCAATGTTCCACCAAAAAAAATATATTATGTCAAAGTTAAGATGCAATACAAACGCAGATGTGCACCGTGCGTGTCTGCACGATATTCATCCGCTGCCATGTTTTACCTGCAATTATGTTATATCTGGTTCTTAGTCATATTCACCACCAACCTTTTCACGTGACTAAAACAAAACCAAAACAAGGAAATAACACGATGTTTTGGTTCACATTTGCCTAGTGCGCTGTTATGAATGTTTTATTAGATTTTCTGGTTTAAGCTGAAAATATTGCCTTTATCTAGGCTTATGCAAATCAACAAGCAAATATGTATTGGCTATATTGATATTCCAAAGGGAAATGCCTCTATATCGTAAACATTGTTAACTCGGTTGGGGTTCCTTTAAGGACTCAAATATATTACAGTTTAATTCAATGTACAGCATTCGGAGGGGTCTATCATCGCACAAACTGACATTGAAAGGCAAACAAAAGTAACCAAATGAACTGAATTTCCATATTTTCAGTGATCCCTATGGATGGTCCACCTTTATCTCCAGATGCCTCAACTGAATGGTCAAAACTGTGCTGGCAATAGGCATGTAGTCCCCTAATACGACGATACAAGAGGCATCAATCAATGCAACTGCTCCAGCATTAAGCGTGCGATACAATAGCATAATGATGATAATGAAAAGTAAAAATAATGAAATCGTTTTTATGGGAGTATCAGATTTATTTAAGTGGGCCATACATCATCACCATGGGCAAATGATAATGAATTGCAGAATGTGCCCTTCAGCGATTAAGTATTTCTGAAATATAATACATCATCTCGCGGTTCATATTTCATATTATGAGCAACACGTGAAGCGGTTGGTGTAGACAAAGGGAAAGGGAGGCGAGGACGTTTTTCGGCTATTAAAGTTTGAGGCAGAGGATGAAAGTGTTAATATCCGTAAGATGGGGACGTCGAACTGCATTTATCTATTCTTCCTTGTCATAAAACCAAAGCAGTCTTACTCCTATTCTATGTGACCGGAAGACAGCGTTGGCTTGTAATGGCAAATACTGCATTTCATCGGGTTTTAACTCATTTGAAATGGTATGAGGTCAAGAGAATGTTTGGTAATGCTATAAAGGAGGTGGACTTGCTGCCACAGGCTTCCGTTTGGACATCTGCACTAACCGGAAATGAACCTCTCGGAAACAATCCAATTCTATGCATTGAACCAACTGCTTTATTATTAGAATTAGTATTATTAGTCAATGCTTCCTTATAAGCAGCCCCAGCAACAGGTTATGAATTGGTTTTGGGTTGTGCAACTTTCCGCAGGTGTCAGGTTTCAGATGTCTGAGAGTAACAGTGGAGATTGACCCCTGGTCACCTGAACGAGGCATGTTTCAGAACTCTGCTGTGCGAGGAAGAGCCCTCGCATAGAAACACCGACACCCGCCATGGAACAGATCAATTTACATTTAAGCTAAAGTAGTGCATATGACAGCCAGCTGACTGGAATGAGAACTGAGGTGAAATAAAAAAATACAAAATCAGTATATAGAGTAGAATAGAATTTATAATGCTATGTTGCGAGTTTTCGAAAACAGAGGTGCGAACAGATGAGGCATCAGATATCATGCATCATAGCAGGCTAACGTGTTTCAGACATGCAAATGTGCATTGCCAGTGTGACGTTTTAAGTCATTGGTTTATGTGCACTATTTCACACGACGGCTCGGAAATGTGCTGTGCATGGTGAAAGCACAGTTTGAGTGGGGGGGAATAATTCGTGTGATCACTCTAGCAGCAACACAGACTTTGGGTCATTTCTTCATCTCCCGCAGAAAAGACATTACGCCTCTCATATTTACATACCCTGTAATATTTGTCAAACATTCATAAATTACACATTAATGAAATGTTCCACAGCCCTCTGAGATCACTCTAATGAGCATATGGAGTATTATGTGAATTTCTGACACATCTTTGTTAAGTTTAATGTCTTTTGCATCATCACGGTCTATTAAACAGCATTCTATCTGTGCTGTCTGTCAGGGACTATATGACCTGCTGAAGGTAACAACACACGATCCAGAAACCAATGACCCACAGCCTGAGAGGAACAAAGAGCTACACTTGACCTGATATTGATTTATTTAGTGTGAAATAAAACGAGGCTATTTTATACCAATCTGTGCTTCTTAAAATATTTGAATTGTCAGATATGTGAACATGTTGTGTTTTTCCTCATTAAGATTTTTTTTTCTCAATATAACGTATAGGCTACTTTTATTATCTTCATTTTATTGAAATGAGTTATATTGTTGTTGTTGTGTGTGTGTCTTTTGATTGCTGTTTTATGTATTTAGCTCGTATAGGATATGTATGTGTATGTGTATTTTTCGGAGGTGAGTCTCTGGGTGAAATGTCAACAGCCACCTGCGTGTTGTTAAAGCACAACGCTTGAAGGAGGTGTGGATCAATATTAATCACCGACAAGTAAAGCGTCATTCAACTGCGGTTCATTTCCGCTCCGGCATTCTTTCTTTCTTTCTTTCTTTCTTCTTTCTTTCTTTCTTTCTTTCTTTCTTTCTTTCTTTCTTTCTTTCTTTCTTTCTTTCTTTCTCAGAGCTACAGACGCGTGGCTAGGCTTCCAACATCGACTTTTCCAATTAGACTCACACAAAACAAGTTATCTCGATATATGCACTCACTGTAGGCTACTTGACAAATGACACGTTTTCAAGTCTGCCTTGAAGAATATTTAAAGGTGTAGATGAAGGAAGGAATTCCTGATGAGTGTCAGTAGCAACCATTTCTGATGTACTTTAATGAAACAACTCATCTCAATCTTATCAATATGAACACTTCTATTGTTCTTCTTTGACAGCACCAAGACAAATGAAGTCATGTTTACAAATGGGCAAAATAATATAATAAAACAATACATTGAATATATGTCATATTCGTATTATTATCATTACTACCGGTTAATTTAACGGTTTTAATATATGACATTCATAAACAAGAGTTGTTCACAAATAACAAAACTTTTTTTTCTTTACTTAAATCTAGTTTTAATTGTCGCCGATATTTCAAAAACATTTCCGCGACCACATGCGGCATCGACACGTCCTGATCCTGACACAAAAGCTGATGATCTTTCTTTTTATAAGTCCCAAATCATCATAAAAGGGCAGAATTATGTCTAGCCAGACTTTCTCCTGTTGTGCACGAGTTAATTCATCAAAAGGAAAGTTTCTATAAGATTTTTTTTCTCTCCCTATATAATGAAAGATTTAAATAATAAGTCGACCACTGTGACATTCTTTGGACTTGGGCTATTTTTCATAATACTCTTTTGTGTGGCTGAGGAAACTCCACAGACGAGGACTGAGGAATAGTCTGAGATTTCTCCATTATTTGCACAGATTCCGTGTTAACGGTTAGTTAAAATGTGTAGTTTCAGACGCTGGCTGTACCAAAGAAAGGCCTTTTGGCATAAAAAACGATCTAAGAGACAAGGTAAGAACATTTTTATTTTTTTTTATGTTATGTATTTATTTATTTTCATAAAAATAAAAAAGGACAAATCCAGAGATCACAGAAATGGCTGGCTGGCCACATAAAATGCATGTATTTGCTTACATGAGACAAGAAAGAAACCAGAGATTAATTTAAGCGTTCTTATGACGGACCAAGCAGATTTCCTTTTGAACATAATTAACTATATGCTTAAAATCAATTGTTTCCCGAGCCCAGTAAGGGTCCATGCTGCAAGCAGAGAGAGGCCTATTTTTGCACGTGTGAACGCAGGAAGTAGCTCTACCTGTCATTCATTAAGACAACACAAACTCAATAGAGAGAGGGGAAGCTAGATTGGACCTCCTCGTTATACCTGCCGCGCAATTAGTGTCACTTGTTTCTTTAATCCGTCTGTCTCCTCAGTTATGATTGAACTAGCGGAGCGAAAGGGAAGAACAGATACTGCCAATGCAGTGCATATATGATTCATATCTTACCAAAGTATAAAATGTATTATAGCAGTTCATATATATATATATATATATATGTGTGTGTGTGTGTGTGTGTGTGTGTGTGTAGTACTAATAGTAGTAGTAGTAGACTTGTGATAGCAAGTCTGCAAAATCGTGAAGAGATGCAATTCACTGAGCGAACTTGACTTCATGTCTTGCAAATGATAACATGGTTAACATTATCATTTTCCAAACCAACAAAACAATGCCATAGGCTCTTTTTTTTCAACGGGATGCAAAGTACAGTTGCTTGGTCATTGCCTTCCGCTGCCATACAAATGCATTCTGTAAGTGGTGAATTAGATATAGATAGATAGATAGATAGATAGATAGATGGATAGATAGATAGATGGATAGATAGATAGATAGATAGATAGATAGATAGATAGATAGATAGATAGATAGATAGATAGATAGATAGATAGATAGATGGGTGGACCCATTATTAAGTCTTATATTTTTACTTTCATCCCCCCTTTTGTTGCTCAGTCAGGCTTCAGACTTACACTATGAGAGATAGTAAAGCGGTGCCCCGTCGACCTGTAGGTGAATCAGCACACACTTGAACTGGAAAAGGACTTGACCTTTGCCTTTATGTTGTGCTCCAGTGTTTGTCTAAATGACAATCGCTCTTTCTAAAGGACGCGCGCAGGCCTGACACCTCCTTTTCTTCAGATGGATGTTCGCACTGAGAATGAATCCCGTGGATGTGAATGGCTTCGAGATGTTTGTAAACGTTTTTGTGCCTGGTCTCTGTTTTCAATCAATATTAAGACAGTGTGTGCTCATCGACGAGGATTATTTAGTGAAGAGGCGGCAGGGTTATATGATACATGTGGTTAAAATGCATAGAAAAATAGCAACGCCACTGCTATGACAGGCATCTGGATCATATTTATTAGTCTGCATTTTAGGATATGGGACTATATGATCATCATAAATTATAGTCGATATACGCACTAAGAAGAAATAAAAAAGACCAATGACTCGATAAAAAAATATCTGAACCTATTCCAATATTTAAAATTATACATGGTCATTGCATGATAATATATACATATATGCATGATAATGCATAATGCTATTATGGATTATTTAAAAAAAGTACGTATTTAAAACATTTGGTGAGGTGTCCCATTTAAATGGAGGTGGACTGAAGAAATGAAATTAAAGCAGCGTAAGGTGAGTTCTAAAACAAAAGAATCAATACAAACAGAATTCATTAATTAACTTAACAGAATTAAGTCCAGTCTTTTCATAATTTGTGAAAGTTTTGAAGAGCACCGATAATGTATGACAGCTGTGTATAATAACAATACTGTCAAGTCAACGTTATCTCGCTTTTGGCTAACTTAAGAAAATCGTAATTTCCCGTGAGCAACAGGGGCATAACAACTATTTTGTATTGGGCTATTTACAGAAGGTCCAGTTATGTTCGATTGAATTTAAACATTAACAGGACCTGAACGCTTCACATAAAACGAATATATGTAGATTTGGTTAGCCGTTAAATTGCTAATGTAAAATAAATGATATTTTTTGTTATTATTTTTAGCCTTTTATTATTATTATTATTGTCATTGATTGTTTTTTTTAGAGAGAGAGAGAGGCTACATTCAAGAATGCATGTGTAAAGGAAAGTGTGCATAAGACTGTGAGATGCGCGCCCGAGAGAGAGAGAGAGAGAGAGAGAGAGAGAGAGAGAGAGAGAGAGAGAGAGAGAGAGAGAGAGAGAGGTTACTTGATGATTGCTCATGTAAATCAAACAGAGCCATGAAAGATGACACTGGACACATAAAAGCCGCATCTCGAAATTAATGTTCGGTCCATATGAAACGCGCTGGCCAACAGGGACCAGATGAATCTCTGAATTTCGGAATCAAATTAGCCACAATAAAAGTTAATTTTGACTTTACAATTACTTTTACAATGACTTTGTATAATTTTACTAGTGTATCTGTATTCATCAAGTGGTTCATCTTAGATGTGCAGAATTTGAAACTCTGCTGAAAAAAATCTTGAACTGTATGACATCAATCATCAATTATCTGGTTTTCCACATTGTCCAGTAATATTAAGAACATCTAAAAGCCGGAACACAAAAGCCCCTTCTCTCCAGAACTTTGTTCTTTTCACTTGGTAGATCAAAGAACTCTAAAATTGGTGTCCAGGAGATGAACATTGTTGGGGTGACACGGTGACAATGGGGAGTGAAAGTGTGCTGGAGCAGATATGTCAATGCTGGAAAGAAAGAAGACGGGAAAGAGCTCTTTTTAATTCATAGAGCATATGAATTTGCCATGGCGTACTGAGGGAAATTAAGCGTTCAGTTCGCACATGTCACAATATGATTCCACAACACATTAATGATATAAGTGAAACATTTAGCCTTCTATGGAAAATTAACGATTTTTATGACATGTTTATGAATATATTTCCAAAGAACGAAAGACCGAAAGAAAGATCGAAAGAAAGAAAGAAAGAAAGAAAGAAAGAGGCCTCCTTCAAGTCTATATTCTCTCCAGTGTACAGAACCTGCTGCTCCAACAAAGAGTTGAAACGTTGAAAAGCAGCTGAAGTGACTAGAACGTGGACATCAACAGAATAAACAATATTTGTATTCATTTGAGAAACGAGGGGTTTGAACAACAAGACAAAACCAGACAAAGACAAAAACCGACCATGAATACTGCCATTGTCCGTGGCTTTGAGATTCTGATTCACCATATCATAACCCCCGCGACGAAGAAAACATCAATATTCCCAGGGAAAGGAGATGTTTCTATGGAAAAGCAAAGAATTTTAGCGCATAACAGATCTGGTGTAGAAACAGGAGGGAGAAAAAAATGAAAGAGATCAAAGGGTGAGCTCTTGGGAGCGTGGATGCGTCTGTGAATCAAAGATAGACGATGTTGACTTTTAAGTACTTGGCAAGAATTGGAAAGACGCCTGAGCCCCGTTTCCAGGACATTCTCCTAAGAACAGCCAAAGCAGTCTCAATGGAGAGAGAGAGAAATAGAGAGAGAGACTAAGTGCAACTGTATACATATTTAAACGGAAAACGTTTTAGGGTAACACAATGAATACACATTGTTAATAAATCAGTATCATATAATCATATAAATATAAAAAATCGAACATAGCCTAAATGAAATAGCAAGTGTTACCAAATAACTAAAATAGCAATTTTGATTTATTTGTTTGTTTGTTTATTTACCCAAGTAATGTGAATGCGAATGGCATATAATAGAGTAAACGCTTCTTGAAACTCTCTTGAACACTCGCATGGCATATATTTTTCTCCAAGGCGTTTTATCCTACATGTGCAGGTTTGCAACACATGCGTCTTTAATTCGTTGCTAAGTAAACAGCACTGAACCTTTTGTCGGAACACAACAGCTGCCCGGCCCACCATTGTACCGAGATAGACTGACCGCAGCCAGCTCAGTGCACAAGAACAGAGAGGGATGTTCAGCCTTCACCTCCTCCAGTGAAGAGACTGTCAGAGGAGTTCACAATGTCTTAGTAAAACAGCCCTCCAGGAGAACCGAGTGACGGAGAGCCTCGAGTTAGAGCACGGATGCACACACAAAAGAGCCGGCCGTGTAATCTCTGGTCCAAGTCAACATGCTCTGCATGAATAGTCAGTGAGTTATTGGTAATAATGTATAAGTCATGTTAGACGGAGCCTTCAATATCTGTGTAGAAAAATATATATATCTGTTTAAAAAATAATTAATATTTTAAGAGCTATTGCAGCCCACTTATTAATAATTAATTTTCATTAAGCCTATATTTTAACGAATATTTGTTTAATTATTACACAAAATGCTAATGTTCACGTAGCCGCGTACAATTCCTGTGGTTTATGATGTAAATCGACTGTGAATTTGCTATAATGTATTATATGAATTCATCTGTGATCCATGCGTTTCCATGTGCTCGGAACTTCGCGTTAATGCTTGATGAGGTACAAGAACACTTAATGGTAATGCGGCTGGGTACAAACAAACACCAACAAACAAACAGAGTATTTCCCATGCTCAATTTAACTGCCTGACACAGTTTCACGAGTTTCGCGGGGAAATACAAGGACAGAGAACAATCCTCAGCTGCATTCAACATGAAATATAATGAAAACTGGTCAGATATCGATCATATGTCGTGGAGCAGAGTTTTACAAAGCAATACTCATTTTGTGTCAACATGAAATCTACTGAATATTATCAGATGCGTTAAAAAATGATAATAATGATTTTATTATTATTAATAATAATAATAATAATAATGACCCAGAAAATAAACCACAATGTTATATGAGAATGACAACAATGAGATGTGTACCTTAATTAATTACTCAGGACATTTGTGTGTGTCTGTGTATGTACTTAAAGGTATTAAGGGGACGACTTTGTACCCAAAAGTGAGCTAAACCTTACAAAATCAAATAACAAACTCAATTTTGCCATATCCTCATTTGTAAAACTGGTATAAATATATAAAGTAAACAAAGTTTTCTTAAAACTTTACAAATGTTGAACATTTTGTGTGAGGGGTAGTTTTAGGATTAGCTTATACATCTATAAGTATATGTATACAAAAACAATACAAGTCTATATAATGTCCCCGTTTAGATAGCTAAGCAAACGTGTGTTTGAGATTCACTTATCAGAGTAGGCTATAATGAAGATTTGTAACCGGGTTTCCACTCCGCAAACCTATAATTTTTAAACTATACTTTTAAATTGACTTTTAAAAATGGTCATCTAATTTTCTCTTCTGAAATAAAATCATAATAATGTCATCAAAAAAGCATGCAGTCAGTCTACCACAGAGTGCCTTGGTGGCAGCGGTGGGCGTAGGAGCGGGTGGTGTTTGAGACTTATGGGCACAATGAATAGCAACAATCGTGCACTCCCTGAACAGCAGTGACAGGTATACTAAAGCTGTGATGACTTGTTGAACGTTGTTGTGCAGGTTTTAGAATTTACACTGATGGAGAAGACGTGTGGTGCCTGGTTCCGTATGGCACTCCTCAGGCGTGCCCCGCTCCAGCCAGGCCTGGAATGGTGCCCCATGCAGGGACTGGAGGTCCAAGCACGACAGGGGAAGAATACGACCCTGTTGTTTCAGAATGGCCTCTTGATTTATGCTCGTCACAGTTTAAAGGGCTTGTCATGTCAGCAGACACATAGGTGTTGACAGCCATACTGAACTGAATCGCGCCCATACTGTTATAGTACTGTTATGCTATAGTAATTCTCATTGCAGGGTGTTGCTCAAGCCCAGTCTAATTCCCAGAAGGAAACTTATTCACAACAATACACCATCTAATGGAAAACAGCGAGATTGTGCTGCCAACTTTTCATCGCACAAATTCAGAAGGCGCTTTTGTTATTTAAATGTCCAGAAGCAATGCAATCACAGAATAACAACTAATATTTATAAATTTACTGGAGATGAGGAATATCGTTTTGTTGTGCACAACCATTCCATTGGGTTTATGTGTGTGCCATGACCATTTGACTGCCTCAATGATGCACTAGAATTGAGACATGTGCAAAACTGAATTTATCACAGAAATATCTTGCAATCTTTGCTGACTGTGCGTTCCAAAGGTCGTAGTTCAAGAAATCTCACAGCATTTGGAGCTGCTGTCTCAGCCAAGTCAGCATTTGTCTGAGACATTCAGTTGCCCTGAGATGCACATGCCACTCCTGAAACTCATGGAGATTTCCAGTAACGGATTACAAAACTGTAGAAGCGAAGTTGGACATGTAAGCAGAAGTGCATAGATAATCATACTTGTGTGTATACAAAGCATCATGGATGGCATCTCATGTAGTGGATAAATTGCTGTCTGATTTATAAGAAATGTTGTTCTGCATTCATATTTTGTTATCCGTCTGTTGCTTTGATATACAATTTTGTAATTGTAAATATTTTATATTTAATATTTTTTTCACACCGAATTAAAAACCATTTGTTAATAGCACACATTGGAACCTATTTAAATTACACAGTCTTATTCACTGGGCAAAATTGTATAAATGTCATATGTGAGAACATCTACCACAGGCCTTTAAGGCTCAGAGCGCATGTGAGCTTAAAGATTCTGAATGGTGTTATGTAATTCCATGCATTTATAGCCCAGGTCATGTCGGCATTGTGTCATTATGGTACTGTCATTCTGGCAGTAAAAGTATGCACCCTGAGGTGGACAGTATATCAAAGCGCTATGTTTGACATTTACAGAGCAAGGTAGTGTAATCGGGCCTTATGCGATTATGAGCCCAGTATTTATGCAGATGTATAATGCCTCATATAACCTAGACAAGTCAGGCTTGCAAATAATGCTTTATTGTTTGATCCGGCAGAGATGGCAATGAAAATGTAAGGGAATTACAGACCCTTCTGTTTGTAGGGACACAAATCGTAGAAAGTTTATCCTGAATCAATGATTTGCACAAACACTACATGCGTTTCAGTATTTTGCCAGACAAAACAGCTCTTCTAGCCAAGAAAATCGATTCTTAGAGTCTAAATTTCATTGTTACTCTCTTAGTCGTGTAAGAGGCCCACACTATTAGGTTTTCATTGATTTTGCTTTCACTTCCCAATGCCTCCTGAAGTCAGAAAGCACTTTTTGGCATATATATGTAGTTTGTAAAGACTGAGGGACTGGGGGGATGGGAGTTGGGTTGTTTGTATGGATGAGTGGTGAACACATGAGGGGGTCAGTAGGGGCCAGTCCTTCCTGCCCTCTTCTTTTCCTGCTCAAGGGCCCCCCTCGCTGGTGGGAACAGCATGATGGGTATGCATGGCTGCCATGCATGGGCCCCTGCATCTCACACATGTAAACCAACAGGCCATGGACCGAGGCCTAAGAGAGGTTTGCTTTATATGTGGTGCGCCAAACATGTGTTGCGGCCAAAGTTGCATCAAAGGTCAGGGAGCTATGCTTTGAACACTTCAAAGCCTTCGGATGGGACTGTAGCTTTTAAGTTTTATGGCAGGTGTAAGCAGGGGTTGCTGACCAGCCCGGGGTGGTCCGTGCCCTGGTCTGGAAGAGTCAGAATGGAGGGGTAAGAGGGGGGGACTGCAGCCTGGCTGACCAGACTGTCCAAAACATCTCTGTGCGTCAGGGAACATTTGGAGCGTCAGAGAGGCTGGAAGACATTGTGGACTAGTTGGACAGTGCAGACGTTCACTTCAACGGTCTCTGGTTTCAGAAGGTCCCAGCAGGGTAGAGCCAATGCCTGTGCCTGTCCCACTCTGAAAGAGATACATTAGGCAGAGGGCAAGCCCCGCTGCTCTTCTCTCGCACTGGCTCCAGTACTGTCGGCGCACAACTAGAGTCCGGCGAGTTCACCAAATTTGGCATTCCCTGACACTTCCTCTTGTTTTGTGCTGTCTAGAAGGAAGAAACATTAAAGGCTGACTTTGAAATGAGTGGTACATGCTAAAACGTTAATGCCAGGTTGAACCCTATATTTAATAATGATTCATACCATAGATTTGAAGTGTAATTCAAATTATTGAATGGGTGAAGTCTCTCAGGATGCTTTTTCAGCTGACGGAAGCTTCTGGACATGGTGAAAAAGCATTTAGAGCAGGTGTGACTGAGGCTTTTCACAGATGGTGCGGAATTCAGTTTAGTGTCTAAGATTCTAAAATCACACACATATACACACATATATAATATATATATATTTTTAAATGAAGAGTAAAATAAATACTTCAATTTCACAATCTACATCTAAAAATATGAACGATTCGTACTTTTTAAAAATAATAATTTAAGCCCCACACCACATTTCCATGGTCCTGTTCTCCATTGCTACATCAGCACTATCAGAGGCAGAAATGTAGCTGTCATGTTTTAAAATCATCCTATTAAACACCTATAAACCAGTTTGTGCAACATAAGAGATTTTATCTTCCTCAAATGCAATGGTGTTTTTTTACTCATCTGTTGTGACATTAAACGTATAATGCCACATAGAGATGATTAAAAGAACATTACCTGAGCCCTGTGATTCCCTGAATGAACAGCTCTTTGCTAAATTGGTTGTTTTCAGTTATTGATTAATTGAACTTCTAGAGTCACATTTCAGCTTGCTTTTTTTGTCCCCAGTCATCTCTTATTATTAAAGAGGAATTCTGAATCTCTCTCTTGGAGTCCAATTAAGGATTTGCATTGTGACTATATTTTTCACTTTAATTACTGAATATAAAGTGGAGCTTTGACTTATTTCCTTATTTATCAAGCAAGTGGTGAATAAGAGAGTATTCATCAAGTAAATAGATGGCGGCACCTATAATTGCTTGCGACAACACAAGGGAAATATGAACATCTAAACATCTTTATAGACAGTATAATAAACATTAAAGTAATTAAATTTAGCACAAACGACTCAGATGTCAAATATTGGGAGAAGCAATGTACGCTTATTCCAATGTAGCGTTCGATATCGGATCAACATTTGGAGAGTGTAAAAGAGCTAGAACAAAGAGCAATCATAATAAGCCCACACACACTTAATCTGAAAAGGGCCATTGTTATCCAGATTGTCATGCAAACTAGCTGGCTGGAGCAATCGCAAAGTCAGTGTTCAGTATCATTAGATTCTCGCAGCCAGTAAATCTTCCCCTCCGAACCCTTAGCATTACACTGCGGAGTTATAAAATCTGCAAGGCCTCATGGGAATTCCCGGCAAATGCGCAGTCGACGTTATTAATTCCATTATACCCCACGTTGGGAAAACAGTAGGACTTGCTTTATAGTCATGGTGGCAATGTAAAATGGCTCTTTGTTGGGCTTGCCAGAGAGAGCGTTGAAAATGTGGTTTACAATGATTCCTTGTGATAAATGCCTTGCGTGGCTTAGTAGGATCTAAACCGGACCAGGCCTCAAAGATTCCAGACAGAGAAGTAGTGTAATACTGTTAAATCTTAATGGCCTGAAATTGTTACAATTTCCTCCAAGGCTCTCATTACTCTTGCTTTCCCTCTTCTTTCCCTTTCTCAGAGTCGCTGAACACACAACAACCCAAAAGGAGTTTTCTCTGGGTCCACAGCATAAGGTAAATACTAGGAAAACAGCTATGAGACCCATCCCCTAGCCGAGCTCTTGTTGATGGTATGGGGAGCTCGTTTCGCTGATGACAGCAGATGAGGATGGCCTGCAGAATTTAGTTGCTCGGCTTCCTGCTGTACGACCGATTTTCTTTGCCACTCCACACCAACTCCTTTGTGTGACCCTGCAAATATCCTCTGGGCCTGCTCATTACTCTATGCAGCCAGCACAGATCAGCACTCCGCTTAATTTGGCACCCCTGGATCTGGTCTCTTCAAAACGGGTCTGTGGATGAATAAGGGAAGGCAAACTCCCTGGTGCTTATAATCACACAGTCTCCAATACATGGCCATTGTGCATGCGAGCATATTGTTCTCGGTTTCCGCGTCCGGCTTGTGCGTTTTAAGGATTAGGAAGTGGCTTGTTTGTGCTGATGAGCTGATCACGTAACACTCTGGATTGCAAGGACTGGAGCAGATTGCCACAAATATGGCTTCGCAGGCCTGTTTGGCTTAGCATTCGCTAGTTCAGTTGACCAGAACAAACAACCAATGGGTATTCTGACTATTCCCAAGGAGGAAATGACAATGATGCCCCAAACACGCTGAAAATCAGTGGCTCGCTCTCTTGCTCTGGAAATCCCAAATGTTATCAAACTAATTATAAATATGATACTATGCTTACTGCATCTAGGTCTTTGCTGCCGAACTTCGCTTTTTGTGAGTAGTCATGGGCACTGTGCCCTGGCCTCTCTGCTGGTGGCTGGCATGATGAGTCTGGGTGTGACATGTGCCTCCATCTGAAAGAGCGCAGCAGTGCCATCGCTAGACAAGAGGTGTCCATTCACGCCATTGAAAATGGAGAACCCTGCAGAGTCAATGCTCTCTTCCTGGCATCGGTTGTGGCACCAATCACTGCTGATGGCGTGGCAAGTCACTTCGGAGAACAAAGCATTATGGGTTGAGCTTTGAAAGAGAGAGCAGAGATGGGTTGGTTAATAAAATGTAAAAAAGCCCTATTTTAGATTTTTCTTGCTTCATGAATATCGCGTCAGAGTGTTGTCAAAAGAGTTCTCTCCACTGAACAATTGTTTATGTTTCTTTGTCTTTACTGGGGTGAAAGGATTGCAGGTGGACTTCATCAGAATCAATTCCAACGCACAAATAAAGATGCAACCATAAATGTAAGGGATTTCCAGAGTGGTCTTCAAAGAAAAACTCAAATCACAGAGCATTCATTTTCTGCTTCCTGTAATGCGTTGCGCCATAATTTTCTCGGTTATACCCGTTGTTTCTGGGTTTACATCAAGGAGTGGATCCCATACAAAACAATTATGAACCCCCAAAAATATTATCCTTTGAATAATCGCAAGTGGGTATTTAAAGTGCATTTGTAAATTTCCATGTGGTCTCACACAATGGGAGACTGTGTCCCTTTTTTGATGAAATGAACATATTCACATTATCTCTAGAGAGAGAGAGAGAGACATTAAAAACAAGTTGGTATGACCCAACGTGTCAGATATAATTTTGGGCTTTCTGGCATAGCTTACGCTCTGCATGATATGGTCTATTTTTGCTGGAGGTAGGCCAAATCTGTCTGTTCACTGGAAAAGTTGCAAGGATTGGGATTCTCTCCAGACTCCCTGGAGGAAGTAATCTACATTGCAGAGTCCTGGGAGTGCATGAGCTTTAGAGGAGAGGGACGTGGGTGTACATTCCTCCTTGACTGTGCTTACTCAAATGTCACAGCACAGCCAACAAGTTTACTGAAACTGAAACTGAAATGCTGATGTTTTAATTAAAAGGCAACAGGATCGTGCTGGTTTCAAAGTCATTGTTTCAATGTCAACTTTATAAAACCTTGCAATAAAATGTGTTAACAGCATTAGTCTAAGAAGGAAGCAATAATAACTTCAACAGTGGAAGCAAAGCACAATGACAGGAGTGAAGAAGGCTGACCTATTGGCAGGATCTTGACCAATTCTTACCATCAATGCTTTGCAAATTAGTCGACTCACAATATGCCTAGGGTATCTGGCCAAGTACCCGTTGACCTCTGCTAACAAACAATCCTCGAAAGGATGTCATTGTACACGCTCTGACTCATGATGATATTAGTCGTTGGGCAGGATACATTAGGACGCTGTCCACTTGAGGGTAATGAACCTTACATCGCATCTACAGGCTTGGGTTAGTGGAGCAGATTGCTCATTTAGGATTAATATACAACATTGCTCATTATGTTAGCCGCTAGACTCCCACAGCAAGGCAAAGATAGCTGGATGTTAACTCTCGAACAACACCAAGACGTTCATTACACAGACACATAAGAGGTAAAACAGCATCAAGTTTCCTCAAGTCGTTTCCATCAGGTCGGATGGCGGAGTGAAACTTTTTAAACTGACCATTTTTCTTGTTCAGTGCTGAGACGCGGGGGGTTGGGGGTTTAATCGTCAGAGTGAAATCATAGGTCTACAGATGTTTTCAAGATGTTTTTCTGTCAGTAGCAGATTATCCCCTGTAGCAAAATCTCATTAAACTGCAATTTACAGAGCTGTGCTGATGTTGCCATCAACCAAAATTAAAGGCATTAATTTTTCAAAAAGTTCACAGAAGTCCTCGCAATAAATGATATAACACTTCGAAAGACTGATTTGCCCAGGCATTATTTGTAAAAAATTAAACGGCATTAACAGAGAGAGGGAATTTGGTGTGAGCGGCTCAGGAAATGTGCAAATCCGTCCATTTAGTTGGAGAGGCACTGCACGGAGATGTGTGTATTAGGGCTCCCATGCTGGGCCAGATGAGGGAGGAGAGGAATATGACACCCTGGCCTGGGTTATGACACAGTCACATGCAGAAATGAGTCCCCATGCATTACTTCCCCCTCCATAACCAGGGGAGAGCAGCACTTTGTAGACTGCCACTAAAACTAATGTAGCACAAGATGGCATGGCACAATGTAGGCTACATTTCCAAGCCAAGGTTAATGAGGAAACTATTCAAATATGGCCTGCTTCAGCCTCATCTTTGACTAATTATGCTCTCATCCATCTAGACCAGTGTCTTTAAGTGAATTCTCAATAAACTCAACACTAGTGTGTTATTGTTAGCTGTTGACTAAATGGGCTCTTTAAGGTTTATCTGATAGTTTTGTAGCTGGTAAAATAATTAAATCTTACATACCCCCCCCCCATCTCAAAAAAAAATCAAAGAAACACTTTTTTACTTAAAAAAAATCAAAGGCCAGATAAATTGAGAGAAAGTGAAATCAATTTAATATATATATATATATATATATATATATATATATATATATACACACACACATATATATATATATATATATACATATATATATATTAAAAAAGCCAGACAGACAAATAGAAATAGAGACAGATGCACAGACATAATTTATAAATATATAAATATACACACATGCATACATAGATAGATAGATAGATAGATAGATAGATAGATAGATAGATAGATAGATAGATAGATAGATAGATAGATAGATAGATAGATATACTTTTGCATTAAATAAGTATGCATTTGTTGTTATTAATTGTATTTTTATTAAAAAACAACAAACAAACGTGGTTTTTGAACATTTATTACACAAGTTAATAAACACATTTTTAGTAAAAACTAAACTATAAAGTATATGAAAATAGATTTGAGTTCGTACAATTACATAACAAATCGTATTTCTTGAACATGGCGAAATATTTGTTCTGTGCAAATTCACTTCGGAAAGTAAGCAGTATGTTGCCAGATGTTGGTCTTAGATTGTCATACTTGTTAATATTAATTATCATCAATGTCCAGGCGGTTTTTTAATGTTCAGGCTTTGTACGCACATGGGACTGATCTATATATTGTATATAATAAAATAATATAGAGCAATACGACATTAAAATAAAAAGAAGAAGAAAAAAACACTTATGTCAATGTTGTAATTATTATGCACAAAAACTATGTTCCAATTTCAGCCATTCTTATAATAAAAATGGAAAAAGCAAGAGATTTCTGGCACAAAGGAAAGCTAAATACACCGCGCTAGAAGTGCATAAAATAACTTGAACTGTGATGTCTTTAAACGCTTGGTAATTCCAAACGGCTCCTGGCTTTCAGTAAGGCACGGGGTCCTAGTCTTCACCACAGAGCAGGAAGCTCCCGGGAAGTAAGCACATGATTTATTGGGAAGGAGAGCTACTGCAGACCACGTTAGGAACGTACAAATACAGGCCGAGTATTGTTATACATTGCTGTGATTTATACGCGCATTTATGATAGGGAAACGGCGCAATTAACATTCAAAGACTCCGGGTCTAATAAACACACACGTGCGCGCTTTTCACTTACACAGACATAACGTTCATGTTTATATCAGATAATAGGAACGAAGATTGCGAATCTGCGACCTTTTCTTCTGGAGACGTTCAGAGATTCGATTACACGCAGAAATATATTATTCATATATTACAATTAGTGAATGTCCTTCTACATATTATAAAATCATATTTACATCAACTACCTAAATAAATATAATTGCCTTTTAAATAACTAGGGGGGGATTAATTACTTTAGTATTTAAAACATTTTATTATTATGATTTTTGTAATAACGAATACTTAATAAAAACTGAAAAATATTATTATTATTGCAATATTAGTTAGCAGCTAATGATGATATGTTAGCAAGACTTGAAGAATAAAACGCAATACAGTAGAACACTACCCAGGGTTTTCTAACAATAGTTGATGTAAATAACACGTTTACACTTGAGGACTGTTTGAAGATAGTTAACAGAAGCTAAACTGGTAAAGAATATGAGAACAGTCTCGGGTGGATATATGTTTAATTAAGTTAACTGATGAAAAAGATGGCACAGCATGGTGCTGAAGAACTCGTGCAAGCCTCTCTCACAGCAATGGCTCTTCTGGATTCCGTGGGCCCTTTTCGCCGGGGCATTATGCCAGATGTAATCAACTAAATATGAGTGGAATCTTTTCTGCTTTTATTTCGTTTTTCTCTCTGTTTCTCTTTCTCTCCTTTCCACAACCACCTGCTGATGAGGGTTAACTTCTTCAAATCCCTCTTATTTTAGGAGCTTGAAGGCACGCACACATCCTGAACCAGAGCTTACCACGGCATTGTCGTGTTTGTTTCATCCTCAAAACGGAAATCATTTGCAAAGAAAATTATTGGCCTCAAGAGAGTGGCTCTTTTGCATACTAATTTTGTTAGACTTATCTCCCGTGGACCCAAGTATAGGGGAAATCCATTAGGGAGTGTGTGCGCATTCATTTGTTCCTTTGTTCATGAAGAATGAGTGGCCCCTGTCTCATCTCACCTTGACGGGCCCTCTGGAGAACAATGGGCAAGCGATCGTACACATGCAAAGTCGTCAGTTTAAATAAACACATGCTTTTATCAATTAGTGCTGTAGACACTCTGTGGTGAATAATGAATTTAAATATACATTTGTATATGGCATCCGTATGACTGATCCGCGTTGTGTCTGACATGCAGGAAACCTCCAGACCCCACAGTCAATTTAAACAAGAGGTATACGGACACAGTTTTTGGCGAACCATTGTCTGGGCTGAGCCCCCCTTTGCACCACTGAGGGCACTAATGCCACCTCCACCAGTCTGAGACCACCGCTCACCAGCATGGAGTCCAGGCAGCTGTAGCCCTTTAAAAAGATCAAGCCTAATCTCGCTTTTAAAAGTCCTATTATTATGGTGGGAAATTTGGAGAGCGACGGCTTGAAAAATCATTTACAAGAAGCAGAAGTCCACAAAATGTCTGCACGTTATGGGATAAGCCGTTAATCAAACGATGTTTTAAAAATGACTGTTAACGAATTATTAACTCATTTAATTATTGCAAATGATATAAGTTAATAATTTCGTTAACATTTGTATTCCCTGCAAGAAACAACAAGTATTCACATTTCGGTAAGTAGAGGCCAACATAACATTTTGCTATATACACATCATATATACACATCATAAAACACATCCTTTCAAGTTATTTAACTTTCCCATAATTTCACCTCATTTTTCGTCAGAGGTTTTAGTTTAAAATGTTCATTTATTTTAGTCAGCTGGCAATTACATTGATTCAAATAATTAAAATCAAATATGGCCTAACTGAAGTCATTACTACATGTGTTTGACACCAACACATATTGACAATTGTACCTTAAAAATAGGCTACCTAAAATAAATCACATGTATTTAATTATTAATGTTTTACAGTGGCCAAGAAGCCCAATCAAATGTCAGAATGCAAATAAATCAAGAAAGAAGACCAATCGAAATTCACTATGCAGATATCACAAGAGGTCACCGCAGTCAGATTTCGAGAGGTGGACGGTTTGCACACGTAAGTTAAAGATATCCAAACTTCATTTTAAATGGCTTAAATAATATAATTGTATAAATGGAAAACAGATAGCACACAGCACAATTGTATTCACTTTGCTTTAATGACTGTACATTTAGCGCTTTAGTCTGTACTAATTCAACGCTGTTTTGAAAACACTTTACATGTCTTAAAAATATGCAATAGCGCATAGTACTGTATGAATGTCTACAAAAGCGACTAACCAATATTTATATTTATTATTTCAATGAATGTATGAAGTCAAATCTCTTATTTGCATTAGTGAATTTGCAGCCGAATTGGGGAATGTGAACAACGGTTTCTGTGGGATACTGAGGCTGTTGATGGTAAATTCAGAGAGAGAGAGAGGCGGCTGGGGGTGTTTTTTAAGTGGCCACACAGGGGGAGAAATCAAAAGAGATTACCAGCAGGTGGCGGCAGCATAACGTTCCAGCTGCCCCACCCCTTCTGCCTTCCAGACCGCTGAAAGCTCATGGCATTTTCAAACGATTTATCATATTTACCTATCCAAATTATTCATATTTCATTGTTTAACACCTCTGTAGCAAAATCAAAAGTAGCCATGGCTAATTTGTGCACTTACACGAACAAAAGCTGATGGTTTATAGCAATATAATTACACCAGTTGGGCCAAAAACAGACATTTCAGGTCATCTAATATATATACATACATTTGATAGATAGCATATCAAAAGGTCACTATACGCCAGCTTCATGCACCTCCAGACATTTAGTAGGTTTAAGTGCACAGAGGAACACTTCAGCAGTCATTGTTTTCTGACCTCTGCGGTGACTTTCCCATAGTGACGCCGGTCCTGATGCTGTGCTCAGGATGCATCTCATCTCATCAGCCGGTCCAGTTCTCTGCAGGTCCGGCGTGCACATCATGGCCAACCCGCAGCAGGTAAACGGTGTGGCATTTAAGACGTGATGTATGAGGGTAATTAACAAGACTGGGCAAGAGGGAACGTAGGTCACTGCACATTTTAGAGAAAAAGCACAAAGAATCGGTGACATTGGGTTCTTTTCCTTTCTCCGATCAGACACGTGGGCATGTTTTTGTTTCCTAGACTGCACTGATTTGAGTGTTAGTAGTACTACATGTCTCTCTTCTCACACACACACACACACACACACACACACACACACACACACACACACACACACACTCAAGATTTCTGGATCCCTACAAATCTTTATTTGACATATGTGCTGCTTATCAACACGTTTACAGACAACGCGTCGAATCACACGTCTATTTCAGTTTTTGGTCCCTTGATTAGTTGCAGGAGATATTAAACATATGTTATCACTCTCCTCACCCTGACATGGTGTAACAACAGTAGAAGGTTGGGGTTAATTACGAGGTATGGTGTAATAACGAGTTCAACCTTGGTCCTTTTGTTTCAGCACCTTCTGATGGATTGACAGGAAAGGTTGTCCTCGTTCCAGCTCCGTTTTTAGTATTACTGTACAATATCTGTTCCATCTCCAGAGGTCAATTATCTCTAGACTAGCTGTACATCTCATATGGAGCCCCGAGGTTGAAAGCTCACCATATGTGGCCTGACAGTTAGGTTTTATGTCACAATATTTTCAAGATCGCAGATTTAAACAGACTGGAGCGAATGAAGGTGAGAGTGCAAATAACACGGCGAGGACGTTACAAAAGAGCAGTTTATTGAAAATGAAGCAAAAGCCTAATTGCGTCGAAAGCCTGTTCGCTTCCTGCATCCCTGATGGACCGAGAGGACAGTGTGTCAAGAAGATTAAAAATGGAGAGTCGAGGAAAGAGTGGAAATGGGGGTGCCAAATGAAAGGAAATCACCCAAAATGTAATAATGTGCCGGACCACCTCTTGTGCGAGTACAAGCGTAGCATCTGTGTCAGATGTTGTTAATTAACGTCAGTATGTTCCTCACCGGCGCTGGGCTTCCTGTCGTCTGCACGGGGCAGAGCCCGGTGTTGTGCGCACTCACACAGGGGTGATGTGTATGTGTGTGTTGGGGACAGGGGGTGCTCTGGTAATCCCACTCATTAGAATTCCAATCTGTGACTCGTCGAGGGACCGCTTCTGTCGGGGACCACCACAGCAACTTATCAATATGTATTTACTCTCTGTACCCCTCCTTACAAGGCCATGATGTGAACTTGTGTGTGTTTTACTGTGTGTGCAATTACAGCTCCAACCCATGGCCATCAGAAGGATGACTCAAAATGAAGAGTGTAAATTTAGGGTCAGTATCTTGGCAATGGTGTGAGCCATGGTTGTCATTTAATACAAATTTCCATTCTGTTATTTCTGTCTTTACAGTTTGGTACTAAGTTTTTGGGTTAACACAACCTAATGCTGCACAATAAGCTTTTTGTTTTATCCATCTGGCTAATATTATACAAAATGGCTATGCGTGTAATATATATATATATATATATGTGTGTGTGTGTGTGTGTGTGTGTGTGTTATCATATTTGAACACAAATTTGTATTGAGAAGTAATTTTAAACTTATTTCACAATATTAACTCAACATTCAGTAAAACAATGGTAAAACAAAAACTGTGTTTTCTTTTCACAAGGTTATTGGTTATTTTTCTAGACTGCCCACATTAGCCGATAAGGCACTTTGATTAGTGATGCCAAAATGTCAGTCTTACACTACAACAAAACACATTTTATATAATTTAATTCATTGCATAAATGCATTTTCTATTATATTTCATTATTTGATTGAAAGCCTACACAATGACAGTTTGGCATTTTTATTTTGCTTTAAAATGAGATGAGCACCATCACTTATTGCCATATTTATCATGCCACTCATCTGAAAGTACTGACACTTGTATCATTTTTGCTAATACTGATTGATAACTTTTCATGCTGAGCCAAAGACAGTCAGTTATGAATTATTACTTCTGAACGAGTCAAACAGGTTTTGATGAAGCAAGAGTGTTCAGCTAACTCTAAAACAACATAACGTATCCTGTCAGTCATCGTGATCAAATAAGAGACATTGGCCATGACAACACACTCTTGATTGATCTATTTCAGAAGTTTATAAACCCGTATAATTCCCTCGCATTTGCAATCACTAAGAATGTTTAGATCAGTCTCAATGATTGATCACCCAGCTTAGGATAAAAAACAGCTAGATGTGCCTTTAAAAGTACGATTACAGGCTCTAAGACACTTTGCAGTCAGGTGAAGAAGTTTCTCCTTATTTCATCTTCAGCATTACAGCCGTACTCCAAGTCGCTAACGTGCACCTCAGCTGGAGGTTTACTCCTTAAGTGTTTCTGGGTACAAATGAGGAGTTGAAAGTCAGTAAATTATCTTTAATGCAGGCAAAAAAGCAAGAAAAACGAATAGGCTATTTTCTAAACGATGTGGTGCGTAGTCCTGCGATCATCAGGATGTTGTAGTCGCCTCCCTGTTGATCTGATAATTTGCCGAGCTGTGCACCTGGTGAGTCTTATAGAACGACAGACTCTGGAGGCAGCGCTAAGCTATGTTATATGCATGAGACGGAACATCTAAAGACCTGCTGCTGACAGTGTTTGCATTAACATTCCATTTAGAGCGGAATAAAATCAGCGTGGAAATAGACCGAGGATGGTACAGGACCAAGATGGCTTCACTGTACCGTCGGCCATGGGCATACTACACTTTAATATGGATACGCTCATGATGTGATGCTTTTGAATGGACTACTGTAGTTCCTTCTCGAGGGGCCTGTAACCCTCAGTCTGGGACTGATGATAAAAGCCAAATGGTTGTGGCTAGCAGATGGTGGATGGGTTCGAAACAGCAATGAGAGTGAAGGGCCCCCAAAGCACATAAACGCGACTGCAAACTGGGTGCTCACGAGTCAGACTAGAGAGCTTTCCTTCTGTTTATTCGCTGCAGCTTTTTCTCCACACTTCTGTCTCGTGTTGGTATATAGTCATGGTGGAGGTGATCTCTTTTTTTGGCTGATTTTGGTGCGGCTTGCCAAATGGATGTCTGTCAAGGCAAGCCTGGAATGCGTTTCGGAGCCACGCACCTCAGCACTAATTTTAGGGTTGGGGACCACAGAGTGCGAGCGTGCTGTTGCCATGGCGACGGACGACTAACCGCGTGGTGCTCTCTGCACTGTTGGCCCCTCCCGATCATTAGCCAGACTGCCGCCGGTTCATACCGTATCTCTGTAATCCCCATCATGAGTGCCATCAACCTAACTGTACACTAAAAGTGATGCACTTATTTATGTCTAATTGCTGAGCTCGCCACACTTTCGTAATAATTAAAAGTTCAAGGTAAATGTACAATACTATTAATATCCTTTCCAGCCGCATAATTTCAGCTCATCAGCACACCCTCCCCCTGGGAGAAATCTCTTCTTTTTTTCTTTTTCTTTTTGGTGGAAAATCCAGATTTACCTCCATAACGCTAAGATCATGGAGTCGTGGAAGAACATTTAGGAATTAAATTTAGCAATGCAGAGTAAATTAGCACTTTAATTCAAAAATATGTTTTTATGATCAAACATAAACAACATAAACCCTACGAGGAGGCAAGAAGCAGCTTTGAACTAACAGGAACAGATTCTTCCATTAGAAGCCAGTCATTGTGCGAGCAGCTCTTGTGATATTAGCAGTCAGGCTGCAGATAACCGCCTGAGCACTGTCTCTGCTCCCCATCATTCTCCTTTTGTATTTTTAGACGCTCCTTTATGTGAGAACAATGGCTTCCATATCAAACATTTTAAATGATGCTTGAAATACCAGTCACTTGACTTTGATGTCACAGGCAATTAAATCCGACCTTCCCCTTCCCTGTTAATAACAGCAATCTCGCCCAGTCTAGTACCTAATTAATATGTGCTATTTGTCACTTTGCAGTGACACGTGTAGTTCAAAAAGAGAGAGCTGTGGAAGGATAGTGCTGTTGGAAGGGACCTTCTCTGTTATTAGAAGAAAGATGTCACTCGCTCTTGTCTTGCTTCGTGATCTGCACAGTCTTTCCTTCTGTCTTGTGCTGCCATTTTGTAGGAGAATGCCACAAGACAAGCGTGTGGGCATGGATGTGTGACACATGATGTCTTCAGCCATTGCTTCTGTCTGGAGTGTGCTCTACAGTGTATGTAAACAAGGTTTTTTTTTCAAAAATGCTATTTGTTCAATTAAATTTGATCTTAGTTCATGCTAAGACATTTTATTCTGTCGGCAACGATACAATATTAATAAATATACCTTGTTAAAGGCTTCTTAACCTCTGCTGAATAGTTTACACTATACAATACTGTACAGAATTGCACTCACAATAGAAGCCTATGGGCCCTAAAACGATTAGCTCACAATAGTTAAAGGATAATTGGTGATGTCATACTACTTGAAAAGAACTCAAGACATTCTTATTATAAATTATGAATTTAAATAAATGAGTCAGTGGGAAATAGTTTATAACACATGTGCCAAATTCTTAGAAATGTTGCTACTCTTTGCATTCATGTTAAAAATGTTTCAAGAAAAGTTTAAATTTTACATTTAAAAGTAAACAATTTTGCAAAAATTCAAGGTAAAAGGGATATTTTTCACATGTTTTTGGGGAGTTGTACCACGACATATTACAAATTACTTGAAATAACCCCTAATAATGTCAAATTATGTAATGTTTAAGATATTTATTGACTTTGACAGTAAATTATTTTTATTTGTGTATTTATTTATTTTGTTTCTGCATGTTCGGCACACTACACTTATTTTATTTACTGAAGTGAAAAAAATAAGTTTTGTCAAAAGATGCATTCAGTAGTGAGTTAGCATTAGCATCTGTTCTCAATGGAGTTTAACTACGGATACCACAATGGTGCTAGTCACTTCACTGCCATCTATCAACGTGGTTCAGTTTATTACCTCTGAGTCTTAAACTATACTTATATAAGTGTGTTATAAAGACGGTTTACACAACAATTCCCTTACCTGTCCAACTTCAACACACTACCCAGGATTTTCTCCATCATCAAATTCCATCTTCTCGCTTCAGACATTTTCTGCTTCTTCATTACTCCAGGTACTGATTCTATCATTGTCTCTGCCGGTAAATCACTATACATAAATATGTTATGTCATCTAATTTTCGTTATTCACATTAACAAACAGCACTACGCTAATAGCGAATCTGCAGAGGTAGCAACCAATGAGCGTGAACATTCTCCACTGTGTTTGGTGAAACATGCGGATCACACTGACATGTCACATGATCATATATAATTATAACATTTTTTTAGTTTTAGTCAAATTAGTTTTATTTAGTAAAACCAAGAATAATTTTCATAAGGGTAGCATTTTTTACTTTCACCTCTCAAAAATATCAACACGAGTTTCATTTAGAAATTACTTGTTATAGTGCATTTAAGTGACTGAAATTATCTATCTATTCAGTTGATAGATGAATAGAAGGAAACAATGAGTCCTATCATGTCATTGATGAGAAATTTACAAAACACATTATCTTGCCAAAAATTAATTAATGTGTTTTAACAGAGCTAAATTGGGCTATGCACCGAAAATACACTTCACAACTCTAGACAAGCTAAACCTGATATTCATATGTAATATCCTTCTTTGGAGAATGATATGTCCTGCCTTTGATCATAACAGACATGAATTCAGAGGTCCATAGCAAAGGATTTGTGTAAATTAAGTTGATTTAAGCCCCTAGATGTATGGACAATTAGCATAATCCACCCATGTGACAAGGTCTATCACGATTGAGGGAAGTCAGATGCAGTAATGTGAAAAGCACGGGTGACATTCATTGGACTGTCTCTTTAATTAGAGCCACGTAGCATGTGCGTGAGCGCGTATGTGTGCGTGTGTTGACAATAGCAATTTCAGCAGCGACGCAGCAGGTGGTAAAGCAACATTGTGGACAAAATCAGTGATACTTCGTCTCAGAGATGTGACCAATAGACTCCCTAAAGTCCTCGCTTGAGTGGATAAAAAAAAGAGACATTATAGTTGGACACAGGGCTTTGAGATGATCAGTTTGAGGCAACAGTAGAATTTCAATGAGCAACACTTGTACAGCTTCCATACCAGATGTCATTGTGGTCACGGTCAAGAGAGTGTCTCATCTGTTCTAGCCTTTTCCCACTCACTTTTTCTCACTATTTCTATCTCTTTTTATCTCTTTCTTCCTTTGCCCATTCCCGCTCACACATGCGACTCACCCCATGCCGCTTTCCACAAGAAAACGGGCTGCAAAATGCTGCCAGACTCTCACATCTGTGCTGCAAATGAATAGTTTCCCTGAGCACTGTGACTCAAGGATTCACTTGTAAAGAATGCATTTTTTTATTGCATGAATCGACTAATGTACCATGCAGTGTAGTAGCACTAGCATTTTATGCCACATTGGTAGAGCCAATTAATTTGCATAATTCGGTGTGCGGTTGCCATGACTCTAAGGAAGTCACGTCTGCTCCACGCGTTCTGATCGATTCATCATTCCCCGCCATTCAATTAATTACATTTATGACAAACTGAAGCCTCTGCCCACCCGTAGGCCTCCGGTCGTCCTGTGATATTGCGGCTTTGCCGGAGCCCTCTGATTTACGGAGCACCTTCACACGGCTCCACGCCTTAGGCTGAATAAAATTAATATTTTGTTTCCCATCTGGAGTACTTGGTAAAATTAATGAGGGAAGGAGGCCCGTAGCTAGAGCAGGACCTGGGATCAATCTATCCATGTGTGTTTCTCGATGTGTGTCTGTCTACAAATCTGTCTGTGTGCGAGCGTTAACTGGACTTCTTCACTCTGAAGAATGTCGTTTCTTTCTTGCGTTTGATTGCGCGCAGACACAATTATTGAAATATAAAATGGAGACTGTTTCGTAGATAACTCAGCATCTGGAGTTTACAGGGTTGGTCTTTAGGGCTGAACACTGGAGTGGCGCAAAGTGACACTAAGCTAGCATTCAGGGCCACTTCATTCTCTTTTTTGGACCCCTGGCTATTGCTGAAAGAACATTTTCCAAAATCAAATGGCAATTTTCAATTGGTTTTGCTTCGGGATCCAGATTTCAAAGTGGGAATCATGTGGTGACCCAACACAGTATCAAAATTGTTTGCCATAGATGTTAATTGGTTTGTTATCTAAAAATATACAATGGTTTCTTGCTCTTGGTAGTCAATAATTCATAAACTGTAGTCAGGAAAACCATTGTTGACAGTTTTTTAAATGGTTTTCAAGGGTAAGGAGTCCTAGGGCTGTGCGATATGATGACATATATCGGATGGACGAAATAAAAAAGTCTATTGTTTCATATTATGTTCTATCGTTTATTTTCGTGGTGTCGCAAAATACATTGCTTTCGGTAATACCTTTTCATAATTTGAGTGACTGCGATCTTTATTCGCCGCCCACCACAGGGCGTGAAGGGGAGACAGAAGCAGGTGGAGAACAACCAGCCAGGACAAAACAAGGAGCTCGTTCCTAAACGAGGGACTACATCTGTAGCATGGTCACACGTTTTTAAGCACTGCAGTTTTAAAACAACCGATTTTAAGCCATTGAAACTCAAACAACAGAGCTATATGCGTGCGCCGTCTCTTTCTGTGTGAGGAGCGCGCTTTTTCTTTTTTTTTGTCGACTTTGAACAAATACATAAACACACTTATATGCGTCAGAATCCCAGTCTTTGCAAGTATCGTCATAAACACAGAGATTTAGGTCTTAAGAGAGAGTAAACGGCAGGAAGAGAAAACGCATATGTGACAATAACTTAGCTATATTGGATCCAGACTTCGGTCTTAAAGGGGAAGCTCTCCAATATTCATTCATGTTAATCATAACACACTGCTAGAAAATCCCTCACAGCTCTTGACTAAATCACTTTTGTAACTTTAATGAGTATAAATAAATTAACAATAATAATGATATATAATCTATACATAATACACGTGTTAATTTCATAGATAGTTAGATATAATTACCACAGTGAAGACTAATTAATTTATACAATGTATGTAGCGTTTCTTATTTATTGTATTTTTTGTTCTATTGCAATTGCAATTAGTTTCTTATCCTTATTTCATCACTGACTGTTTATTTATCTTCAGTGAGGTTGTTATTTTTCTCTCTCTCTTTAGGGTTGTATTAGTTTGAGATTGACATTGGTGACAAGGATTATGACAATTCTATGGTATCAAAGATTTTAATATAATAAAAAACTTAAAATATATAATCACTATACCATGATATATATATATATATATATATATATATATATATATGTTATTGTGATATAACATTTGTCATATCGTGATATAAGTATAAGTCCTTTGAAGTAATGGTGCTTCATATAACATTATCTAGAGAAAAAAAGTATTAATGATAAATCCCTTGTGATGTTTAAACTGGCTACTGTATACAGGCCACCAGGGCACCAAACAGACTTTATTAAATCATTTGGTGATTTTCTATCAGAGTTAGTGCTGGCGGCAGATATAATCTTAATTGTTGGTGATTTTAATATCCATGTTGATAATGAAAAATATGCATTAGGATCAGCTTGACATTCTGAACTCTATCGGGGTTAGACAACACGTGTCAGGACCTACTCATCATCGAAATCATACTTTAGATTTAATACGGTCACATGGAATTGATGTTAATGGGGTTGAAGTTCTGCAGCAAATCGATGATATATCAGATTACTATCTAGTCTTGTGTAAACTCCATATAGCTAAAGCTGTAAATTCAACTCATTCTTACAAGTATGGTAGAACCATCACTTCTACCACAAAAGACTGCTTTGTAAGTAATCTTCCTGATTTATCTCAATTCCTCAGCATATCCAACAGCTGTAACAGAATAGTAAAAGTGTCAAATGTAACAGAAACTATGGATTCTCTCTTTTCTTGCACTTTAGATATGGTTGCTCCTTTACGCCTAAGGAAGATTAAGGAAAAGAGTCCAACACCATGGTATAATGAGCACACTCACGCCCTAAAGAGAGTAGCCCGGAAAATGGAGTGCAGCTGGAGGAAAACAAAACTAGAGGTATTTAGTATGGCTTGGCGGGAAAGTACCCTATCCTACAGAAAAGCATTAAAAACGGCTAGATCTGATTAATGTTCGTCTCTTTTAGAGGAAAACAAACATAACCTCAGGTAATTATTCAATACAGTGGCAAAATTAACAAAAAATAAAACATCAACTTGTGTTGACATTTCCCAACAGCACAGCAGTAATGACTTTATGAACAATTTTACTTCCAAAATCAATACTATTAGAGATCAAACTGTAACCATGCAGCTGCCAGCTGAAGTATCACATCAAATAGTGCACTGTAGATCCCCTGAGGAACAATTCCACTCATTCTCTACAATAGGAGGAAGAATTGTATAAACTTGTTAAATCAGCTAAACCAACAACATGCATGTTAGTACCTATTCTATCGAAACCACGAAAGAGGTGCATCCAGAAGTTATAGATCCTCTTTTGGCTATTATTACTTCATCATTGCCATTAGGGTATGTCCCCAAAACCTT